>JAHLML010000008.1:3000000-3342819 GCA_019915145.1 Strobilurus orientalis | reverse complement strand
TTTGCCTTCACTGAAGAAGACTCAGGTGAATACGACCCAGATTATGAGGTGGTTGGACCACCGTCCAGAGTTATACCACCAAATTTACCGTACTATCTTGAATTAGGTCTCGTGGCTGGTCGGCGCTTCGTTAACAAAACGATCGCCTCCATACCGCCCGAGAACGACTTGGATCATCATCGATCGCTCGTACCAAGTCAACGCCTCATTCAAAAGTTCTTAGTTGAGAATAACTACGTCGTTACCAACACAGATAAGAACCTAGGGATAGCGGTGTCCGAGCGTACCTGGCTCGTAGATAACACACGCAAATTACTCGATAATTCTAACGATTACCGAGAAATCATGAGGATCATGGTTCAATCAATTTGCGACTCTCAATGTACTAAGATGGAGCTCATAGCACTCGAAGCTGCGACATTTCTATCTAACGGCAAGCAGCTAGCTGCATTTTTGCGGAGCAAAATTACTCCTGCAGGAAGCGAACATCACATACCGACGTTTTACGGTATTCCTAAAATACACAAGGAACCCGTTAAAATGCGTCCTATTTTACCATGTTTCAACGCCATTCAAAACCCCGCCGCAAAGTACGTGAGCAAAAAACTTAAACCGATTATTCGATCGGCGCCTACCATTATACATGGATCTAAAGACCTGGCGATAAAATTAAGTAAGGTTCAACTTTTACCGAATCGTCAATGGTTTATCGTCACTGGCGACGTAGTAGCATTCTATCCAAATATCCCTCTCGAACAATGTATCGACATTGTTACGGATCTGCACACAGAATATTATTATTCGGATAATGCCAACAAGCCTAACGCAGTCATTGATGAAGAAAAGCTCCGCGAGGAGAAACTATTTATCAACTGCCTCAAAGTCGGCAACGAGAACCTTGTTTGTCAGCACGACAAGAAATTCTACCGTCAAACTCGCGGCCTAGCAATGGGCGTCGCGGATTCACCCGACTTAGCTAACCTTTACGGTTACTACTTCGAGCGACGTAACGGTATTCTTAACGACCCGCAGATAGCTTTCTACGGACGTTACATCGATGATTGTTTAGCTCTCGTATACGCCTCTTCTGACAAAGAGGCTATCGATACCGTCGCTAAACTAGCTAAATTCGATGGCTGTCAAATAGAGTGGAACGCGTCGGATCACTTCCAAACCTTCCTGGACATGACGATTTATCGGGACACCGAGAATCGTATTCAACACATGCCCTTCCGCAAGGCGCGCAACCACCAGGAAAGAATTCCCTGGATTTCTCACCACCCACGTGACGTTAAACGCGGGACCTACATCGGTGAGCTCTCCCGGCTAGCAACGCTGAGTAGTAAGATCGACCACTATTCGGACGCAGTCAAGAGCCTAGCAGCTCTGTACTGTAAGCGCGGCTACCCGTATGAATTGGTACAGAAATGGACTCGAGAAAATTTCTCGGTACGATGGCAGAAACGGCTTGAGGAGTCTCATAAACCCTCTGACGCCGAGCACGAATCCGTACTGGTCTTGAAGTCTGAGTATAATACCGCATGGAATTACTTTTCCGCAAAGGAACTAGGAGATACCGTCCTAGGATACTGGCGCGACTATCTGTCGCATGCCGAATCCGGCACGCTCGGCCGAGCCGGATTTCCCTTAACGTCAATCGATGACGTAGACCTTAGGGCCACGCCAGACCGTCTCCGGACGAACATGGTGGGTCACGACGGGTCTGCGCTTGTCCCTGATATCAGGAAAATAAGTATCCTAAGCAGTCGAGTTATTGTTAGTCGCAAACGCACTAAGAATCTATTCGACCTAACCAGTCTTTGGAAAAAGACGGTAATCTCAACGCTCGAGGGCGACATAGTCAACTCTATTACTGACGTAATCGATACAAACGAGGACTCGAACGATCGACCTCGCTCACCCACCGGCCCGCAACCCGGGGACCTCGAATACATCTATAGAGACGTCCTTGCTGGACGACAGTTATGAACGCAGGAGATAGGCTGCTTCGGCCCATCTTTTAATCGGACCAGGTCTTAATGTAGGTAACTATAGCCAATACAACGCGAGGGTAGTCTTACGTTGGTTAATTGCGCGACATATCCACCACAAACGTCATCTCTGTCAATGTCCTTAAAGCGAACTAGTTATACATACCCAGTCGGTAAGTATTTATGGTTAAGTCCCTGTCCCAGACATACTAACCGTTGGAAACCAGGAACTAAATCCCCCTAACCCAACCCCTAACCGTACGTACCCGTCCTAATCGACGGCGTTTACCTGTACTCACTGTTCGGCAGCTAACCCGAACCCTAACCTAACCTTAACCGGCCCGCCTAACCGCCCCGGACCTAACCCGGACCTCTAACCGATCCGGAACGTGTCACATGGTCTACATGTGACTAGGAGGTCATGTGCTATCACATGACAAGTGAGTAAGCGATTTAACACATGCTAAATCACATGCTATAGGTGTAATCACAAGGCGGCAGCCGTCCAATAGCATTAGTCCCTCCCGGACTCAGGTAAATACGCTGACTGATGTATAGAATCACATGTCGATTGCTAAGCAGGATCTGAAGAGCTTATAAGCGAAAGGATCCCGGTGAGTTGTCCCCCAACTCCCACCTTATCCTGCTACGCCCTTCACACCCCTAGTGTATTATTGTGCTCGTCCCCCCCTAACCCTAACCCTAAACCCTAACCCAACCCTAACCCTAAACCCTACTTCACATCTCGCCCCTCGACTGTTACGCAAAAGCTGTTCAAACAGTAGAAACGCGTCTTTCCTCAACTTAGACCAACGCGTTTGATGTGCGTCTCATTGAGATCCGAAATACAGTCAGAAAGAGTCTTACGCCAAGTCAATCTGTCGCCCAAGACAGTCGCAGCATACCACAGATTGCAAACGCACCGCAGACCGCATATGACTGTTCCGAGTATTGAACTGCCGCCATGTCGCAATCTGCTCTGACACGTATTCAGATCGATGTTTGCAGCGTGAGCCACGCGCGCTTGAGACAACTCAAGAAGAACACTTCTGCGCAGCGCAACTCAGCCTCAACATCACACCAACTGCGCTCAATCTCTGACTCGCACCCTCGCCATAGCATAGACAGACCGAGAGCTTCCTCAGTCCCCTCTAATCCTCACCCTCAACTCAACGCAACGCAACGCACCCTCGCCATACCACAGATATACCGTCTTTCAACTGACCGAGAGCTTCCCTAAACCCTCTAACCCTCACCCTCTCTAGCCTAACCAACCGAGCGCGTCAACACAGACTCGTAACCCTTCTTACGCATGTCAAACACTCGCGTCCGAGTCAAAGTCAAACGAATGAAACGTAGCACTCGACACCTTGTTACAGCATTACGCACAACTCACCAAGTCATCGCAGTCAAAGCACAAGTGCCGCGCACAAGTCCCAACTTGCAAGTTGAAGCCTCCGTCTCGACCTACTGGCCGTTTTTCACCGCACAAGTCAGCCGTCTCATTCGCAGTCACGTACAGTGCCCGCCTTCAGTCTCGCCACACTCACGTTGACCGCCGTTGACTCGCGACACTCAAGATTCAAGTCTAGCGCCTCACACTTCACATCTCGCCCCTCGACTGTTACGCAAAAGCTGTTCAAACAGTAGAAACGCGTCTTTCCTCAACTTAGACCAACGCGTTTGATGTGCGTCTCATTGAGATCCGAAATACAGTCAGAAAGAGTCTTACGCCAAGTCAATCTGTCGCCCAAGACAGTCGCAGCATACCACAGATTGCAAACGCACCGCAGACCGCATATGACTGTTCCGAGTATTGAACTGCCGCCATGTCGCAATCTGCTCTGACACGTATTCAGATCGATGTTTGCAGCGTGAGCCACGCGCGCTTGAGACAACTCAAGAAGAACACTTCTGCGCAGCGCAACTCAGCCTCAACATCACACCAACTGCGCTCAATCTCTGACTCGCACCCTCGCCATAGCATAGACAGACCGAGAGCTTCCTCAGTCCCCTCTAATCCTCACCCTCAACTCAACGCAACGCAACGCACCCTCGCCATACCACAGATATACCGTCTTTCAACTGACCGAGAGCTTCCCTAAACCCTCTAACCCTCACCCTCTCTAGCCTAACCAACCGAGCGCGTCAACACAGACTCGTAACCCTTCTTACGCATGTCAAACACTCGCGTCCGAGTCAAAGTCAAACGAATGAAACGTAGCACTCGACACCTTGTTACAGCATTACGCACAACTCACCAAGTCATCGCAGTCAAAGCACAAGTGCCGCGCACAAGTCCCAACTTGCAAGTTGAAGCCTCCGTCTCGACCTACTGGCCGTTTTTCACCGCACAAGTCAGCCGTCTCATTCGCAGTCACGTACAGTGCCCGCCTTCAGTCTCGCCACACTCACGTTGACCGCCGTTGACTCGCGACACTCAAGATTCAAGTCTAGCGCCTCACACTTCACATCTCGCCCCTCGACTGTTACGCAAAAGCTGTTCAAACAGTAGAAACAGCCTAAATAGCCCACGGCTCAACTTTACAACCTCTTGACTAAGTCCTCAACACCCAAAGTGTCCCTCAAACCCAAACATGCTTCCCCCCGACTGTGTACACCTACTGCGGAAGCTACCTAACCTTGTTCAGCTGCCAGCAACCTCAGAACATGGCTTCGGAAACCTGAACAGTCTAATTTGTGTTTGTCTGCTTAAAGTCACTAGGGACGGGAGAAGAGTATGCTATTCCACATGGCTGCATACCCAAAAGATACTTTAAATGAATAGAACTGTGCTAGAACTCTACCAAGCACGCTAACTCAGTCTGATTCGGAGTCTGCGTATCCTTGGTACCGTTTTGGTGGCAACCGTCGGAAACAATGCTCCCTCACGATGTGATGTCAGAGATTCAAGACGCGATGCGAACGGACAAGGACTGACCGAGATATCCATCCTTGTTCATAAATTCAACACACCACGTGACGATGGCGCGCTAAGCCACGATGGTCGTTGGCCGGTACGTAGAACGGTCGGAAAGATGATGGAGGCCAATGCCATAGAGCGCCATCCGTCAGTGTTTTCATAGTCTCCCTATGCTGACGGTCCCGCCCAAATTGCGCCACATAATGACCCCGATAATCTGATTGCGCCCCATTCCAGAAGCTGTGTCGATTTTGAGCAAAGAAACTTTCAAGGTAGCACAGGAGATACCTACAACAATACCGACCCCACCATCAAACATGTGCGCCTGGCAAAGAGGTCCGGCAAGGAGGCGCGTCCCGATGGAAGGCGCATCCGCACGACTGCAACGCCAGCGTCGCGGGTACTCATCAGATCCAGACACTGACAAGTATCTGAAGCGAAGGGGATTGAATCGCGCGTCAGTAATACGAGGGCCCAAAATAAACCTGAGAGAACTTACCAAAGCTTCAGCGCCGTACAAGCGCGTCGCGATGCACCCGACGAGGGCGTACACAGGTCTCGTTGACGTGGGCCAGTAACCAGGCGTAAAGCTGCGGTATATCGGGGAAAGAGACAACAGCCCGGCTGTCGCGTAACGACCGCGTCAGGCCGAGCAATTGTGCGCCGGGGCAATCCTTCCTTTCCGCCGTCATCGTATACGAACGCCATAACGAAAAAGACGCCAAGTACGTTAATGGATGTGAGCAGCGAAGTAGCAAAACAAAAGTGAAAAGCCGAAATGACGCGGGATGTGCAAAAGCTGTTGGCAAGTTGAGACAGCAAAGAAAATGAAGAGGGTGGACGCGCCGATATAGGAAAGTCAAATTGATGCAGATTACAGCAAGGGCGTGCGCGTGATTGCGGGAGAACAGAGTGGTGCCGTGTCTCGAGGTCTGTAAACCGTAGATACTACTCGAGTAATCAGTCGATAAGCCAAGCGAAAGGGAATGTAAACGTGCCGAAGCGGTGGGAGTTGGTGATCGTATGTCCTCGCAATACCATCGGCTACTATTCCCTCCATCCCTGGGCTAGTCGACTGGCGAAGAGTTCGTCTGCACCGACATCGGCGGGAAGGATGATGATGCGGCGTAAGGGAGATGCACGGGGAAGGAAATCATGCAGCGGCCCCAGGGAAACAGCAACAATAGGCCGAGAGAGAGGGATAACGCCGCGGCAGGAGAAAATGGGGGTCGAAGGCGCGCGGTGAGAGTGGTCTTGGGCTAGTGTCTAATTCTGGTAGGTGACGAATGGGAATGTTGGGGGAGAATCCATCGACAAGAAGCCCACTGCACATGCATTTTGCATAATTCTGTCCCTATTGACGAAATGAGTACTAGAGTAGCAAAGCAAAAGTAACCGAAGGGAGTACGCACTAGTGGGTCGATCGGTCATGCCATTGGTACCGCAGTCGCCGTCAAAGAGGCCTAACCGAAGGCTCTTCTTAGAAGTATACGCTGTCAGTAGCATCAATACGGGTGACATTCATCAATGTCAGCGCGTTCCTCGTCGTTGTTGTCGTTGTCGGATGGCTCGCCTTCAAAGACCGTGCAACATATAAGGATCCTTATCTGTTGCATAATTTTCTGGGGCGGGAGGTCGTGGGACAGCATGGCATGGCGACACAGCGGAATGGGTGCCATCGACGGTCTTTTGTCAGGGTGTGCAGACACCAGATATGATGAGCGCCTCATTGGAGGGCTTATGCCGCGCGTAGATCTGGATCTACAAGCAACTACGCAATGCTGAGCGATGCCCTAGTGAATATTGGCGTAATCATACATGGAAAAAAGAAACACGCACCTGTAGCGAGCACCCGCCTCCAGGCGGCGCGCCCAGCTCATCCCGACGGTCGCGCTCAATTGCAATGCATCGGTGGGGCGGGGCATCGATACGATCCGTCGCATTTCCTTCATCCACATAGTTGTCGTCGTTCCCAACGTGGTCGTCGTCCAGCATAGCCCAAGTCCGGCTCAGCCTGCGCTGCCCACGTTGGTGGGGCTGGCGCGTCACGTATGAGTTGTTGCCGTAGTGGCCAGCTTGGAGAGCACTTCCACTGTCGAGAACGCGGCGCCAAGCGTGCGAAGGCGGTGTGAGAGGAGAAGAGAGGCACAACCTCCTCCAGCAAGTTGTGGGCAGAGCTAAGGCATCGCGGCGAGCGCCGAAGATTTGAAGAGAGCACGTGCCGAGCGCGTATGCGGGACACAGCCACTGAAGACCTTTTTCTTGGACCTCATCCTCTCATCTCCTGTGCACACCCACCTGGTTGACGCATGTTTCCGTATTGTCTCCTTCCAATTTCTATGCTACAGGTTGTCTCGGTGAAGACATTCTCTTAGTGCTGCGCATACGACGAGGCGCCGGACGCGCGAAGAACTCATGAGGCCGCACCTTCATTGCATGACGTGGACGGTTTGAACGAAGTCGGGGGATGCATACTGGACCGCTTTATGTCACTTATCTCTCATTAGGCCGCCTTCCTCAGTAATGCCTCCCGCGTTACTCCACCTTCCTCAGAATCCTCACCGTATGATCATGACCTTGGGCGGCGCAGTCATGGAGTATGAAAAGAGGTGCGTGATCTTTCCCTTATTGTCTTGCCGCGCTCCCCTCATGCATCTGCAAGCATCTATGCCTTGCGATCTACTCGTTCCCTTTGCCGTTCTCGCTTTTCCCTCCCATATTACATTCCCTCCCGGGTCCTAGTTCAGATCATGTCATTTTGTCCGGCTCATCTTTCTCTTCAGACTACTCCCCTCTCTAGATCAGATCTACTCGCAAATCGGCGAACGCCCGCCGAAGATGCCTCGCCAGTTGATCTGTGGCGGTGCGGAACACACGAGCCGAGTCTCTGAAGATGCATTTCAGAGTGGCAAGTACTGGGCGGTTATTGGCATTATGAAACTTCGACGATATCAGGACAGACATCGACAGCACCGTCTCCCTTTCACCAAACACGCGCCTGCAACCGTCCCCATCTCCCGCGGCCTACGTACCCCGAAGTCACGTCACTTAATGGCCCAGCTCTTCTACCGCTGTGCGTATAGGATTGCTGCCAAATTGCCCTGCGACCGAACGCTCACCGCATCTGAGAATCTGAGTGTGATGGCTGTACTTGCTTCCCTTTCCGCGTCGTATTCATCGTTGGCTTCTCGTCGGTTCCTTTGCTGCCACATTCTGAGCTCTGATCCTTGCTATAAGCGTCGTTGATATAGTTCGGTATGAAGCTCGCCTGGATTAGTAGCTCGGCTGACTCTCAATCATAATCATACTCACCCCGGACACTAGGCCGTTCTCTCACTGCCGTCTTCACGTCACTTTTTTCCACCGGCGCCTTGTAACGGCCTTCTCCAACGGAGATCTAACAAGGTCGACGTGAGTCTACCCATCGACATGATCCTCATTTTGATGCTGGGATGACCGTCTTCTCGGGCTTCGACACAAGGATCTCATCCTCTACTCGTAACTTCGACCAAGACAGCTTTGGTGCAAGGGCCGTTATCACATATTGGCTAGTACGTCGGAGCCGCTTTACGAAGCGATGAAGGCGGACACCAAGCGTGCTCATGAATTGGTGCTTGTATGGAGGACATGCACTTTGTTACAGTTACAAATTGTCTTTGATAATCGCAGCGGCTAGTGGATTCGTTCAATCCGGCGAGTATACATAAAGCATCAGAAAGAACGCACCAAACGCTCCGACAGCATAGGCAGTCGCTAGATGAGTGAGTGTTTCTGTTAGTACAGGTGCAAGCACCCGCGTGTGATGGACTTGCCGACAGAATGTCCCGTGAAGTGTAGGGGGACGATTGAAAGATCGGCAACTCGGATGTTGGTTGTACCGTAGACCTTTAGTTTGGTCAGTGGTGCCACAACGGGAAAGTGTCGCTCGCCTCCATACTTTGAGGGTCGAGTCGACAACACCGTTCTTCTCCTTGGGAAGCATGGAGAGTGATCCAATAGTATCTAGGTCGGCGTAGGTCAGTCAGTATGTCGAACGTGCAGGGCGTGAAACGGACGGAATGTCGTTCCGATGTTGCCTTTCACCCAAGCGATGATATCGTCATCCGATTGAACGTTAGGCCCTGGATTCGGTTCCGCATCCTCTGGGGACTCTATATACGCCCGGAATTGAGTTCACGACGGCGCTTGTATCTGTGCACATACCAATCAAGTCGGTGGACGGCGCAGTCTTCGCGATCTTCCGAATGTACTTGACCTGATCGACGAGCGTATGGAGATCTGCAGAACAATTTATTTTGGACGAGTCTCAAAGGGTATACAGGCTCACCAATGTCGTGTTCGAAGTAATGCGGGTCGAAAGCTGGATTATCCAAGGGATCGCTCGACTTGCAATGGATTGTGCCGCGAGAGAAATTGTAGTTTGTCGCAGCGACAAAGGTAGCGTAGTTCTTGCCCGGAGTCGGCGGATCTAGAACCGAGCTGGTCAGACAACGCGTCACTAGTATATTGCAACTTGCGCGTACTTGGTGCTGACAAGAAACCATGAAATGCAATAAACTCGCTCAGACCAATACCTTTATTGATCTTGTCGAGCGTCAAGCTGTACTGCTCTTCGAGACCAGGTGGATATTTTTCCTTCTCAGACCTAATCTTTGCACGCTCTTTGTCGAGGAGCTCTTCGGATCGGGGCGATATGGTCGACAAGGGGAGGTATGCGAAACCAGTGACAGTTGTCATGAACAAGCCCTGTTGTTGCTCACTGAGCAAGTCGATGTGCTCGTCAGCTTCAGGACATGGAGGTGTGCCGAGACGTACAATAGCTCTACATGTTTTGACATGACTTTGGGATCGTGAAGCCGATTCAGCGTCTCCTCGCAAGCGTTGTCCTTGAGCTCTAAGTATGGTCAGGTTTTGTGTGCATATAATCGATGAGTGCTCACCGAATGCCACACCCACAAAATTATGTTCTTGAATGTTTCGACCAACACCATCCAGTGCTAGCTTTACGGGAACATCAATTTTAGATAGCACCTCCGGACGACCAATGCCGGACAGTTCTAAGATCAGAGGCGACTTCAAAGTGCTGTGGGTGTTATGAGCTACACACGAGAGATGCCTTGTCGTCATGACACTAACCCAGCACAAAGTATAACCTCTTTCCGTACTCGAGCTAAGTATACGTCATCCCCGCATGAAAACTCGACAGCCTCGGCAGTCAAGTCGTTGACGCCCGTGGTCTCCACCCGACGGACATACGCGTTCGTCAAGACTTTGAGGTTGGGTCGAGAGATGTGAGGAAGCAGAAAGGCCTGGCGAATGTTGCACCGTCCATGCATATAACCTCAGAGAAGCACGCACGTTCAAGTTCGTCGAGTACGAGCGCTCATTTGTCTTGGGATCGAGATGTGTTGCACAGAGGTAGCGACCCGTAGGCTTCCAAGCCGTCAGATAGTTACGAAGAAAGATAAATCATGTACTCACATCGCCGTCATTCTGGCGGACATGATCTGTCAGCGAGTATAACAGAAGAGAAGAACACTGACTGGTGCAATTGCAATGGGAATGTTCATATTTTTGTAGGTCTAGACGCGTTGTTCAGTTGTGCAGATGTAGAGAGTCTGACCGTACCTCTTGGAATTTGACTTGAAGATCAAGGACATGTTTAGGTTGTGCAATCTTGAGAGGTCCTGCAACGCAATTAATGATCAGTCTGATAGCCAGCGAACGTGGAAGCAGCTACCCATCCCCATGGGCTCATCCCAACTTTCCATGAGTGCGGGCTCGTACTTCCTGTTTTCGCATCCCAGACCGTTCGGCGTATACCTTCACAAAGCATTCAGTAGCAGCAGCAATCTTAGAACCCTCCCTTACGATGAGAGGCCATGAATCATTTGTTTGTAGTTCTTGAAGTTCCATTTCTCGTTTCCGAGAATCTCCCAGGCTTTCCGATATACATGAGAGACCGAAGCTTGAAGAAGTCGGAGACCCATTACCATCAACGTCCTCGGCAGCCGGAATTGACCAGCAGGAGAAATTCATAGCAGAACTTCCCCCTAAGCTCTTACCGCTACTAGCGACACTCAACGCACGTATTGACATGCGCGGTTCTGGTGGAGATGTTCTCATCTCTAACGGCGACCCATTCTGGCAGCCTTCGTCTGGATCGGTGCCACAAGGTGGTCCACATGTTCATGTGGAGACCACGGTGCATCGCGATGTTGATCCCATTAACCTCGATATTGAGATGCTCTCTATGCGCGCGCACAACAGAGTACGTGTATCTCATCGTCATTAAAGGCTTGTGGTTGACGCCGAGCCCGGTCTAGTCCCACAGCAACTCATTAGATCCGAAGACACACGTTTTGGAGACTGAGAGTAACGTTTCCGACTCACAGAAGGAGGAATTGAAGGACGGAGGTACGCCCTACTCGGTGGGAATGAACTAGGCGTATGGAGAGATTTGAACGATACATGGGAAACAGCTATTCTAGCGCGTCAGTCCGAGTCGATATACCTTTCTTTCCTTCCGAGTCTTACCTAAAGCCTTCACTTCTTGTGTATCATACCCAATTGTAGAGCTTATTGTCCATGCGATGTATCAAATCGACCAACCCGTCATCATTGGTAGCATTGACAAGTGTCAGCCATTGAGCTGAACGAGAGGAAACTCACTATGCATACGTGCCATCATCATGATGCCCAGATCTCACGGTTGGGGCCTGCCAAGCTCGGTATTGGATTGAACGGTTACGTTCTTCTCATGCACACGGTCCCACGAAGTCAATGCTGCTTTTCGAGAGCAAGTTACTAAGCGTGTAGTGAAGTGATGAGGACTGTAAGCAGCGCGCGCTTTCGTCTTGACGAGGTCATGAGTGTCAATAGCTCCCCTCAATTGATCCAACGGACGCCGTCGGAAATGAGGAAAATGGTAACGATCAGTGGCGGTGCATCAGGTACAGTACGGGATATCTCACCGATATCCGCGTCTTGCCTCTTACGTCCATCACACACGACTTGTCACTGTCAAGTGCCACAGCTAACTCGACACACATCTACATCTCCTGGACGGCTCACGGCTGTCGTACCAGATCGTCTGCACTCTCATCACACCCCGACGGCAAATCGGACACGACCGTCGGACCTAGAACCTAGGTGGCGGCGAACGAACACCGCCCGCCAGGACCCGAAACGCCAAATAACGCACCGACCAACGAACGCGAAAAGTGTCAGACAACCCCAGAGATAGGGCAAAGGATGACCGACGCGAAAATGCAGACATCGCAGCAGAGGTGCGCGTTCATTCCTCTGGCTTCGTTCGCATGAGCTGGCTTCCTCGCACTCTTGGTGTTCATGGCGCTTCCACTCTTCGCCACCTTCTCGTCCTCCATCTCGTCGCAAGCCTTTGTCTTATTCAGCTGTACTAATCACGATCCTTTTTGCAGTTATAACGATTGGCTCAAGACGCAAGAAGAAGAAGCCGGGGAACAAGAGCCGCCTCCGCCATACTCGCTCGAGGCAGAGGAGCCTATATTATCTGAGTCGGGAGGGAACGCAAACCGCACATCGGCAGCGACCTCGTCGGCTTTGCGTCTCGACACACAGCAGGCAGAAAATAGCAGTGTGGCGGGACAAAATAGCGGTGCACCGGCTACATCTACATTGCCATCATCATCCGCCCATGCATCACCGCCTCACGCTCCGAGCTTTCTGTCGGCTGGCCCCGCGACAGTGGCTCCGCATCCACCATCTTCATCGACATCAACCTCGGCGGACGAACAGCTTGCGGAGATCACGGCTCGCTTTGCCCGATTGAACAATGAGGGAGATGGAGGCGATACAGGAGAAGCAAGTTTAGCGTACGTTGGTGAAGGAGGTTCAGCCGGAACAGAAGATGCGTACGGAGGGTTGGAAACGACCAACAGAGCGGAGGACGAACCACACCCATCTAGGCAGCCGGCTTACAACCCGCCGCCGTCGTCATCGTATGCCACATCATCTCCGGCCCATCCGCCACCATCCTCTTCGCACTCGCCATCTCCCCCCTCGCACGCCATCTCATCCTCATCTAGGTACTCGCCGCCGGTACAAGGCCAATCAAGCTACATCGCGCCTTCACAGTCGTCCTACTCCCCGGCGACGCTTGTCCAATCTAGTCACCCCGCCCCTGGCGAAATCTACTCACCACCGCAACAAACTGCCTACCCTCCACACCATCAACCTCCACAAACAGAATCACGCCCCCCTCAGTCTTCGCCATACCCTCCTCCGCAATCCTCCTCATATCCTCCTCAGCAATCCTCCTACCCTCCACCTCAATCGAACCGGCCCCCTCCTTCCCCTCAACCCTCTCGTCCTCCGTTACATCCGGCATCTTCCCTCCACGGAAGCGGTAGAGTCCACGGAGGTGGCGGTCCAACTGTGAACGGGGGCGTACCCATCAATCATCTGCCTCCACCCGTCCATCCCGCACTCAACAAACGCCCTTCAGCCGGGAACCTTGGCCGGCCGAGTAGTGTGGGCATGGCGCAGGTATCTCAGAGGCCACCACAGGGCAGACCGACCAGCTCACCCCATCCGTCCACGCCGAGCCGGCCCGCTACGGCGCAACCGATGCAACGACCGCCGAGCGCTGGGGCGGGACTAGGTCGGCCTCCGAGTGCTGGAGCTGGATTGGGCAGACCGCTCCCACCTGCTCTACCTCCAAATCATCCACCTCAGCACCCACCTCAGATGTCCAGCATGCAACGACCCCCAAATTCTGCTTGGCCGCCACAGGAGTGGGGTGCTGGTCCGCCGCCGCCAGTGCAGTATGCTACGTATAATAGACCAGGAAGTGCAATGCCGCCGACACCGCCGATGCCGCTTTCGCCTGGTATGATCATGCCCGGCAGCTCACCGCATTCGCCTGGATTCCCACCTCCCGGTCACCACATGCCGATGCCTTCGTCGCCTGTGTACGCTCCTTCTGGATATCCACCGTCGGCAGGCTTTGGGTCTATGCCTCATCCGGGGTATGACAGTGGCTACGGAGGGTCGGGAGGGTTTGCGACTCAAGGGCCATACCAGCCGCCCCTCAATTATGGGCCGCCGCCACCGTCGAACTATGGGCCGCCGCCGTCACACTACGGTCCGCCACCTCAGTCGTACGGACCTCCGCCTCCACAACCACAGTCGTACGGTGGCGGAGGGTATAATCCGTCGTATGCACCGCCACAACCGCAGAGGTGGTGATAGTCAGTCGCCTGCTTGTATGTTAAGAGGATAGAAATATGTCTTTCTAAATTTTCATCGAGAGATTATGTTGTTGCGCATCCCGTCAATGATTTCAACGCGGCCGTCCTTTGGTCGGTTGAAAGAATCGAGTGACAGAAGAAACTCGGCCGTGAGTAGCTCACGCCAAATCTCGAGAACCTTCCTCATTTCACTCCGCCCATCTTTCTCTGAATGCGGCAAATTGGAAATCGTAACTTGAATCTCTGACTATAGCTCTGCGCACAGTATCTCGACACAGTGAAATCGAGAAAGTCGTACAGTGGCTGACGAGGACATCGCCACAGAACCAAGACCTGGGTCCTGCAAGTCGGTATCGATTAGGGGTTAAATCACTTCGTTGTGGAATTGATTCAGCTCCGAAGAGCCGCAGGTTCGATTCCTGCTACCGACATACACGAATCGCAGTGACCAGTCATCGTTTTGCCGCTTGTGCAATCTCAATGTTGTACTATTATGATTCATATGAATGGCATCTGAGAACCTTCAAAGTCGTAGCATTGAACATTCGCTCGAGCCTCGGTCCCATATCTCCAACCTATTAGTTTGCCGATTCCCGGAGCATGGTTCTTCTCGTTGAAACTCCCCTTCCCCATTTGTTCTCTCGTTCGGTGGATCTTACCTTGATCACTGGAGCCTTTCCACTCCCCAATTAGTCTCCCTCGCAACTCATAGCTCCACGCCTTGATATTGACCCAGGTCCCACAGACGTTGTCATCTCGTCCGATTGAATGAACCTTGCTATGAGTACCAGCGTCCCAATCTCCCTATTCTTATTGACGCCTTCAGAAGGACGTCAGTGACTAGCCTCATATATTCTAAATGGTCCCGCTAAAGGATATGTTTCTCAACTCTGGCTTCTCTACGAATGTTGAGGGGGAATCGTTTCGAGTGCCAATTCCGCTTCACTGGGACGTCGGAGCGTCGCACTGGACTCATGCAAGTCTCCCCCGACTTCTCCTCCTCATTAGCCGGGCGAGAGTCTATGCCATCAGGTCAATGCTCTAGAGATTCGAGAGGATGATGTCCCCGCCATGAGGTCCGAAATTCCTTCACCAGAGCACAACATCTGTGAGGATTTTAGTCGTCAGGCACAAGTACGAATTACCCTAAAAGAGATCAGTTTGTCATTGATGCAGTGCGCGTTTACGCCCCAAGTCCAGTCTCTACGGATCTATATTATCGGGCACCGGTGTTGCCTTGAAACGTCGAGACTCGATACACAACTCGTCAGACCGTTCATCTCACGGATTCTCACCACAACGAGTTCTCAAGATCTTAAAGCTACTGGCATTCCCGACTTACAGTAGCACCCCAACAAGTGCAGACTGAATTCTTTCCGAATGCCGATATCTCACTTCTTTGCAGGGTTTTGGTAGCAACAAGGATCTGCCATCGTTGGAAAGCAGGTGAATTTGATCGGAGAGTTCGATACAGCAGACAGAGGGAAAGCCGTGGCAAGACGAGTGGCGTTTCCGTCTCTGCCCAGCAATCAATATCGCGTCAATGCAGTTTCATTTGTAGATGATAGGAACGCTCAGGTGTGATCATGACTATGTTCGGCAAATACTGGAGGTACAGCGGCAGGGTCATTGATGTATTGAAGGCTGCAAACGGTTGTAAAATAGACTTCACTAGCATTCGGCGATATTCAAGATACGCACGGATGGGTGTTCACTGCCCAATTGAGCGAAAAGCTCCCGGAGCTTGATTCAAACGGGGGTAGAGTCGAGAATGGAATTCCAGATCACTGTGTCCAATTTCAATATTTCGCCACCATCACCTCGAGGCGAACGTCTGTCCGTACGTGGGGCTGAGAGATGACGCAGAGATAAACAAAGGTCAGAATCATCTTGTGATTTCGCGGGAAGGAATGTCGAGGGCCCACAGTACGGCGTGGAGTCTCGGCTCGGATGCTTTCGTGTTGAAGGTTGTTCCGCATCAATTGTGGGGGAGGACGAAATGAGTGGCGGGGATCGAAAATCCAGTACGATGAACAACAAGACAGCGCAGTATGTCCAGCTGAGTGAGTATCACTGCGTGGTCTTGGTTCTGTGAAAACATTGGACTGAACGCTCCCGATCACACGCAGGGCTTCTGACAGTGACATACTCTACACGAGGCGGCTTCCACCCAAGTCCGAAGCCGAAGGTCGTCCACATAGATACGAACAGCGTAAGACAACAGCCATATTCATCTATGTTCTCAAGCCGAATCAATGAGCTCTTGGAGCCGAGCCTTAGGCCCTAGGCGCTGAATGGTTTTGATTGTCATCGGAAAGAAGGGAGTCGATCAATAGCACCGGCAGCATCACGTGAAGAAGCCAGGGAGGAAGAGCACGCATGTATGACCTCGTGTCGACACTCCTTCGGCACTTAAAGCTTGCTCGAAGGCGTGTTGCAAGGCGTCCTTTCGACCTTGACGGCCCCTTCGTCAAAACAAGCCCGTTTATGACCGTTACGACCAGGTGAGGCATCCCTCCCTCCTCCCGCTAGGATTGACCATTCACGCTGCAGACCCTTCCCCCTTGCCTTCCTTCCTCTCCTGATACCCTTATCTTGATCCCACTCACGACTCACCACGTCCTCGCAAACACGATATACATCTTCATTGATGCGCTGGTCGACATCCTCGAAGGAGCCCTCTCCGAAAACGCCCAAGATCCGCACGGTTGCACTCCCCGCTGCCATCTTACCTACGCCCATCGATTCCCTTTCGCTGAAACCCCCACCTCCCAATAATATGGGATTTCCGTTTCGCTCTCGCCAGCGTGCGGACTCGAACGCCAACACGGCAAACACGACCTCTTCTTCTTCAAGCACGAAACGTGAGCGGAGTAGTTCCATGCGTAAGTTCGCAAGCAGAGATGAACGATGATACTGAGAGTCCGCGTCAGGTGGACCGCTGAAAGGTATACTCAAGCCCTCCCCGCCTCCAGAGCCAGTGCCCACAGTCCGTAAGCACATAGAGACCGTGCTAGCATGATTCGTCTGGCTAAAACTTGTCGTCTAATAGCGATCGCTATGCCGCGACCGAGGAAGTTATCGCGGGCTAGTCCTGTTGAAGTCATGGAGGACGCTGGTGCGTGGGCCAGTCTGTTTTCTTTGTAGTTCTATCCTCAGACTTTTGTGGCGTTAGTCTCGCGTCCAGCATCCAGGATGCCGACACCAAGCTCACATGCGCAGCCTGCCCGTCCATCTGGATGGAGTGAGTCCTTTGCCTTCTTTGTCACTGTGATAGAAATGAAAGGGCTCACACCATGCAATCCCCGGCAGCGGATCAATACCCAGGACCAGGACCGATACTTCCTCCGAACCATAAGAGTTCGAACGGTCATCATCACGCGTTCCCTCCCAAACCACCACATCACTGTGACTATCCGCATTTTCTCGGGCAGCGAACATTGGACTGACGATCAGACATAGATTACGACATGAACATCGCATCGGGACACCAGCCTGTGTACACTGTTAATCCTGTGTTCCAACCGCCGCCGCCGCCACCTCATGGACATGGGCAGTTTCAACCGAAGCCATCACGTCCAGCCACGGCAATGGGGACGTACAGACAGACGCAGGAGAAGAGTCAACATCGAAGCAAGGACAAGGGGAAGGGGAGGGAGAGCGATAGGGAGGATGAGAGAACAAGAAGCGGTCACCGCAGCGATCGCGAGCATAGCAGTCATCGGGAGCATCGCAGTCATCGGGAGCATCGCAGCGGACACCATGAGCGCAGTGGACATCGGGAGAGGGAGAGGGAGGTGAGGCGTGAAGAGCGTGAGCGGCGCGTAATGACGGACACCGAAGCTTCGGCGCCTATCGTTAGACGTGTGCGCCCCAGTACGTCAGATTCTTACCCTGCTTCCTTTTTTTGACGCCACAACTTACGCCACGGCAACTTTTAGCACAGCACATCGAGGGAATCACCGTCGCGCCACGAGAGTTCGTCTTGCAGGACGTGCTGAGGTACGATCCGCCACGGCTGTACCCCACGCGTTCGGGTGTAGTACGCCACCGCCTGGCATTCAAATTCGACATCCGCTTCAATCCGCGCAGCCACGAGACCTTGGTGAAGCGGTGGGATGTGGCGCGGATGGCGTACGTGCCGGTTGATCCGGAGGTGTACCACCAATCCGTGTGCCCGACGAAGAAATACCTCGTTATGCGCCTGCGCCTTATGCACACCGGTGACTTTTCCGAGCTGCGCAACGATGAGGCGCTGACGAGCGAGGATCAGTTCATCGACTGTGGGGATGTCTTCGATCTGATCTATAACTTGCATAGGAAGGTGCTCACCGACAAGGAGAAGGCAAAGTACGCGGATGTCATTGCCCATCCGTTGTTCCAAGTTTGGTTTGAGAAGAGATGCCAGGCGTCCGATAACCCGGGAATGGAGAGGCGGGCTGGTTATAGGCACGTGGATTTGCTGAGGGGGAATACGCTGTTTGGGGGGTTGAAATTCATGGCGAAGGAGTGCGCCTGGTTGATCAAGGTAATCACAGACCCGATGAATGAGCTCAAAGACGAGGTAAGCGGATCGCATCGATGACGGGCAAATTCCTGATGAGCTCACAGGACGACGAGGTTTAGGCCAGACGACTGATTTCTATACGACCACACTCCTTGATTAGCTTTCTATCTCACCGAAATGCTGTGAACATTCGCTTACTTTCTCTCTCTTGCATCGTTATATGCCCGTCTTTTAACGCCCACTTCGTTACCTTTTCTTCGTATTTCGTCTCATCAGTGCCAAGTGCCGGTCTCGCATCCTTGTCAACATTCATTAGCTCTGTTATATGTACTACCATGCCAATTGTATTCACCTTGTCTAGCATTCGTGTTGGGGACGGTGGTGGGGATGGGGAGGTCGTCGCTGTTGATGGCTGTAGAGAAAGGGTACAGGGTGATGCGCAACATGTGGCGTGAGTCATAGTTGTAAAGGGACTTCCATTACACCGGCACGATGGCAATCAAAATGGGGACGTGATGCATCATGCCATCATGTGGCGGACGCCCGTATAGGGAAGCAAGTTGATGCAGAAATCGGACGTCGACTTTGAAATCTCCCTTGTATGCACGATGCCCGAACTCTGAATCTTGGCACCTTTGTGAGAAACATTTCTGAGCTTTGTGTCAACGCGATTGCTGACGATCACTATGTATCGCTGACCTGACTCCATCAACCATGAATCTGCTAGCTGCCGACGGCGAGAAGGGTTTTTGGTATCCGACTAGCAGTAACTTGATGTCAGTCAATGAAAGTCAAAGTCATGCCAGATTAAAACTCGAGCTTTGGTGACTCGAGAGTCGAAACCGCAAGTGTGGTCCTAAGAGTCAAGACTCTAGAGTCTATGCATTGGGAAATGGGCAATGGCAGGCTTTGGAACTATACATAAATCGACTTGTAAGCTCTGTAGGGTGGCGAAACAAACCGAGCTTAGCTCTGTCAATCAAAAAAGAACGAAGATTCACGGGCCAAAACAAACGCCATGAGTGTCGGTAGCAGGAATCGAACCTGCGGCTCTTCGGAGCTGAACCAATTCCACAACGAAGTGATTTAACCCCTAATCGATACCAACTTGGCAGCGCTGCCTCGTTGCTGTACTTAACGCGTGGCGCTTGGCGACGATTTCTCATACCACGGATGAAAGTTCGGAACATACAAGGCATGAGTTCTCCAATCAGACAGATTGCCACCATCTACTGCGCCTCAAAACATGCAGAACCTCATGGACTTCATGAGAATTTGAAGTCGAAGATACGCCAAGTGACCCTGCCCACGTGCCGTGACTGATGCGAGAGATCGTTTTTTGTTGTGCTTTTCTCTTTTGTTTTACTATCATCGTCCATCGCGTCTCCGTGAAAGCGGCTTGCGCACGACCAACGACAAACGACTTTACGACAGACGGGATTGTGACGGAACACGAAAAGGCCGAAAGAGCTGTAGACGTCTAAAAGGGCACATAAATAAAAGGTACGCCTTTCGCGCTGTACCCTTTATACTTCCTCTGCATTCCTCGAACTTCTTTGCTTCCACTCCCCCGCCTGCTATCCTCTCGCGCGCTACGCTTTTACTGCCCATCGCCCACATCAGCGCGCCTCGTGTTCAATCGTGGCGGCAAACAGCACGTCCACAGCACCCAGTCATCTTTGCCACATCATATATTTGTTCAAATAACAAATCTAAACTCAAATCTCTATCCAGGCCAAATCAGATCCAGTGTATCTCCCACACGCGAAAAGGTGCGTCCCGACCGATTGACAAGCGCTCGCCCAGACCTGCTATACACTTCCTCCCTCCCGTTATTCCGCGTCTTACCCTCTCCACCTCCGCGTCTCTCGCCACTGCCACTGCCCACCCCGCTGTGCATCTTTCTCCCTCCTACACCTCTCATGTCGTTTTTATGCTCTCTTTATTGATCACTGTCATATCCACAGCACCGCCATCGAATCTTATACCACGGAGAATCAAAACAATATCACCATGACCACACCCCAAGTTGACCTTCCCGGTCTCTATACACGCACGCTCTCCCCCGATGCCAACATCCGCAAATCCGCCGAGCTCGAGGTCCGGCGCATCCAAGCCGAGGAAGGACTGATCAGCGCCCTTGTCGGTATCGTCGGAGGGGAGAGCACAGATGTCGCCACGCGCCAGGCCTGCGCGATCTGGATCAAGAATCGCGTGTTTGCCTTCTACAACATCGAGACAGCAAAAGGCGCCGTCCCGCCATCAGACCGCAACACACTGCGCACGACGCTCCTACCCCTCCTTGCGAGCGCGCCGGCCCCGATCGTTCCCCTGGTGGCGGCAACGTTGAGGATTGTGGTCGGGCATGATTTGGGCGTGGCCCAAGCGGGAGGTAAGTCTGGTTGTTTCGACGAGTATGACCGGTGGGATTGATTGACTGCTGAAGGACCGTCCGCCTATCCATCGTTCGTCTCGGACGTGCAGAGCTACTTGGCAGCGGGGCGGACCGCGAGAGAAGTCAAGGCAGGAGTGATAGCTGCGTTGGAGGGCTTTAGAGCTTTCAGGTGAATCCGACTCGTAGCTTGTCTTTGGTGGTCTGACAGTGATCCTTCAGGTACTCGCCAAAGCAAGA
The DNA here is from genome assembly GCA_019915145.1 of Strobilurus orientalis. Classification (NCBI taxonomy): domain Eukaryota; kingdom Fungi; phylum Basidiomycota; class Agaricomycetes; order Agaricales; family Physalacriaceae; genus Strobilurus; species Strobilurus orientalis. The sequence continues at coordinate 3,321,533 of JAHLML010000008.1, read as the reverse complement.
ACACGTCAAGGCCCTCTCCGAAGCATTCTTTCCCCGCCTAGTCGAAATCGCCGCCGAGCTTGTCGCTCATGCCCAGGACTCCAACGAAGAAGCGGGGGAGCTCCTCCACCTAATTCTCAAAACATACAAGACTTCCATGGCGTCGTCTCTCACCCTCCATCAACGCAGCGCCGAGTCCCTCATTCCTTGGGGGAAAGTATTGTTCAGTGTCGTGAGACTGAAGATCCCAGGCCGTGAGGAGAGGGAGGGGAGCGAGTGGTGGAAGGCGAAGAAGTGGGGGTACAAAGTTCTGGGGAGGCTGTTCCATAGGTGATTGCTTGTCAGCCTTCCTTTTCTCCGTCGCTAACGATGCTAATCTAGATACGGCAACCCTTCTCAACTGCCCAACGCCCTCGTCGACGAGTACAAACCCTTCGCGGAGCATTTCGTCTCCGTGTTTGCGCCGGAGATTCTGGGTGTATATCTGGACCAGGTAAACATGTATGTTGCTGGGCAGCAGTGGATGAGCGAGAAGTGCCAGTATCATGTGTTTACGTTCTTTAATGAGTGGTGAGTGCTCCTTGTATGAGTCTTGTCTTTATGCCCATCCCCCTCCTCTCACAGCATCAAACCTTCTTCGACCTGGAAGCTCCTCAAACCGCACTTCCCAGCCCTCATCTCCTCCTTCGTCTTCCCCCTACTCTCCTTTACACCATCCCGCCGCGAGTTGTGGGACTCCGACCCCGTGGAGTACATTCGCATCGGGCTTGACGAATACGAGAACTATCAAACGCCCGTCGCGGCCGCCACCACGTTCCTCCTCGGCCTCATGTCCAACCGTACCAAGGCGGCGTTCACCGACGTTATCCAGTGGGTCATGGAGGTCCTTAACACGTCTCCGTCGCCGGAGAGGCAGTTCGGTGCACTCAATTTGTTGGCAGCCATTGGGCCGTGGATGATGAGACATCCTGCTGCCAAGGCTGGTGTACAGAACTTTGTCACCACGCATGTTTTCGCTGGCCTACAACACCCGGAGCCGTGGATCCGCGCCATTTCGTGTGAGTTGCTGGGTACACTCGTGAAGAACCGCCTCCCGTATCCTGGGACGGAGCCGTTGGACGCCCTTGTCTCGCTCTTATCGGATCCATTCCTCCCTGTCAAGGTCCATGCCGTTCTTGCTCTGACCGAGGCGGTGGTGCGGTACGATGAGGTGAAGGAGGGGTTGAGGACAAGTGGAAGAGTTGGAGGCGTTGTTGGAGGTGAGTCATTTTCGGCAGAACTGCGCGTCGTGTCGCTGATTATCGGTCTACTTAGACCTCCTCGCCCTCAGCGAATCAACCGAGCTAGACGTGCTCAACCGTAGCATGGAAGTTTTCGTGGATACGTATGACAAAGAGCTTCTGCCGTATGCGGCTGGGCTGGTTCGGACGTTGGTGAGTACCATATTTTTCTCTTCTTTTGTGTACCTTTCCGCATTCCCCTCCCTGCGCTTTCTCGTCGTCCCTACGACTTCGTTATACTCGAGCCCTCCTCCTTTTCCTGTACAGAATTCTGACTGTGTATGCTCTAGTGCGACACATACCTCCGCTTCGCCCGAGAAGGCGCCGGTACTCAAGACACCATAGCACCAGATTTCGAGTCCATGGATTTAGGTTCGTTCGCCGCCGGAGGGGATGATGATAAGACGTTCCACGCTATGGGCATCGCGAAGACTATTTGGACAGTCATCACAGCGGTCGATTCCTCGCCGCCCATCCTCGCCGAGGTTGCGGAGCTAGTGACGCCCATTGTGGTGTATACGTTGGAGGCGCGGTACTTAGGTGCGTATCGTCTTATGTGCATTAACTTGATATCCTCTCCTCCCCGATTGTGGGTTTCATCATTCTATCTCTATCTCGTTGTTTCCATTACCCGTTCCACAATGCTTTGGGTCCCACCTGTTTTTACTTTTCTTCCTCACTGCCTCCGTGTCTGTAACCACGTTAACACTCTGCCCATACAGACCTACTCGACAGCATGTACGACCTCGTGGATAGCCTCACCTTCAAGCTGCGTCGCATCCCAGCCCCGATGTGGAGGGTGTTTGAGTTGACACATGGTCTAGTCAAGGTGCGTTTCATCCGGTTCTGTTTATTTCTATCTTCCATTTCGTGTGGACGTATGTGGACGGTCAATTCGTTGATTTTGACTTCCTAAATTCGATGCCCCCTCTCTCATATCATCTCCTTCCACTCTCCTGTCATCAGAGCTAACTGTTCCCCCCTTTATAGGGAACTGGCGCAGTCGAAGAAGGCTCCTTCGGCGGGGAAGGCGTCGACTACCTCGAAGAGATGCTCCCCTCCCTGGACAACTTTGTCTCCTTCGGCTCTGAGCACATACTTGCTTCGCCCGCCTACAAGCAGGCCTTGGTCGAAATGTGGGTCGAGAGCCAGACGAACGCTCATCTTGGCGAAGCGGATCGTGTCAATGGGTGCAAGTTGGCGGAGAGCATGATGTTAAACTTGAGGGGCGGGATCGATGAGGCTCTCCCTTTGATTGTCAGGCACGCACTGCCCGACCCCCCAGCGGAGACACAACACCTTCGTCTCGCGCGCATCGAGGTGGTCGTTGGCGCCATCCTGTACAACCCGGCGAAGACGCTGCACATCATGGTCGAAAGCGGTGTGGCTTCGCCCGTCCTGTCAGACTGGTTCGCTGCCGTAGAGGCTACGTATTCCCCTCCCGCTCCAGTGCGCGGAGCGGAAAAGCCACTCCTCCTCAAACGTGTGCATGACAAACGGCTTAGCATCCTGGCTTTGTGTGCGATGATGGACTTGGATGCAAGCATTGTACCCGACGCGTTGAGGGCGAATTGGAACGAGCTTCCTACGGCGGCGTTGAAGCTGTTCAAGGACTATGCGCAGGCAGTGGAGTCGCGCGAGGCGCTGGAGGCTGCACCTGACGATGACGATGAGGAGGAAGACGAGGATCTCGATGATAGCGAGTTCTTGAGGATGAATGAAGACGATGATGATGTGTGGGATGAGGAGTCGGCGTATCTGGAAATGCTGGCTAATGAGGTGTGTGATAGCCTCTCCTTCCTTTCTGCCGATTCGCCTGAGCTGGAATATTGATTATCCTATTCTTTTAGGGAGCCCGCCTTCGCGCCAAAGCTGCCAAAAACTCCGTCACCGATGGCTCTATGGATGCAGACGACCATGATGAAGACGACGACGAAGACGAAGACTCGGACGACGAAATCACGGAAGAGCTTGGGTTCTATACTCCGTTGGATGGCGTAGATGTCTATGTCATATTTAGGGATGCTCTGGCTGGTGAGTACCATGATTTTCTCTATGTTGGGTCTTAGTTGTTAGGATGTTATTCGTCGTCCTGGCTTTGGGCGTCGTCCTTCCTCTTCATCGTCAACCTCGCTTTGTTCTCCGCATAGCTAATCATCATTCTCATAGTCTTCCAATCCAAAGGCGGACAACTCAACGCCCTCCCCGCAGAGTTGCAGGGTGTGTTAGTCGATGTGATCAAGAAGGCGGAAAGCGCACGGGAGTGACGCTGAGATCTCAAGACTCAAATTATGTTTAGAAGACGGGCAATGAAGAAATCACGATTAGACGATTGACTAATGAACAGTACACGTAGATGCTTGTGTTATTTCTCTTGCGTGCTCTCACGATATATGACTGAATCGTTCGTGCATAGTCCGTAACAAGTTCGTAACGTGCCTAAGTAATGCGCTACTTGGACTGGCGAGTGAAATGATCTCGGACTGAGCTCCAGTGAGGACATGCCTTCTTCTACAGAAAGAATCGAGCGGATCAATTGGTCAAGCACCCAAGGCATGAAGGTGTCTCGAGTGCCCTTCGAGAAATGATAACGAGTGGAAACGAGCTTTGATGGAGGGACTTCCGAGTGACAGTAAAGAATGAGAGGATGTTGAGACCGGAGGTCGCGAGCCTGAGTAGCTGAGCCCGCCGCCAATCAGTTGGCGCCGGTGCGCGTTAATCACGATTCGACGAGTACATGATGAATGTGAATTTGAGGGATGAAGAGTTGATGACTTTCAAACGAAGACAGCGACTGGCCGTACTGGACAGGAACGTCAGTCCTTTGCATGAATCGGATGTCGGCTCACTATATGACTCAGACATGCCGGAAGTTGCATTTCCTGGACCGATTGTGCTTCTTCCAAGCAACAAAATCCTCCTTTTTTTTTTTCTGGTGGAAACGTTCATTAGCCCTGAGTGACAATGTACATCCGTACCCGACCTAGTCGTCCACTACGAGCCCGTTTGTTGTTTAGAGGAATCGCGACCTCCAATCCTAACTCACCCCGAGGAAATGCCTTTACGCACTGAGTGTGGGACGCTGTCCCCGCAGCATCATCACAACCTCCATCCCCGCCTCCTTCGAATAACTACCATAACCATAACCATAGAACATAAACTCTTCCCTTTATCCTACTCCTTCACCTGATGCTGCGTCCTTCGATGAGACCCTGCCAGCTCTCTATGTCGTTTCTCCGTCGTCCTCTGAATAGATAGTCACAATCTTGACAACCACAACCACCCCATGTGTCGAGGAGAAACACAGCCATCGTGCTTCCTCACTTCACTCAACAATCTTTCCAGTCACTTTACGCCAACCTAACTCCGCAAAACGCCGGATCTTCTTTACTGTGTGTTCATTGTTGAACATTGGTGACCCGCTGGCCGTGTCTCGTATCATGTGCTCGTCACAGTGCTGATGAATATCAACACATATCACTGGCAGTCCCAGCTTCGCCTTTGACTGTCCGTTTACCTGATTTTCCTCGGAGTTTTGTCCTGTTTTGTCCCGTCTCTCATGGCCTCTTTCACCAGATTTTCAATATCACCTCAGGCTGCGCATGATTTCTAGATCTACTATCTAAGCCTGAGCTGATTGGCGTATGACAGGCCGCAGGCGTATGACAGTTTCAATGGTACGGATCAACGGTGAGTAGGTTGTGGAATCGTCTATGTAATCACTCTGTTGCACGCGTAACGAATATGCCTGCTGACCCCCGTCCGTCCATAGCTATACCTACCGCCCAACGTCATGCTCCTTGGGGATCTCATCCTGTTCTCTTCTATCGTCCGAATGGTCCATTTCCCTTTCCATTGAGGGTTTCTCCTTCAATTCTTCGAACGGTCTGGATTCGGGACTCACCGCAGAAATTACACTCCTTGTCAGGTTTGGATCTCGCCCAAATTGAAGATGCAACGCCAAATCTCAAAAAGTGAGATGCTGTGTTCTTGGTCCTGGCGTTTGTTCATCGCTGATCTCATTTTGAACCCGAGGCCTAGGTATCCATGGTGAATCTCGTGTGTCACTGTTGTTTGTGGTCCGACACCGAGAGCCAGATGCGGCCGAGACACCGCATGTGTCAAATGTATTGCGGCGTCACCGCTGTTCGCCGCGAGCATACTTACAAAAGATCCTCGTTCGGAGAGACGGTTCTGACTCACCTCCAGGAATCGTAGAAAAATCAAGGGTTGTTCATGTGAGTCATGTATGGTCGTTATCATCCATGGTTCTTGTTGTTGTTACATGACCATGGGGTCCACGCGACCTGTTGGGCGTGTAAGTGTGGCTACACAGCGACGTCATTATTGCGAGCTTTTGACGATTGCCATTAATGAGGGACCTGGTTCGATGCTCAATGGTTCGTTGATGTCTGATCAGGAAGAATCAACAAGCAATCTTCTCCCCTTTCAATCATTTAATTCACTGTCAGATTGAAGACGAGGCGGAGTCCTCTAGATATTGAATATATCACCACTTGTATTCGTGAAGTATCACTACCAATGCCATCGCCTTCGGGCGACAGCTGCCGTCCCGCGTCTGGAAGCGGAACGAGGCGTGGCCCATCAAACTTCGGATCATATATGATACACCGATTCGGAAATGGATGATTTCGGCTTACGCCCGCCCACCATGTTCCACGCAATCCGATATTTTCTCCCTTATAAGCTCGGATGGACCGTGCCGCCTTCCACTACATCGCGCTTTGCCACAAGCCTAAACGACTGGGACCAGTATCACCGTCCTTAACCAATCCCCATCCAGTCTCGGAGTATATAGCCCCGAAATCAGGTGCCTCCCCACCTTTCGTCACCTGCCTCCATTCCCGTCTCACGAAGCTGTGGCTCCGGCACTAACACGACATATAAGCGCGGTGAAGTGCTTTGGAAGCCCCTTCTTGCCATCGATCACTTGTACGTTTATCACCTGCCATCCCTCCATGGGGCATTCTTGCTAATGACACGTTCCTTGTACAGAATCATTCGCGACGGGCCATAAGTAAGGCATTGCCGCACTGATATCCTGCCATCACCTAGCCCCCATCCTAACCCACGAAATCCAGCATGTCAGACGTGATAATGGATATCGACAATATTGTTCCCACGACGATAAACTCCCTCCCATTCGAACTCATATCTTCCATTTTTCTTCTCGTCCGCCACTCCTCCGCGCCAGGTCTTTATGAGCTGCATTCCCGCGCTCATACCCAACGAGTCCCATCCATACTCTCCCACGTTTCCTCGTACTTCCGCGCCGTCGCGTTTTCCCTTCCTGAGCTCTGGGATGGTGTTCTCGTCAATCCCGGCATGCTCAGCGCTTTATGCGATCCCGCTTCCCTGCTCTATCACTCTCTCAACATGGCCAGTGGTGGTGGTCGACGCGGCTTTAGGTTCTCGTGGCGCGTGTCTGTCGTCAAATCAAACCCTCTTCACACGGCTGTTCTCCGGACACTCTTCTCCCTCCTTCTCAATCACGCTCATCTCTGGCAGTCTGCAGAGCTAGAAGTTCCGGTCGAAGTCGCACCCCTTCTCTCGCAGCTGCGTGGTCATCTTCCGAGACTGGAGGAGCTCAGCGTCGCGTGCTACAACACGGATGTGCGTTGCATCGAAGGATTTGAGGATGCTCCCTGCTTGACGCACGTCGGTGTTCTTGGAATGGGTGGCGGAACGCGCTTTGTGTTCCCGCATGACCATGTTCGGTGGTACGTTGACCGCCGTCTCACCGCTGGTGCGCAGTCAAACGACGAGGTACGCGACATGCTGAACCTGGAGAAACTTGAGAGCGCAGCGTTCAGCACCTTGCCCGGAGAAGTCATTCTTCTGCCGAAGGTCGAGAGTATGATTGTCTGCGACACAGCTTTTCGTGGAGACGTACACACTCCTTGCCTACACGAACTTACGATTCGCCCCAATCGCATGGGGGACAGCGAGCTCGGCGGAGTGCTGCGGGCCATTGAGGGTTCCGGATGTGCGTTGCGCTTACTCAACGTTACTCCCGACTCGTTTCTACTGCCTATTCTGGGTCTTTCCACCTCCCTCGAGGAGCTCAACATCACATTTTCATCCTGGCTACACGGCCAAACATACATTCTTAAATCCGTCTTCGAGCGTATGGCACACGAGACCACATTCCTTCCTCGTCTGGAGCGGTTGAACATCAACCGCTGTGACCGTCCCTACGTCAGTGGGGAGGAGCCTCCATGTCCCTTGGGAGACGACCTCATCTCCATGTTGACGCAACGAATGTCTTCCTTGAAGTCTGTCGCCATCGACATCTGGGGGACTGTGCAGAAGGACTGTGTAGCAGAGATGCAGCTCGAAAGTCTTCGCGTCATCAGAAATCGAGGGTTAGACTTGTCACTGAGGGCCAACGACTTCAGCACGAGTATGCGTTATGTATGACACTTTCTTCTTCAAGCATTATACCACCTTATACCACACCGCGAGCCGGTACAGTTTGATTCCTTCCCGTCGTCACTTCCTAGTACCCTTGGCATTTATAATCATCGTTTGGGAACTCTAACATACTGAGCTTGCTCACTGTAATTCATCTCCGTTATCTATGAAACTGGTGATGTGAGTGAGCCGGGAAGAGGTCACACCGAGTACAAGGAGAGCTTTTCGACCTCACGGTATGCCAGTCAAGAGCCGAGAACCCAACTGTCGTCGCACCTTTCTATTGGACCAGCAACTAACCCTGCACCACAAGCGATATATGAGAAGAATAGTCGCGCACAACACATGCCGCACACAGCTGTCACGTTCAAGTGTGCACTGTACCGGAGGGGCGTATTGACCGAAGGTCCGTAGCTCGTCCAATCGGATCACCTGTGTGCCAGTGTCTAGACATATTCCACCGATGGTACGGGTAAAAAAGTAGGGTTCATGGAGCGTCTTTCGGCATCCACCTATCGTGGTGAGCTTTGTTACCAAGTATGTGTGGAAACACGACCCTCCGCAGTGCACAGATCAGGCTTGAAATTGAGCCTTCGATGCTAAGACATAAACTGGCTCTATGGTCCCGAAGTAGGCGTCGCTGCCGGCCATTGCATCACCGGATATGAGGCGCATCAATGTACCAGCTGATTGAACGACACAGGCTACTCAGCATGCAACCAAAGATTTGAAAGTTTCATAGTGATACTCGTACCAAGAGCGCCGTGGCTGTAAAGCGAAGGCCTCAATCTTTCAGTTGGCGTCATGTTGGATACGGAACGAAGTAAGGTACTGTTGGGTAAGGATCGAAGTCAGTTTGGAGAGCTCAAAACTCTGTGCTCTCAGCTCTGTGAGACTGGCATGAATCTGAGCACTGGTTGCGACGGATAACAAGGAGTTTCGACTGAAACAGTGTATAGCAGCAAAATGGACTATGATAGTGATGATTTCCAGCCTGAGTATGTAGCTGTGATTAGAGTTTCAACAAGATCTATATCGACGATTGTGATGCGAGACCCATGCTCCTTGACTCGACTCGGAAACACGTTTCCTAAGTCCTTCGCTCTCCCCTCTCGTATACCAGCAGAATGTGACGGGAATTCGCTGCTGATACAAGGGCGTTCGATGAACCGGGAAAACGCGCGTACAATGACGTTGAAGAGCCACGAAAGAATGAAGTGTCTGCGATGGTGCGCGATCGCGACTGGCGAGAGGTAGAGAGCACCATCTTTTCTCCATTGGCAAATTCACGACAAGGTTCCAGGAGAGGGAAACGGTGTCCAACAGTGGGGAAGACAAGCGAAGATGCAGTCTTCAAAGAGACGATGGTTACAGTGCGTTACGTCGATGGAGCGCAGGTGTGGACGGACAAAAAAGTAGGCGATTATCCTGTATATCTGGGGGATGCGGACAACCCAAGAAAAGCGAGTGCCACCTCGTCGAAGTTTATAAGACCGCGTCTAGGAGTTCTTGACAGGCGTTTTCGTTTCAGAACAGTGGGAGCACATATCCAGCGAGAAGCCTCCCACTCTCCTGCAGTAACGCTCCTGCCTCTCTAGGTCGATGAGCGCGTGTCTACATACCGTCCGGTATCACAACGCTGTATGCCGCAAAAACAGCGACACTTACGATAGGACCCTCGGCGGGTTATGCCTATTATATTCAGCCGCAGACGGCTTTCAAGCCAGGGCCTAACGGCTCAAGTAATCTGATATGTTTCCCAGAACGTCAGCAGGCACGCGACAAGAAAACTTGACTGCCAACTCACAAAGAGCGGAAGATCGGAACTCAGTAAGCACTTGGTTGGACGAGGGAAGGAGAAAAATCAAAATCAACGCTGGCAAATCCGGGCCGTTGGCCCTCCTCGATCAACGATCGCCACAACGTGCCTTACTCTGCTCTGTGATACCCCACATCCTTGATTGGTCTCCCCAGCTCGCCAGATTGGCTCTATACTTTCGATCAACTTGCGCTTCACAGACAAAGTTGGACGTGTCCGGCTTCATTCGGCGTAATATTGGCAGACAGCATGACGTCTGTGGCGCCATGAGGTTTAGTGCATGCACGACATACGATGAACACGCTCCATTGGTACCTTTTCTTTGTTTTCGACCACCTACTTCCCTGTCATAGCCAGGATGCTTTCTACACTCCCTACGCTGACGGATGAGGTGGCATCGCGCCGGTGGAGACGGACGCGATCCGTTGTGCGATTACCTGCCTTATTAGAAGTGGAAGAAGGAAGGTTGGATACAGACGGTGATTGGTGCTTCACTCCTGGTGCGTCCTTCATTGCTCTTGTTCCCAAGAGCCTGAGGTAGGAATGTCCAGTCACCGAGAACGTCTTTGTTTACCCGCATGGTATGTGACACTGTTTCTTTGAGGTTATTGCGTCAATTGAGTCTTTCTCAAGCGACTACTCCTGAGTCCATACCGTCTACTTCCAGTCGCAGCCGTAAGCGCTCTAGGACTTGCTCCAGTCCCACCGGCGACGAAATGTTCGCATGGACCCTTCCTCGTTCCAAACGTCCCCGTTTGTCTTCACGACGGACAGGTGGTACTGGTAGTAGTACATGAGCCATCCATCCCACATTCTCTCTAACATAGGCAAATAGATTCTAACTCTGACCACGCAGTAGTCCCGTTTCTGCGTGCGGAACGTCCTCGCCTCGTTTTGCGGCGGTCTGGCAATATCAGTGCGCGTACCATTTGCAAAGTGGCACTACTTCTGACATTTTGACTTACAGTGAGGCGCAAGGATCTGCAAGTGTTAAATTCAGACTGCATGGATGTTGACATGGTTCTGGCTTGAGTCTTCAGCGACCTGATAGACTGGTTATTCACGTATGGTGTGGTTTGAGATGTAATAATTTATTCCAACCTCTGTTGGGCTGGGCATGTTCCAACAAGCTACCCTGATAGTGCTGCAAGAAGCCTACCTATCAGACCCTTGCAGATCCTCGTTTGTCGATCCGATTCTCGTTCGCGAACCCAGTACACGAGACTTGCGAAGATAAATTCTCCAGTCACAAGAGTGTTCTCACAACGAACGAGTACACTAAACCAAGTCCATCACCAGGTCCGAGTTGATTTACGGCGAGAGAGGAAACAAAACATGGAAGTCGACCGAGAACCGGACAAGGCAATCACGGCGGACAGGCGTACTACAAAGGTGCACCGGAACCATTCCTTGCATCTGGTCAAGCACGCGGGGCACATACCTACGCGAAGATCCCTAAACCCAACACATGTATGCACACCGTGCCGGACATTATGCGTACCCAGTAGCGAATATGCCCAAGTCAAATTCGCGGAAGTTTCAACGGTGATACTGATCACCACGATATGTCAATGAGCGCGCTGAGGATTTGGTAGAACCGTATATATTGAATGCTCTCCATACCGTAGATTATAATGTACTCACCTTTGTCCACTGAAATATCAAGAGGCAAGTTCGGGAGGGGATCGTCGCATGCTTGAGGCTCACTAATGGAATGATCATCTAGCGGCCGTATCAGTGGTTATTGGCACTATTATAGACGAGTTCCAGAGCGCATGGGAAAGTTCTCGCTGTCGCACCGCCTCAGAAGCCGGTAGCTCGTGGCCCGGAGACCTATTTTTCAACGTGAGTATATCAAGCAGTAAAACATGAGTGCACAGGGTTGACAAGTGCATCACCCAAAGCTGTGCAGAAGATGCTCGGCGGCACTTGCATATTGTCGCGTACTACCGTAGTGGAGCGCTAGATGATCACAAAGCGTTGGGCGCGTTTCGTCGTTCGAAATTGTGTCAGTGAGACATCACAGACTGATGAGGTCCGTATCCAAGTCGAAAGTCAGAATTTTGCCACCGAAGCGGCCATCACCGCACCACGTGGGTGGCATGCGTGCCTGTCTCGGACTTTTTCTCGGACTCTACCTGGACTTTACAGGACTCTACTTGCTTTACAGCTGATACCTGGCTTACAATAACGATCCGAGTTAGTCCCTCTGTTTCGTGAGCTTGAATCTTGTATCTCAACCACTTCTGTCAGAACACAAAGCGCAAACGCTCGTGGAATCGCCCTACATCTATTGCACCCACCCTACGCGACTTCGACTACACAACCAACCATCTAGAGGCAAGCCCATCGTCGATCGGTGACGGCTTCCCGAGTCGGACAGATGACCGCGCGGCGCATGGACACTGACTTTAATAAGTTACTGGCGGATTCTCCACCGCGACTACTCCCAACCGACGTCTACATACCTCTTCCTCGAGTCTCGACCGTTTTTGGACCTTCTTCGGCTGCTTTTTGACTTGATCCCTGGATCTAATGGGGCTTGAACATGGCTCCAACTCTGCATGAGGTTTCTGTCTGGCCCGGCGGATGGGTCGCAAGTTAGGCAATCACCCTCTGATTAAATCCTCGCATTGATGGAATCCGGGATACCAGAATAAGTCAGGCCCGGCTCGCTATACTAGGTATGGTTCTCTAATTGATCTTTGACAGATCTCTGTCAACCCGCGGCGACAGATCATGGACGTCTTGACCTTGCTGCATGTTTCGCTGGAGCTTGAATCTCACCTGCGTGAATGCGGAAGTTGTTTCTTTCGTCTCTGCTACTAGTACGTCAAGAATTGGCTACCCAATACACGTATTCTCTGTCTGGACTCCCTCTGATGTCTTGACCTGACCTCTCCCCATCCCTCGTTCTATGGACAGTCTCCATGGCATCCCGAACGTCATCCATGCTACCCGCTGGCACGTCGCACTGCCACTTGTCCCAACGTCAAGTCGTATCTGCGGCCCGTCCACTTTCTGCTGCCTCGTCCACTCCCATCTCCACACATAATTGTGCCCGAAGCGGTTATGCAACACATCCATAGGTGGTAGCGCCACAATGTATCACTGTATAGCTCATCCTCACAATCCAGTCTTCTTTCTCCCTCCAGTCTAGTTGCTGTCGGCCGGTCCCTGACAACCAGGCCGCTGCCGTGATCTCCCTACTCACTCCCATACTATGCCGTCCCTCGCTGATGTGAACCAGTTCGTTGATGGTGGGGATGTGTAAGCGAGCATTGATTGCGAGTTCATTCATTTCATTCGATCTTTAGCGCGTGGGGCTCAAGGTAAGTACTGTAAGGTGTTGAATCTGTCTCAGTCACTCGTCACTCGCCTTCTCAAGTCAGCGCTGTCAGCCTGTGAGCTGGATGTGGCGTTGATCCCACTGTAGGGCTCGATGCGTTCCCACTACGCGCATTTCTGGTGCTGCAGGTTGTATATAACTAACAGGTACGTACATCGTCAACGTTCCGTCATACCAAAATGAAAGCTTACACTTACACTCTCATTATGATAGTGTCTCGAGGCTTCCTTGCAGTTCCGCGAGATCCGGAGATCCTGGCAGTGATAACTTGCGGACTGGGACCCGAACTACGTTACGCTCGTGGATGTCATTCTAGAAGATCAAAAATGGCCCAAGTACGTCCATGTTTGTCAGCCCTGTAGATGAGGAGAGGTGACAAGTCCAAAGCATTGATGTTTGTCATGCACGGTAAGACCGGCGTACGTGATCTCACCGTTACTATATGTCAAAAGCGCAAGTCTGACAGCTCGTAGCTCTCCCCTGGCAACTCAGTGCTCCTACGAGCGAGGTTTATGGAAACTGTAGCGCTAACGTTGGCAGGTAAGTCACGCTATGGAAGCTTCAAGCTTTTCACGCCTCACACAATGGAAGCGCACCGGATCCTGGGTATCTGCGGTCCATCGTTTTCCGGAGTCTCGAAATAAGTATGAGTGTACGTACGTACATCCTACATTGTTCGTTCTGTTTTTGTCCTTCCCGCGAAGTTCGAACATGATAAGGTAAAGATTTCATTTCCACCCTGCCTACGCGTCATGTCCATGTCAATTAGCTCGCTCATACATACAGTAAGCTACACACTACTCCAAACACAGAGGACAACGAAGCGCACGCCACTGCAAGGAGGTGAGACTGACTCGGAGTCGAGAACGCAGTGTATGTGCGTATGTGTAGGAACGTTACTGGTCCTTCGCCGGTAGTATTAGATAATGTCCAAATCAGCCATTCAATGTCGGAGTCCACCGGCAACAGAACATCGGCGCACTGAGCTTTTATTGTAAGACGGTGACGATATCCGGTGGGCGTTACTTGCCTCCATACTTGTTGTTCCACCAGAACAAGTTCGAAAGATAAGCCAACGACTACTCCGGTCTAGAAGCGCCACGATGATGCCAAGGGCTCGACGTCGATGTCCATGTCTGCCGAAGAGCCTAGGTTCTAACTCTTTTCATCAAGTGTGGCGTTTCATGATCACTACATTACCCATCGACACTCGAGCAAACAAATCAGCTTGTCACGCCGGCCTCGCCGTGATTGCATTCATTGAATTGGACACAATCACAGATAGTAAAGCCTGGTACTACTCATCATCTTTCAGATATCCTCGTGCTACCAACCCCTTCATGGACGAAGGCCAATCATAGGTCTTCTCCCTCCCCTCCATCGCCTCAGCTTCCATCGTCCCACCGCCGTCCCCACCCACTACCCTGATCTTCCCGCACTACCTCCCCTCCCCGTACAAGCTCCCCCCGATCGTGATCACCTCTCTCGGCAGAGTCTATTTCATTAATGCATCCCTCTCCCCTGCCCATCGGACTTAACGGTGCGCCGGCTAGGTGGGTTCACATTACGCAAGCTATGTACACACACTTGGGACGAGACAAGTATATACGCAAGCATGTATGATATATGTAAGCGAGAAATCGTCCTGTGTATGTATGTACTCGAGTACGTATAAGTAGGGAGAAAGTACCGAGGACGTCGGGGAACAATTGTCGGTCGGTCGGTCGTCAAGCACAAATTGAACATCCAACCACCGACCATAACGTCTCTCCTCGGCATCCCATCATCACTGCACCTTCGACCTGGTCTTCGCCTTCTTCTTCTCCCTCCTGACATATCCCCGGACACTCGGTATTCCGAACTGCCGTACCTGTCAGAAATTGAACGTACGAAAGAAACATGACCACACCTGGAAGACCGCATACCCAATCAGTAAAACAGCGCCGAGCGACCAGCCCAGGCGGACGGCCTGAGGGAAAGGTGCAAATTGTATCTCCTGGCTCCATTTGCGTATCACGAGAAGCTCAGTGAGGATGGTGGCGAGGAGCAACCAGACATGTTGACCCATACGGACAGCCCTCCTGAACGTGGCGTTAGCGTGAAGAACAGAACGTGAAAGGAGGAAATTGAGAACGAGACAGAGAGACGAGAACGACGCGCATACCTCGGATCATTAACATACTGGTGCAGTTCCCTGACAGCGGGAAGTGCCCACAAAAAGACAAATGCAAGCCGGAGAATGACGATCGGGTGGTCTGGCTCCATCCACAAGAATGCCTAGAAAGGTCAAGCGTAAAAAAACAATCGCACACATGACCAGCGAGCTCTACCTTCAGATAAAACGGATTCAACTCCGCCGCCAAGAACACTGCGAGGAGGAGGACCACACTGACAAAGTTCGTAAAGCTCGTCGCCGTGCCCCACTTGAACGAGGTGAAATCATGTGGCGAGAATTGGCTAAAGACGCGTCGGGCCTTGGAGCGCAGACCGCGCGATTGGCGAAAGCCACGCCATTCGTACGGCTAGATAACGTCGACTCAATTATCAGTGATCGAGAAGTCGATAGAGAATGTAGTTGTGCCCGGGGAAGGAGATGGGGTAGGCCGGTGACGGCGACGTACCTTGACTTCGAAATACTGACACACTTTCATACCTACAGAAAAGGGAATGGGAGTAAGAAAGCCGGACGGTAAGGAAGTGGGTAGGAGGAAGTAACCCACCGAGATAAGTGCCAAGCCAATTGCAGATTAGCACGTCTAGGATCCACTTGGGACAAGAAATCGATAAGACAAGGACGCTTCGCGCGAAATGAATCAACGGCTTACATGATCCCACCAGCACTAGAGCGAGAGGTAAGTTTAAGCTCATGATCAACGAGAAAGATCACAAGAAGAATGAAATAATCGGGGAGGGCATAGACTCGGGAGAGAAAAGGCAAAGCGACATGGATAAGCGGACGCACTTCCTCAAAATTTGCAAGCTGATGCTGCAGGCTATATTCGGCGAGTTCGAACGCAATGCTTAGAATCTTTAGCGTCGTCAGCACGTGTGGGAAGGAAAGAAGGACGGAGAGACGCCGAGCTTACCCAACAGAACCAGTAGTCCCTCAGGATCATAGCTTTGCCGAACCAGCCCAAAGCATGCGCGAGACAAAACACGTCAACCGCGTTCTAAATGATCGTGGTTCTTTGTCAATGGAGCGAAGACAAGAAAAGAAGGAAAAGAACTGACCCAAATGGTGGCCGGCGAGAACGTGCAGTCCTCCGCGTAACTCTTTTCCGGAAGAGGGACTCCAAGTGCTGGATCGAGGTAGGTCATCATGCTTCGCGCTGATGAAAGATCTTGGAACAGGAGGAAGACGAGGGCAAGTTCGTAAAGCAGATTGAAACCCAGGACCATGCGCCAGAAGGCGGGGTGGGGGCGGATGAAGGGACCGTCGCGGAACTGGATCATTGAGAACATCAGAAAAGAGGCTACGGCGGCGTAGACGCCACTGCGATGGGACGGAACGTGAGCGAAGGTATTAGTGGTCTGGGTGAGGAGCAACATACACGCGGCGCTTGTCGCGGCCTTCTTCGAGTACGTCCTCGGTGGTTGCGACATATGCCAGCAGGGTAAGGCCGACTGCAAGCGTGGAGAGAGTGATGGGTTTGTAGAAGAATCTGCGGATTGTCAGAAGGCACAGGGCAGACGCGAAAGAAGGCCGGCACAGACTCGACGCTAGTGTCATGGCGTTCTTGGAAAGGTGTGATCCGGGTGTATGGTTCCGTACGATCCGCCTGGAGAGAAGATGAGGGGGTTTCTTTTTTCGTCGCATTGATCAGTTTAGAACGTACGTCGTACCCTGCGGAAAATTAGAATGGACGACACGCCAAATGAAGTCCGAGGCTCACATCGCACCGGAACTCCGTTCAAGCCTGGGATCGGCTCAGCTTCGTAGCCCGGCGACAAGGGCGTGTCGGATTCGTCAATGGGCGAGGTGGGTGACAGCTCATCATCGTCAGAGGTGAACTGGGGCGCTGGTGGGATTGCCTGCATCGTCGGCTCTTCCGTTCCGTCCGTCGAGGAAAGTTTGTGATTGAATAGCCTGGTAGGTTGAGTGCGCGCAACATGGCAAAAACGGCAGACACGCACGGATCGTGTCTCGCAGCTGCTAGAACGCGCGTTTTTGGTGTTTGCAGCTTCGCAGCTCGGTTGTCGTCGTCGTTCCAAAGTGAGAGCCTCACGTGCGCACATGACGTCCAATGACGTTCCGCCGGCCGACCGCCCGCGCTGCCCGATCCGGCAGTCGATTCATTTCCCATCGCATCCGCCCTAGCCAGCATCGCACCTCCCTTCCCTCTCGAGATGCGTGCTAGATCTCCCCCGTGTTCTTGGGCTTTTCCGCACGGTTCCCTATTCGACCCCCGCACGGTCATTGTTCGATTCCCGAAACGCAGATCCCGAGAGAGCCACGAAACGAGGTCGCCTCGAGGACGATTTGCTGTCGTTCTTGTTGGTCCTACAACACTATCGCATTGTATTGATGCCAGGCCAATCACAGTCCCGATGGCTCTTCCTCGGCGCCACGATCAGTGACTGTGCCTTCCTTTCCTGGGTGTCCTTGACTCCTTCAGGGTGAACCGCCCATCTAACCCGGACTATCCAGCCACGCGCCTTCGCTTTCTCATCAGCTCAGAGCCTGGTTGGCCGAGCCCGTCCATGAGATCATACAGAAGAGCTTCCTGTAATAGCCCTCTGTTCCGCGTATATCTTCCAACACTCATACAGCGGTACGTGCTCGTAATCATCGCTCTAGTTTTCGTTAGACTCTGTTTGACTTCGCGTACGAACAATTTCATGACGTTTATCCAGGTCTTGCGAGATAGCCTCAGTGTTGCTATTCCGATGTCGTGGAAGGTTTGACCTGTGACTGCGAGTACCCCAAACCAGACCGTTCCCCATCTGCCCGTGTTCCGCGGATGATTGCACACGCCGAACACGCTTCACGCTGAACGATAGGAAGATGCATTTCCGACTCGATACTTGGCGCTTGTTCCGTGTCTTGGTATCGATTTACGTCCAATGTCATTCGCCTCTGCGCGCACTGGTAACACTCATTCGATGTGACATGTTCTTTCTCGAGAGCAATCAAGAACTTTCTTCGTTGAGTCTCAATCACGAGCGTCCCGATGATAAGGTATGGATTGTATTAATTTTACTGATGCATTCGATTCTATCAGTGCCACGAGTTGAACTTTCGACTTATACACCGCCTCCAGTTCAATTCAGGGTACGTGCCAAAGTCATGATTCTCAATGTGGGCTCTCCACTTCACATGAATGCAACGATTGCCACCGGAATTCGAAACTCATCGTATATATGATCAATTGGGGTTGACTTGCAGTGTCCTAACTCGTCTTATGGCATTCCGTTTACTGACCGTGTTGTATCTCGATCGACTGGGATCTGTCAACCAGGTAATATGCACCGGGGATATGTCCGAACTGCATACTTATGTGTTCTGATGTTTGCTTAGCTGTTCGACTAGCGGTTGTCTTTCATTTGATGCAGAGTTGAATCGGGCGACGTGTCCATCGCGTCGGAGCCCACAAGCAGATTGACCTTGAGACGCGTTGACCGGTCGGGTCATCGAGACCATTGTATACTTGAGGCTTAGCACTCGATTTTCAGGGCTCGCGCGAGTCATTGCCCTTAATCAAGCCTGGTACCTTGCTGTGACGCTGTCACTCTCCCGAAGGAGAGCCAGGGCCCTGGACCCAGTTGGCCATCTTTGGCAACGACATCTTCGCTTCAAGAACCACTTCGCGCCTTTTCCATTTGGGGGTCGCATCTGGGTTGGGTTGATCTGGACCCTTGGATCTTGCTGTTGTTTACTTAATGACTCCGGGACCTCATAAAGACATGTACAAATCTCCTGCAGCTTGTTTCCTTCCGCCCGCGTCCTCTATGAACACGGACCCATTCCAGCCTGTCCAGCTCAAAGGCGAAGTCATGGATCTCGAGTTCACCATCGATACCGACCACAGGTATGTGTGTCTGCAACAGCTTCGCCGACGATTTGTTTACTGTTCTCTCATTGACTTGCAGGAAACGGCGCCGGAATAGAACCACACAGAGCTGCCTGAACTGCCACACATCGAAACGCAAGGTGCGTTGCTTGACACGATCGCGACGGCGGACTCGTTCCTTATTCGGGTCCATTCTACAGTGCGACAGGAAACGGCCTTGTCAGCGATGCATACAGCTTGGCTTGGTGCGCGCCTTCCCTCTTTGCGTCGTGCTCGACCGGTCTTATAAAACTCTCTTCTCCAGACTGGACTATGTGTCTACGAGATAGACGATCCCGCATTGAGGTATGCCCTCTTCTTTTTATTGACGGCCCTTACGCGTTACTCACGTACATATCCTGTCAGAGATGATCCTACGATTGACGAAACGACTCGTCTTCGCAACCGCATCGCTGAACTTGAATCTCTCGTCAGAGAGCTGCGTGGTATGTCTTTGTTTTATCGCTAGGTCGTATTCTTCGTCGTTCTTTGTTCTAACTCTCTGCAATAGGCAAGCCACATCCACGATGGGCAGACAGCAGCTTTAGGGACGGCGACCCGAACGAAAAGTGGCATTCGCGCGCGACCAAGTGTGCGCCTCTCGCCAAACGTCGTCATTCTCCGGACGTTTCTGGGGACCGTACGAATCCTGGTCGAGGCGTCTTGCCATCGCTGTTGACACCAATCAAAACCGAAACCGCTGCCGAGCCCAACTCTCAGCTATATCGCTTTTCGCCCTCCCCTCCCCTCCGCTATCATCAACAACCTTTCTCCGCCGAAGTCCGTGGCCCATCATCAGCCTCGTCCTTCGAGAACGAGCACGCTTCATTCCCCAACGGCTCTAGCGCATCCTACCACTCGACCTCTTCAGGCGTCGCCGGCTCCTACACCGCCAGCGGCTCAGCTCACGGTGGCACCTATTCTGATGGCGGAAGTGGCGACTACCCACTATCCGGGAGCGATGACAGCCGAAACTATGGCGAGCACTACCACGGCGGCGGCTCGTCTTCGCAGAACAGCTCCTTCTGTTCTTGTCGAACAACTGCAGCCGCCACTCACGAGTATCTCAAACTGTCGCACCATCTCGACAACACCCTCGGGTCGCTGCGCCAGTACGCCCCGCATCCGACGACGACGCAGTGCACGCTGTACCGTCGTATCGTTGAGCTCAACAGCATGTTGCAGTAGGTTCCCTTTGTCATCATTCCTGCTATCCGACCTTTTTACTGATTTCCGGTGTTCATTTCCAGAGGGAGCGATTCTAGTGATGCCGCGGGTCCAGCGTACAGCGATAGTAATACCCCAACGGATAGCGAAATCCTTACACCGTTGTCCGCTTCCGGGAGCAACCACGGCCCCTTCCACTCGAACTCACCACCGAGCGGAGTCTCTCCCCATGAATGGAACGCCATGTCAACACCAAGCTACAACCCCTACTTCCCCATGCAGTCTACGGAACACGGCAGCATCTACAACCAAATCATTACTTGATCCCGAGTATCGCAACTTGCACAGTTGCCTCGGCGTCGGTGTTTCCTCTTGTTTTTTTGCCCCGTACTCAAGTATCGCTGTAGTCATTACCCATTCCTCGTTCACGCTCTCAACGTTGTCTCAGTTTCGCTTCTTGGACTGCCTTATCTTTTGTCACTGTATGCTCTCAACGACCATCGTATGGCCGTTTCTTCGAACGGACTCATTACTTACTAGCTCACATCTAAACTGTTGTCGTTTTGCATCATCTCCGTTTTCTGTATTTTATCGTTGCTCCAGTAATCTTGTATTGGATATCAAACTCATGCTGGCTCCACAAGTACACAACAGAAAGTGTGTTTCGTCGTACATGTGGCATTCGCAACATTCAAGTCCACGGAGATACAATCTACAGCTGTACTCGGGAATGGTGCACCCACTCGACCACCGACAATTTTCCACGCAGCTCGCGGTCAATGAAGGGCACAATCACATCAGTATAATGGTCGACAAACGTGTACAATACATACCTTCTGGTCTGGGAGCTCGGAAGGCTCTGACAATGATACTACATGATTCGTGCGACGCAGGTCTGAACGCTCTTTACGGGCTCAGGTGCCTGCTCGATTGTCGGCGAAGACAGTCAAGAATATCAGCGCAAATGTTCAAAAGTGAAAAGTGGCACCGGCATAGCCAATTCTCAAGGTATAGGGAACTTGAAATCACACACACGTTGACAGGGAAAAAGGAGTCGCACCGTCAGCTTTTCCTATGTCAAATTTGCTTTAATGATAGCGGCAAGAACAGGTTGAGCTTCTACGCTGTTCTGGAAACTACCACGCGAACGCTCTCCAGGAGAGAGTATCCGAGAAGTGAGGACTTCGCCTCCACCGTTGTTCGATACGAGATTCTTCGAGTCTTGGTGTACTGATGGGGACAGGCCGTGGCACGAGAAGGAGGAAATTGAAACCGGCAGACTGGGCATCCCGCGGAACGATTGGGGCAGCTTCATCTTCGAGAGGACTAGATGAATCTGATAGAAGGAACAAGAATATGAGCAAACCCCTGGAAGAGCTGAACGCCTGGTATGATTGGGTGATTTAGGTCCTGATGGGAGACTGATAGAGAACAAGTCTATAACGAGCAAGAACGCGTGGGGACGTACATGCAGTCAAGCGCGAAGGTCCGAGTCAGCCAGATCCATCCTGCATCAAAGTCAATTCCTGACAAAACATTGCCCGAAGTGGGCCCTCGTTTTCCAGCCAGCGCGTGGTCAAAATGGTGGGAGTGAGTGTCTTGACTCCGGCGAGCTGGATACTCATCACGTTCGGTACACATCGCTCTGGGGGTGTGTTTAGTAGAGCAGTAGGCGTCATATTGATAGCCTGAGAAGGACCAGAAGCGTTGATTACAGCCTAGGGTCGTAAGAATGATGCACATCCCGGACAGTCACAGAGGGCTGAGTTTGAAATGTCAAGTTGAGCGCCATCTAGGGAGGAAAAATGTGCTCTAGTTCGACGCAACAAGATCACAGAAGAAGTGCACACGGTAAAGCACTAGCCGTAGCACGACGATAATGCGAGTCCCGTCGATACAATTTCTGGTGATCATAAACAAACTATGATGCACCAGAGAAGTCGATCAGTGGGACCGTCCCTACTTCACATTGGTCGAATCGGTAAGGAAGAGTCACCGTTTGAAGTAGGCACTGGGAAAGACCTTAGACCGGCAAATGGCGATTAGTCAGTTTCCCGATCGAGCGACTCAGGGTCGTCTGACTGTTCTTGAGTCTTGACTCGTCC
Source organism: Strobilurus orientalis (assembly GCA_019915145.1). Taxonomy (NCBI): domain Eukaryota; kingdom Fungi; phylum Basidiomycota; class Agaricomycetes; order Agaricales; family Physalacriaceae; genus Strobilurus; species Strobilurus orientalis. Next base: position 3,299,349 of record JAHLML010000008.1, on the reverse strand, counting down.
ACCACATACGAGTAGAACTCGCTGTTCTGCCAGTGCTGCCATAACACGATGGATCATAACGGCTCGCCTCCGATCTCAATACTGGGGAATGCCGCTTTTACGAACTTGGGCTTACAGGGTGCCTGTCAGAATGCAAACCTGAACTTTACCGTGGAATCTCCAGACTCGTCTCGAAGGCCATCCCCAGCCTGAGGTCGAATACAGATGATCTCACATATTTCGGGCACGCACTTGAGCGACCTGACGCCCGAATTTTTTGCCACTGAGTTGTCATCTGGGGCCCTCGAGAACGTGCGCAATCGTCTAATCTTGCTTGGCGTACGCGCTGTGCCCCTATTTTCTGTGAATACATCGTCGATTAGAATTCGAAAGATTCTATACTAGAGGTGAACTGTACCATTCACAGCTAGTGCTCCGATACAACGCGTTTGCAATCCAACCACTATGTCCTCGTTCCTCGTGACGGAGCCATCTCTCGCACTTTCCAATATCCGGACGCCTTCGAAAAAATGGGTTCGGATTGTCGTCGCCACTGTAGGTGGCACTTCGAATAATACATACAGTTGACATAAGCATAGTGTCATTGATCTACGCTCCCTGGGCACTGAATCCGATCTGTGTTTCTTGTAGCTGCTGGATTCCGGCTTCAAAACCCCGATCGCGGCGTCTCGCGACGCCACTCTGGTCTTTGCTCAAAGTTATTCATACTTGGAGCGTGTGATCAGGCATGCTGAACACCTTGAGGGTGGAAGCGGCGCGGTACCTAGGAAGTTTTGGAAATGGGACCAGATGTCAAGCAAGCGTGACGTGGATGTGAAAGGGAATGGGGTGCAAACTTGCCCTCGCGAGAACCAAGAAGACTAAGACGTCGATAAGAACATCAAGGACAAGCGAGGTGTAGGTGGGATTGGAGGCGCATCTGTCTCAATTTGTGAGGGCCGGGGAGTTTGCGTAACCACTCCTCCCTTCGTGATAGTGGCGTCCCTTCCCATCTTGTGGCGATATATTGCTGGTCTATTTAGCCTTAACAAGGTCTGACGGGCTCACCTGACATGCGCGGTCGCGATCCCATGGGACGATTGAGATAGACAATCTGTGAGAACAGCGATGGCCTCGTGGGTGGGAGCGGAGTGCATTTGGACTGTCATTGGCCACTGGCAGCGTGCGGTGCTGTTGTGGTACCTACCGACGCAATGGTACCGGGAAAATCCGCGCGCCGGTGTGATTGTTTCTAATCGTACAGTAGGGGCCCGCTTGCGCCCAAGTTCCGTTCGGCGTTCCGTAAGACTTGTTGTTTGAAACAAGGAACTGACATAAGTAACGCGGATAGCACATAGTCGATCTCCTCATCGGTGGCATTGGTTGCGAGCCTGGAACTTGACATTCACAGCGACATCCCCACATCGTGTGGTAACGGCATGGGATGATACCGCTGGGAACGCACATGTGAGATGAAGAAGTTCATTGATACATATCGCAGTTATGTGTATGGCATGCCGAGGTAATCGAACGTTCCACCTTCATCTCCTTCTCCCGAAGGCAGTGTGCGTGTATGGCATGTGATACACATCGAACAACACAACTCCTCCTGGCCCTTACTATTCGTATTTAGTTCTTCACAGCAAGAGCAGAACCCTCAGTCACGCTACACTCCCAATCAAGACTCGGTTCGGCTAGCGTCTGCCCTATCATGTCCGATCCACTAGTGGCTTAACTGTGGTAGGGCAACAGGGATATTGTTATGTTTTCGGTGAATAGATTGGGAATTCGTAATTCGGTTACATCCTCGGAGGCTTTCAATTATTGAGGGGTGAAGAGGGGATTTAGATCTTCGCGGCGCGTAAATCCGTTGTGAGTCTCGATGATGCAGTTTTGTAGCGGCAATACTATCAATGATCGGATGGGGAGCGGCCCAAGACATCGAGTCCTTGGTGAGACAATTTGACTGTTGCCCTGTCCTGCTCGACCGGAATTGAATAGAATCAAATGCTTTGATGCGAGCCTACGTGTTTGGTATCGGTTACGTTCCACTCTATGCGTGTGGTTTTCGTGAGTCATCAGTCTACATCTATAACAACGGACTCAAAGTCGAAGGTAACGAATGTACGCAAGAGAACATCCAAGATATCAATACAGCTGGAAATGCACAACAGATGGACGTTCCTAATAGTTAAATAGTGAATGTCCGTCACTTAGCCCCAGAAAATCAGTCCCTAGTCCGCGGCGAGAAAGAGAGCAAGGTATATATGAGAAGGATCGTCGTGATTCGAATCCTCGAACGGTTAAGACCCAGTACAAGCTGCAGTGGGGAGCGCTACAGACGTTGCATCCCATTGACTGTAAGTGTGAATGTCCAAATCACAGAGCAGGAGACAAAAAGTTGACTTACTCGGGATAAGTACATCCTGAAACTGGTACGAACGCACCCGCGTCATCTTTATTATTATACCACCCATTTCCTACCGCTGCACTAGGTGCGCTCGTGAACGTAGGCGCAAACAATGTTTTCAAGGTCCCCGTAGCCGTATACGTCGGCAGTAGGCTCATCTGTGTAGGCGAGAAGGAAGGCATCAGAGAGGCCGGTGGGAATGCCAGCGACGGTGACGGTTGTGCTGAGGAGGCATCCCCAGTGGCGCTCGCAGCGTACGATCCGTCAAAAATCGAGGAAGAGGCGAGGACAGAAGCGCAATGTCCTATGGCGTCCCGAGGGTCTTCGGGAATCCAGCCTTTCGCGCGGCCGAGACGGTAGTCCCACATCAAAGATGACGATCGTCCAAGCTCCGTAGACACGCTGATCTTCCAAGTCCAGAAGAAGAAGTTCTGAAGAGCGTCCATTGAGGCGAGGGCGACGTTCTTCAGACCAGCAATGGTGCTCGAGTTATACGCCTAGAGCAGGCGAAGTGTTGATACGGTGTCGACTCGAGTTCACAAATGGGAAACCTACATTGATGTCGTCCCAAGTATCACAGTCGTAATGCGAATCCGCGTCAGCACCGATTCCGTTCAGCCACTTCCCGCAGTTGTTGATGGCCGTACTCCATTCACCTCCGACGGTCACGCCAAAGGCCTTCGAGGACTGGTTCGTTGCGACAGCCCAGGAGCAGGGGGTCTTGGCCATCTCGTCCACAGAATCTGTGTAATCGCTCATGAAGGCCAGATAAGGGTGCTGATCCAGAGCCAGCCGGTCGGCGCCAGCCATGAAACCCTCCCAGATAGCCGGCTAGCCATAAGAGTCAGAGCGACGCAGAATCGAACGAGGGGAATGACCTACACCCTGGAATCCTTCATGAATGGCAATGTACGGTCCATTGCCTTTGCCCACACCAGTCGCACCACGCATGGCTTCGTAGGCGGCATAGTAGAAGCTCCGAACGGACGTCTCTCCGATGGTCGCCCACAAGATCTCATTGACAATGCCAATCCTAGAAGAACGGTGAAACGTACGAGTTACATCAGACACAGGCGAAATGCTACCAAGAACTCACATTGGCACCACGTCACGATATTGTTCCTGACTGACAAATTCTGTGAGGATTCGCAAGTAAGTCAGAGTTCTCTGCGCGTTCGCGATTCCCATGACGCCGTTCATGCTACACGTAGAGGAGTCAGCGAAGGTATGTAAGAGAACTCAAGAACATACAAGTTGACACTGCCAGCCTTCCCTGAATGGTTCCATCCATTCTGACTGCCAGGTAGGGCGTGAAGATCCAAGTAGATGCGGATTCCGTACTTCCTGCACCATTCCACAGCCTTGAGGAAATACGACCAAGAGGTCCCCACGAGGAACGGTTCATCTCCAATAGCTTCGATAGCCCAGAAGCCAATTGGTATGCGCACCCAGTTCAGACCAGAGGAAGCGATGTCGGCAATGTCTTTTTCGGTCTAGATAATGTATCAGGACAAGAGAAGAAAGTAGTGAGTAAAACATACAATGAACGTGCTGTAATGTTCCTCCATCTCCGTCGCGAGGTTCTTGTCCATGGCCAGGGCCAGCGTCCACTCGTCAACTACGACGATATCACTTTTGTCGACGTACTTTTCGTACAGTGCAGGAACGATGAAAGGTTCCGTTACTGGAACAATGAAAGACGTCAGCACCGCTTCTAAGGAACGCGTGAAGACGTACCAAGCCATCCCCTACAAGACGTCGAAATGTATTAGTCTTCAACAGCAGCAGTCTAGGCAGGCGAACACACACCCAAGGTTGACACCCCTTACGATATCTTCGCCCCATACCCACTCGTCTTGACCCACACGCTTCCCCCAGCTCTGCGCCTTGCCGCCAGCTGCGAAGGGGTTTGTAGGATTCTCAGCCCAGTCGCCACCGAACGCATTCGTATACGTAAATGTTGTGCCGTTTGCCATGGTCACTGTGCTGCCATCAGATCCGCTAGTAGCGAGGTGGCTTGTTGAACCGGTGCCTCCGCCAGACGACGAGGAGCTAGTAGCGTGCTTTGATGAAAGGATGGCCACAGGTACAGCAACAGCGACGGCAACTATGATAAGCACAAAAACAACGATAAAAGATATACGTCTTTTGCGAGGGTTGGAAAAGAAACCGCCACTCGAGCTGGAGGGGGATGGATATGCAAGTTTGGATCTTCCCGTTCCGTGAGGTTTTGCGCCGTTCCTTGCGTTTCTCCTCGCGGTCAGCTCCGCGCGAGTCAGCGCGACGTTGCTACTATTGTCACCAGCCATGTACCCCGAGTCGGACGTGTACTGTAATTAGATATTTGGCTATCTGTACGACATATGAGATACTACGACGCACCATGTCTATCAATTCATCCTCGGAGTTTCGTGGCAGTGGGGACGCCGAGCCCAGCTCATGCTCCTCCCTGAATGTTGGGGTCGAGAAGCCGTCGTCCCTCAGAGATACTATCCTATAGTGGCCGCCGGACATGGCGAACGTGGTGCAAGATGATAGTCAAAAGCAAAGCACGGAACGCGGCGAGTAATTGCCATCCTGCACATGGGTGCCTGGGAAGAGTGCCGATCATTTGTCGAGAAAATTGATCGCATCAGGGTGGACCTTGATCACTGCTCTCTTTCACCTACGGTGTCGTCTTTAGTTCCGCCCTAGCAGGCTCTACACCCTGGGAGGAGCATCGAGAACTACCCGTTAGGACCTGGATCCCTTTCGGCGTTTGTCCTCTTTGCCGGCAAAACATGCGAGTCGCTGTCGCAGGAGCTTTACGGCCCTCTACCCGTCAACAACTCTGCGCAGCATTTGCTTACCCTCCGTCTGCTCACCTGTGGGAGCATGCACCTTCTCTTGGGTCCAGGGCTCTATCGACTCCAGTGGATATAGTATGTGCTATTGTCCTAGTCAACATCGTTGGGGATTCAGATCCTCGTAGGTCAATCTGAAGCCAAGAACGAAGATGGTACATGGAAGATACAGCGTCGCCTACGGTGAACTCTTGGTGATGAATGTTAACACGCGTACGCCCATAATTGTGTCATGAACAGTAAGCTTATAGTTTCGCTCGCAGTCAAAGCTCTAATGTCACACTTCCCCCTACGAAGCGCTAGAAAAAGGTGAGGCGTAAACTTCTACAAAAATAGCTGATCTCACTCAAGTAGCATCTGAAGCTGACGCATCCGAGGAACAGGGATATTCAGGTCGGTCTCATAGAGTGATACCACTACTTTGGAATGAGTTCGAATTGAAATCTGGTTGGTTTGTGATCTCGATTCTCCGCGATACGCGTGCAAGGTAGGTCGGAAACTTCATGCGCCTACGACTTCTCGATGGTCTCTGTACCATGTCAATCCTTGGCACCCAGTAGTTGTCTCTTGCGTGGTGCTGAATAGGTTACGCTCAAACGTCGGTGTTGTCATGATCTACCGACCGACCAGGACGCCCATCGTTCACCAAGCTGATAGTCGCGATCAATTCCGGGAACCTTTCTGGCGTTTTCTCGTTACTTTCACGCAGTGACGAGATCACGACACAAGGTGGAGTCAGACTCAATATAATATTCACATAAATCCCCAATGACAGACAACCACCAGAGAAAGACGAAAGGTAAGGTGGTGTCTAATGGTAGTACAACAGTCTCTTCGACGTATGCTCCTCCTCGCTCCTGCTGCTGCAATCAGTGGATATGGCGCGGCGCTGGTAATCTGATCGTCAGCATCGCGGTTTTTGCCTGCAACGATGTACTCACCTTAGGCGACGACGCAGCTAGAGCCATTGCCGTCGGCCTCGTTGACGGGGACAGACTCGAAGGTCTCCTCGGTCTCGGCCTGGGCGACGGTGGGGATGTACTCGAAGGAATCCATTCAGATTGGTGGGTGAGTTGGTAGGTTCTCGCGGTGTGATTGGGTGCGATGCTATTCCCTTCGCACAGAGCGCGCTTTTTATACGCTTCAGGTCAGGTACGAGACCGTGAAGTTTGTCACTTCTTTGTCGAGCACAATACGACAGGAACAATAAGAATTGAGGTACCAGGTCTTTTTTTGGCAGATTATGTCGCACTTGGACAAGAGAGGACAAGAGGATAGCGGACGTTGTCTGACATGAGCCTGAGCTCTTGGCGCCGAAGGTAGTTTGAACACTTGACGCAAGACATTCCGGGATGACGTTGTGAACTATATCTGGGCCTTGCGCATTGTATCCTGACCGAAGGAATTTCCAATTTGAGCGTCACAACATGCAGTCGAGGTCTGCCGAGGTGCGAACAAAAGAACCATTGAGCAAATGTCGGCTGCGCGGACTGAGATGAAGGTTCCACCTCACAAAGCAGAAACAAGACCTCGCATCTGTAAGCGTTCAAAGTCCCAAGTCAGTCAGGCACGCTTGCCACCCACGTGCGGCGGTGATGGCCGTCTCGGTGGCAAATGTCTATGACAGTCTAACATCAAATCCGATCATTCTTTCTCTCCCTCTCTCGACCGATCGAGCTTGGAACGTTGTTCCTTTCACCTGGATACGGACCACATTTGTTTCTCATGCCTCACTGATAGGATTATGAATGATCAAACACGTTCAACAGTTTGTGTCCATTCATTGCTCCGCCACGCGACGCTATCTGCTCGTCTCACGCAAGTGTCACCGCCGACCTCTTCTGCACAACATTATGTGACTTGTTTGCCATCCCTATGTATGTTATACCACTTGAGGTATGTACTCATTTTGAAGATAGGTCTCCGGTGTTAGAATCCACCGGCTTCTGAGGCGGTGCGACAGCGAGAACTTTCCCATTAACTCTGAATTCTGGAACTCGTCTATAATAGCGCTGACTAGGCCGCTAGATGCTCATTGCATTGCCCAATACCTCGTGAACGACACACCTTGGCTCTTGATAGTTCAATTGACATAGGTGAGTACATTCTAATCTACATACATTCTACGAGATGAGCGTCTAAAATATACGGCTCTAACGAACCCTCAGCGCGCTCATCGGACTGTCGTCGAAATCAGTATGCGCCGTCAAGACGTTGCAATTCTGACTTACGCGTATTCGCGGCTGGGTACGCATAATGTCCCGGCGCGGTCTGCATTCCCGGGATCGTGCTCGAGCTCGCGTGTGTCGCGGAGACATGTGCCCCCTGCGCTGGGAGGAATGGTTCCGTTGCGCCCTTGTAGTACGCCTGTCCGCCGTGATTGAGGGTAAGAGGATGGGGTGGGGGCTGAGGCGGGTAGGGGAGGGCTTGTGGTGGATGCCCGAATGCGCCTTGCGGAATGGCGGTCGGGTAAGGGACAGCGTAATAGCTCATGGCTGTGGGAGAGGGGACGCCCCGAAGTGGGCGTTTACTCGAACTGTCGGTACCGGTCTCACTGGGTGGTGGAAAGTCGAGGGTGTGTGGTCTTACTTTCATTCTCTCTCTTATACTTTGCGTTCAATAAGCTCGAGCTCATATCCCGATTGTTGGAATTCACAAGGCAATCCCAGCGGCTGCGCTTCTTGGTTTAGATTCTTGCTTCTGTGGTACCAGTCGGTACCGTAGGAAGCTCCCTCGTACGAATATTTCTGTTTCTTGCACAAACGCTATATGCTAATCTCTCAGTTTAGGATGAGAGCGCTCCGACCCTTGTTTACTCTCGTACATGGTAAAAACACTCTCGTTCAGATGAATGGATTTTCTTTCGAGTCTCGTACCATGAGTGGGCCAGCGAGGATGGGATCGACAAGTGAAGATCTGCAAGGGTCTGATGGGTACTGATGTCATGCTATGCTAGCTGCGCAGTCAATCCGAGGACGCGTCCCATCGGCTGCAATTTCAAGCAAGCTTGAGTACTGTGTTGTAAAGCTAAACCGGTACGTTCGAGGTGTTTCGACTCGTAGAGTGTCAACCTTATCGTCTAGCTTTGACTCTACGGTCGTGAGGCACGGCGGTTCTATTGCCAGCTGCTGGAGGAATTGTAAACAAGCCCCTCGGCGTTCTCAATCGGCTGCTCCCACGCCGACATCCCTAGCACTCAAGCTCTTTGGCTCTTGATACTACTCACGCTTTGACTCGGTTCGGGTATCGATTCTGCTGTAGAGCTGATGGGATAACGAGGACTCTTAATAATAACGAGGACTCTGACTCGTCTTGTATCGTTTGAACGTGGATTCCGATCCAAAGTGGGCACAGTGCCTCGCGGCAAGTTGGCGACGCATACACTAGCCGCGGTCGGCATTATCATATTGGCTTCTCTGCCGACGATGGTGAACTGCATTACTCACGCTGACTCACTTTGAGGTTCTGTCTTTCTCCTCGCGACTATGCGTGAATCGACTTGGACTACAGTAGTCGATGTACTTTCGCGCAATGTACAAGCTCTATTCTCCGCTCATGATACCCACGCTTTGACTCGACAGTTAACGCATCAAATAGCATGGTATCGGCTGAATATGGACTCCGACCCAGCAATCTTCTTCTAGCCGTGCGTCCTGTCGGCGGCAAGCCAGCCCGAGTGCTCAGCTGTGAAGCCAAACTGGTACGTTCGAAGTGTTTCGAATCGCGGAGAGTCGAAATTACTGGCTTGTCCCGCCTTAGCTTCCGCTCTACGGTTCCAGGCCACTGGCATCGGTTGGAGGAATCGTATACAAGCCGCTTGGCGTCCCCAATCGGCTTTTGTGAGATGTTGCCGCGTCTACGACTCCCGGCACTCAAGCTCTTTGGCTCTTGATACTACTCACGCTTTGACTCGGTTCGGGCATCGATTTGAATTCTGCGTGATGGGATGACGACGACTCTGACTCGTCTCGTATCGTTTGAATGTGGACTCCGATCCAAAGTGGGCACAGTGCCTCGCGGCAAGTTGGCCACGCAGCGGTCGGCAGTCTCACACGGACTTCTTTGCCGACAATGGGGAACTATGCCGCCCAGTCCTTACTGCCCGGTCCTTATTCACGTTGACTCACTTTGAGGTTCTGTCTTCTTTCTCGTCGTCGTCGAAACGAAGACTCTGCGTGAATCGACGTGGAGCAGTTGAAACTGTACTGACTATGCTCTCGTCTTGACTCGAATTTGAGTGCCTCGGGCAAGCGTCACATTGACCCCTCTGCCGACAATGGTTGCACTGCCTTGGCGATACCTTCCAGTTCTTGACTCACTTGGAGGTCCTGTTTTCTTCCTAGGCCAAGTGAAGACGAGTGACTTGAGCGTATATAATTGTACCAGCTCTATGGGCTCATGATACACACGCTTCGAGCATTGGTTCTTTCTGCATGCGGACTCGGACCCGAATCCTTCCCAGCAAGTTGGCGACTCATACTCCAGCACTCACACACCTGCCGACTTAAGCTTAGCTATACTGTCCCGTCTCGAGATGTTTGTTTTCCTCCTGGAAAAGGACAATTGACTCTGCTTGAATTGACTTAATCCCTTGGATGAGGTAAGTAACTTGGGCGATTTCGACAGATCTTGTGCGACGGTAGGGGGGGTGCTACACTTGACTCGTGTGATCACTTGGAGGCTCTGTTTCCTTCCCAAGATGATATAGGGACTGCATGTATCGCCATTCCGACATGGTGCGCCGGAAACGTTTGGCTCCGAGTCTTCATATTTGCGTTCTGTGGTGGGCGGGCCTTATCGACTCTCGAGTGTATATTCCTAGCGGGGGGATGTGCTGAAAGCTCGGGTCCCCCGGGCCCCGGCTGGGTCCTACATATCGAAAATGCAAAAAAAAGACGAAAAAAAACCAATCCGGCTTGAACAACATTGTCGGTAGCAGGAATCGAACCTGCGGCTCTTCGGAGTTGTACACGTTCCACAACGAAGTGATTTAACCCCTAATCGATACCGACTTGCTGAGAGGGTGATTCCGGTGTCCAGAGCCTAGCTGTGCCCTTGAATTATCGCGGTGCATGAATCCAGAGTGGGAGTGGGATGCGGCGGGGAAGGGTTCGGGCGTTGGAGGTATAGAGCTGGAGTAACTAGGCGAGGCACCATGCCGCCTATCATGAAAGCAATCCGAGGAATGAATGTCCTCGGGACGTAACTTGGGGCAGGCGAAGGCCTGTCAACCAAAGCCAGCGCTGTTCCCGTCTATTAGACTCGTTCTCTCTTCCCATCGAAAGATCCCAAGTCCCAGGTCACCAAGTTTCTACTCAAGCGAGTCCAAGTTCCTCGTTACCTAGTCTAAATGCAACCGCGCTGTCAATGGAGACGTCGCGCTGTCAACGCGATGACGCAGGGTAAGGTCGTTGTTGACGCGTATTTGGCTACTCCTCGTGTGTTCCTTTCCTCTTTACCGTCACCTCGACGACGGGCCCTCGTTGCCGTGCTCCCAAACGGCCTGTCCCGCAAAAAGCGAGGGATTGCCGCGAGCGCGAAGAGTGACACTGTACTGCGGGCAAAACGACGAACCGAACCGATCGAGAAGGACAAGGACCATCCTGAGTTTTGAACAGAAGGACCATTCACCGATTACGACCACCCATCCAATCCATCCATCCGCCAAGGATAAAATTACGTTTACGACCCGTGCGTTGCCCGCTTTTGGGAGTGGGGGTGGTTTATTGACAGGCCTGCAGTTTCCATACCGTGCACCAAAACACAAGAGATCCCAAATCCAGCGCAACCTTAGACTCTGAGAAACCCCATACCGAACCCGACTTTCGGTTTCGCCACTTCCATTCCCTTGTATTTCAGACCAACACCCGCCACACGACCGCGCGATGTCGACACGACGGCCAGGCGCATCCACGCAGCGTACACGGCCGAACTCTGCCATCTACGTCGGACCCACTCCAGCAAACCTCACGGAGAACCCACACTCCCCTCGCCCCATCCGTCCGAAAACGCGGCACACGCCCTCGTTATCCTTCAGCACCTCCGGGTCCTCGAGCTACAACAGCAGCATCCCAGACCTCCCCGAGCCGCCTGATTTCCCCGGGGAGAACGACCACAGTCCGATGATGAGCGAGTTCTTGCATTCGCACCCGCCGCCGAGCCCGGTGAGCAGCGGGCTGCCGAGCCCGCCTGCGACGGCGAGTAGCGCGAGCGGGAGTGGGCGGGGGACGTTGTTGACGGAGGAGAACCTGGGGCGGTTGGGCGAGGGGGACGAGGACGACACGGCGCGTGCCGGAGAACTGAAGAGCCTGGCGGTGCGGAAGATGGGGAGGAGGCAGGAGTCGGGGAGCGAGACGGAGCGGGATGAGGAGGGGGAGATGCCGAGTGTGCGTGTGAGGCGGGAGCGGCTGGTGAGCGCGCCGGCGAGTCCGGCCAAGGCTGTGGGGGTGACGAGTCCGCGGAAGAGGACGAGTCTGGCGTTTGCGGACGAGGTGGGCATGGGCGGGTCTGGTGTGTGCTCTTTTCCCTTGCGTATATAACACTTTCTAATCGTTCTTAGTGAGGGGAAAGGGGAGGGATAGCGTGGGCGCGGCGTTGGCTGCTGTGGCGTCATCGCGGTTGGGCGCTGCGGGGGGGAAGAGGCGGGCTGGGTTGCCTAGTGACTGGGGTGGGAGTGGGGGCGGAGGAGGGTCGGTGAGGAGTGGGAGGAGCGGGGAGTCGGGTCCGTCCACTCGCTCGGGGCCTAGTCGGCTCGGCGGCGAGTCATCCAGTCGCTCGGGTGCGTCGTCCTCTCGGCGAAGCAGCATATCATACGACGACGACGACGACGAGCTGGACGACACGCCGCCTGCGCACGATACGATGCGGGGGCATCAGCGATGGATGAGCATGGGCGGGTTGGCGAGGAAGGAGAGTGTTATGGTGTTGGGGAGGGAGAGTGTGCTGGGGAGGAGGGTGGAGTCGCTTTCGAGGAGTGGCAGGGAGTCGAGGAGCGGGAGGGAGTCGTCACTAAGCCGGCGGGAGTCGTCACTCAGCCGACGAGATACATCCCTCAGCCGGCGAGATACCTCTCTAAGTCGAAACTCCGGCCGACGCTCAGTCCTAGACGACTCCGAATGGCGCCCCTACGGCGGGCGGGAACAGGCCGTCCGCGGGGGCTCAGCTGAGAGCGCTCTAACCGTAGGCGCAGGGGGGCGCAGCCTCGTCGGTGAGGGCCTGCGCGCCGCGGGGTTGAACGGGCGCTCGAGGACGGGTACGATCGTCGGGCCGCGGGCGGCGACGAGTATGGATATGAACAGGGATAGGGACAGGGAGGTGAGGAGGAGTAAGAGTGTGTGGGCTTTGGGTGAGGGGGAGAGGCCAGGTAGATTCGACACACCGCCACCGGCCTCGTCGGATAAGACGGGGGTGTTGTTGAGGGAGGCGCTCAACTCGTTCGAGGCTTCGTTGGCGAAAGTGGGGGTGGGGGTGGGGGTGGGGGTGGAGAAGGGCGCGCGGGAGGTGGTGGGTGCGGTGGAGCGCGTGCAGGGGGTGATGAGGGCGGGTAACGCGCGGGCGTTGGAGGAGCAGATTAGGTGGGAGGTGGAGGGGTGAGTGATTCTTACATCCTTCCTATGTCTTTTTTTCGTTCTTCTCTTGCACTCCCATCCTCACCTCGTACTAACCCCTCCCCTAGGACCAGCACGGAAGCCGCCGCAATCTGGCGACGCGTGGGCGGGGACTACCGCGAGGGCGTGCGCGCGAGCGAGGAGCTCGTCAGGGCGGTCACGGGGTTCTTGTTGGGTGTGGGCAAGGTGGTTAGGGAGGGCGAGCGGGAGAGGGGAGATGGTGAGTGTGCTTGTCCTTTTCTTCCTCATCAATCTGTCTGGGTTTTTGGTCCTACTTTTTTTGTTTTTGTCTTCTTCGCTTCGATACTAAATCCCCCTCGCCGACAGACACCTACCACGCGCGGAGCATCAGCCTCGATGCGGACTCCTCCTCTTCGAGGTTGTACGATACACCCAGTCGGTTGGGGACGCCTGCACGGGCGTATGAGACGCCAAATCTGAATCGCTTGTCGAGGGAGTATGATGCGCCGAATAGGTTCGATGCGCCCAGTCGACTGGAGACGTCGAATCGGCCTTATGATGCGCCGAACCGCGTATCTAGGGAGTACGACACCCCCGCCCGGGCGTACGAGACGCCCAGCAGACTCTCGGGGAGGCCGCAGAGTCGGCTATCTGGGGGGCGGGATACGCATTCGCTTTCTAGTGGGGGGAGGGAGAGGGAGAGGGATGCGCACTCTTCTGGTGGCCGGGATGCGCTTAGTAGTGGTGGCCGTGACACGCGTCCGCTTTCGAGTGGGGGGCGGGATGCGCTTTCTTCTGGTGGCCGGGACAGGGAGAGGGACACGCATACGGGGAGGGAGAGCCGGTTATCCGGAGGGAGGGAGAGGGATACCCCGAGCAGGCTTGCGAGGGGTTTGGAGAGGTATGATTCGCCTGCGTTGAGGGAGAGGGTGGGGGAGAGGTATGACTCGCCTGCTGCACGCAACCTCAACCTTGAGCGAGAACGATATGATTCTCCGGCTGCACGCAATGTGAACCTAGACCGCGACCGATACGACTCCCCCGCCACCCGGAACGTCACGCTCGATCGCTACGAATCCCCCGCTCCCCGCTACGACTCCCCCGCCACGCGCGCCCTCACCCTGGACCGAGACCGCTACGAATCCCCCGCCGCGCGGTTAGAGCGGTCATACGACCCCATGGGGACGTTCGATAGCGGTGAGACGTTGAGGGCTGGGGAGGAGGTGGAGAGTCCCACCCCACTAGGGAGGGGAGGGGGGCGGGGGAGGGAGAGTCTGGATGGGAGGAGTGATGGGTCTGGGAGGGTGGTGAGGGGGCCGGATGCACCCAGAGGACCGAGGGAGTCCCTAGATGCTCGACCGCGGCTCCCGCCTATCAGCATCCCGCCGCAGCCGCTCCCGCACTTGCCTTCTGAACAACAAACGGGGATTGGGACGGTTGGTCGTCCCACCACCGGAGACCCAAGCAGAAACGGGACCACGGGCCGCCGCCGCACGCTCACGTCCATATTCAACCTCAAGAGCCCGAACGCGACCACTGCGGTTACGACGGAGGTGGTTGGGCGGGGGGAGGTGGGGCGGGTGGGGGGTGAGGAGGAGGGCGGGGCGTTGAGGAGGGCGAGGACTGTTAGTACTGGGGAGCACGGGTATTCTCCGGTTGCGACGGTGGGCAAGCCGAAGACGCCGTTGCCCAAGACGCCTTCAACAGGAGGAGCGCCCTTACACGGAGGCGCACACCATACGCAGACGCCATTGCCACTACAGCCCAAGACGCCGTTAACAGCAGGAGCACACCAGGCGCCACTTACAGGAGGCGCAGTCTCGCGGGTGTCGTCGACGTCGTCGCATGCCAAGAGCCCGTCCACGCCGAATACGGGGAGCGAGACGGAGCGGCCGAGGCCGCGGAGTGGGAGTGTGCGGCATCCGGGTGGGGGTGCAGGAGGGGGTGAGTGATTTTTTCTTGACAATTGACCTACCAACCCTTCCTTTCTCCCTCACTCTCTAACCCTGTTCTTCTGTTTCTTACCCTGCCTCGCCTTTTCTCTCTCAATCCTTTCCTCCATCCATCCATTCTCACTAACTCACTTACACATCCTCTTTTCCTTCGCCACTACCTGTTCTCTCTTCTCGTCCTGCTTCTCTTATATTCGTTCATATACCAACCAACTCACTCCCTTTTGCAGGCCATGCAGCAGACCGCGCTGCCGTCCTCGGGCGGGTGCCCTCCCTGACTGTGGGGCGCAAGTCTCCTGCTGGGTTGGGGAGGAATGGGACGATGGGGCGCAAGTCTCCGGGGAGGATGGATGGGGGCGGAGCAGGCACCATGGGGCGGATGGAGGGGATGAGCGAGACGGTGGGGCGGAAGCGGGAGCGGAGGCGCACGGTTGTGGATATCTGGCCGCCGGCGCAGGGGAAGTGAGCATGGTGTCGGGTGTGTTGGTAATTTGTTGTCCCAAAACCGTGGATGTGGGTGGTATGGGTGAGTTCTTTCCTTGTTCTGTGAGCGTCAAGTTGACTTACGAGGCTTGGAAGGTTAGGTTACTCTGCTTTGCTTCGATATGACAGTGACTGGTGAATGGGGCACGCCGCGAGGAGGTCTGGGTCCCGCATGACGATGAATAACTCTCTTTTCTCTCCTTCCCTCTTTCTTTTCTTCGATTTCTCGTTCCTCTCTCAATGTGCATACACCCCCCCATCCATCGCTGTAAAAGTTTCTCCTGTTATTGTTATTAGGCTACGATTACGAGTTGTGTTTCAATTTGAATGTTATGTTTTATGTGTATGTGTAATGTGTGCTCTAAAGAGTCAAAATCAATGCCGTGGATCGTTGTCCGTCGAAAGGTGGATTGTTGTTGGATCGGAGGATGAAGGTGATATACTATGATGTCTTTGGATGAACAAATAACAAGTCGGTATCGATTAGGGGTTAAATCACTTCGTTGTGGAATTTGATCAACTCCGAAGAGCCACAGGTTCGATTCCTGTTACCGACATAAATATTTCAAGCGGTTCATTTTTTTTGGTAAACTGTAATTTTTCTTCTTTTTTTTTTGAGCGTCGACGGTCGGACCGTCGTCGTCAAAGGTAAACTTGAACCGCGGCCTCAAGCTTGAGCCTTTACTTCTTCCCTTCATGTCGCATTGGATTGGGTGTCGACAAAACCTCTTCGTGTCTTGTCTCCCATCTCTTGTGCAACCCAAGGAGCATACAAGTAACGATGGACTGGGGACGACGACAACATCGCGGATAGTGAAACCTGGCAAGTCGACTTTGTTAACACGCAAGAGCCCAAAAAATCAAGGCAGGTTTTGAGTTACAAGTCCAGAGGTCGACGATTCACAGACATCGATTGTCAATATACCCGCAGACATAATCACAACGGTCCAACGCTGCGTTGTTCCTTCAATTCATTTGCCGTGACAGTGGTCGATGTCGCTGGTCGAGTCATGCATCTCCCGGCGGCCCACATACCCGTTTACGGTTTTACACCGCTGTCTCAGAGTTGATTCATTATCCAGCGCATGAATAGCCGATAAGTAAGGCGCCACTGACTGCAGCACACCGGCAGGATGTACCGACGTAGGATCTTTTCACCCAGGCTATGGCTTCAATGTTGGACCTTAGGGATTGACCAATTACAGGCAAGTAGGTCGAGTTAGCATCAGCAAGTTCCACACCCGGCTTTCTGCTTGTTCCGTACAGGAAGCCGACAAGTGACAAGTTGACCAGCTACAGTACTCGGTGCCACAGAAAGTAACCGGAATTTGTTGGCAGTGGAGCGCGCCAAAAATTCCGGTTACTTTCCGTGATGATGATGATGATGATGATGGGGAAGAGTGGCTACAGAACACCATTGCTGGCATCCGCAGTTTCCGCACAGATGTGATCCGGCACTTCACACCCGCGGCGTGCCTCCTTCCTAACGTGCGTACGAACGACAAAGCTAGTTGCCGCCTCCGCCATATAGGGTAGGTCATTTCAGTTCGTTATCCCACTCTCCGAGGATGTAACTGTGTTTATAGCCGGTCATTGCGGTTCTGAATCTGATGCTAGTTGCACCCGTAACAGCTCAGATATTCACTGAGTTCGGATGTACCTCCATCACCACTTATATGTAACCAGTAAATGTATATGCCTAGCCGGAGCCTCTCTTAAGATAGTGCTCGTCGTCGTCACATGCAGCCCCGTCCTCGGGCTGTACAACCATAACGAGGAGTTTGATACGGGGTCGGGCAGCCCCGATTCCCGCCTTCCATAAACGGACAAGCAGCCCCTGGCAAACCTCGTGACCACCGATGGAATTTTTCGTCTATCCCGGCCCCTCCCTGGCGCTATCCGGGACGTCCCGTTCATCGAAAGTTGCATCATATATTCGAGCACAGAACACTAGGCAAACTTACCCCCAAGACACAAATGACAGCTCTGTTGTGCCCGTATAGCGGACAGGTCCGAGCATACAAAGCAGCACCACAGCAGCACCGCAACCGACGAACGCGCCATCGCGGCCCCGTTGACGTCTCTGCGCGCGCCATCCTTTCCGTTTCCATTGCACGGCTGCGCCAAACAGCCACATATCCAAGGACTCCCGGTCGCACCACAGCAGACGAACGTGCCATCGCGACACTGTTGACGCCTCTGCCCGCGCCGGCCCCCAAACCTGTCGAAGATCCCAGCAACTACATCCAGCCGATTTCCAACCATCCAGCGCAATCCCGCCTTTTCCAAGCACGGCGTCGTCGCCTTCGAGGCATGTGGATACGATTGTCAGATTGATCGTGGATGTGCGACACCTCTCCGACACAGTTCGTCTTCACTCGTTGAAGTGATGGGAGCGATGAGAGAGCGAGGAACGAGCGGACTGCTTATCTTAGGATAAGATAACGGAAAAGCCGTCGATTAACGAGTATGTCTGAGAGGCTCACAAGTTCGAAACTCAGTGGGCTCTCACATTTCCACTTGATGTTCGTTCCACCGCTGGTTAAAACAAGGCTCTCAAGCGTATCCGTGAGCAACAGTGGAGGCGACGATTTCGCCTAGCCCGAGTGACAAGCCCAACAGCGGAAAGATGGGTGTGGACTTGCTGATGACTACCCTTTCCTCTCTTTCCTGCCTTCGTGAGTCATGCACTCATGTCGCACTGGGCATTCATTAGACTGGTGCCAAATTGCTAAGGACTGTCATCTTGTCCCTTCGGTGTGCTCAGTACGAAGTGTCCTCAGCATCTGTACCGCGCACTATGATGACTTCGAAACTTCAACGAGCTAGACGAGCTCTGCAAAAGTTTGGATTGAAACGTGGTTTTCGCCGTTCGGTCTCTTCTGCGTCCTGAGACTCACCAATCCTACGAGATCCACAGTCATCGATGTCAATTGATCGGCTACCCGCAGACCTTGAACGGATGCGCAATTTGAATCGAACGTTTTGCTTTGCTCAAGTCGAAGCATGGTTTTCAGCTACTTACGAATCGTCAACGATCTACCAGATTCACAGTCATCAATGTCAATAAGTCAGTCAATTCATCAGCTACCCGCAGACTTAACGACAACAATTCAAAAGCGCAGTTCAAACCGAGCGCTGCGTTGTTCGTGCAATCCGAGGTTATCGCCTGTCGAGCCATACAATTCACAACCACCCGGACTTATCCTGTCTGCCCAGAAGCCCGTGTCAGTGGCCTCTATTGCTTTGATGACTATCCCGCTAGTAAGAGTGCATTCATTGATCTCTACAAACCTTTGATCTGTCGGCGAGACTTAAATTTACTCCGTCCTCGTTGGACTCAAGAAAGCTCGCTTATGGCTTGGCCTGGCTGAGAGTTGGCCCACGGCTCATTTGGCTTCAAGCCAGGGCCGGCAAGACACTATCCGTCAAGTATGGCATTGAATTCGAAACCTCACAAGTCAGAGCCAAACTTGAATACGAACCAGCAACAGCCCGAAATTGAAGCAAGGTTCTCAGTGTCTCACCATTATTGATGTCATATCATCGGCTACCCCGCAGACCAAAAGCGCAGTTCAACCCGTCTCGTGCATTTCGCGGGTATCGTCAGTGGAGCCATACAATGATACATTCCATAACCGTCACCCGTCGACCCAGAAGCGCTTTGTCGGATATCCCGGAGTTTATAACGTTAACCAACTGAATGTGTAAGGGCCACCATTCCTCGGCGTATTCAAATCACATACCCGTTTTCTGTGCGATCACCGTTACTAGAGCGCCCACTGTCAACTTTGCCCTTCACGCCCTCTCGGGAATCAAGAAGTTTACCAGAGATAGTCGTGGATATTTACGCGTACGCGTTGCAGGTACAAACCTATGGGTTCATCGGATGTCCTCCTGCAGTGAATGGCACGTACTTGTCAATGTATCGTTTCTAAAGGACAGGTTGATCATCAAAGAAGAGATCGGTTATGTAGCTGTAAATAGTAGGTCGGCTATTGAAGCCGTCCTCATGAGGAGAGCGAACAATGCATTCTTGTCCGAAAAAATGACGTGGTGTACGACACGGATATACAGCTGAATCCAATCACAAGCCGAAGCCGATGAACGCTATCATTGATATGCGGAATATACACACTGCTGTCCGGCTAGAGAGACGGCTCGGGCAAGCAAAGTGAATGCAGAGCTCCGACGCAACCCGATGCACACTTGCACAGACAGCTAAAATGCCATTGTTTTCAAGAGTTCGGACGGCTAGAAGAACGGCTCGGGCAAGGAAAGTGGATGTATCGGATATATACAAGATGCATATGCACTGTTGTCCGATACAGTGTCCAAACGGCTAGAGAGGCGGCTCGGGTACGGAAATCGGGTAATGAGTAGTATAAGAACGAGGAAATAAAAAGATCCTCACCACAGCCAGTCAGGACCACATCCACCACCAGTCAACGCCCATAGCATCTTGACCACCTCCTCCCAATCTCAATCTCAATCATGAGCTCCCAGTCTGCTCCCATTCCGACGTCTTACCCACCGGGAAACCCCCAAGGCGCGCTCGACCAGAGCGGACACCAGCCACCATCCCAGCCCAATCCGCACCAATCCCAACCTTCCAACCCCATCGACACAAATGGCGGCAGACGGGCATACAGTGCGCCACCAGGGCCATACTACCTTCCTCCGGACCCATCCGGAGGGGCCGCCCACGGCGCGAATCACGCGTCGGGAACTGTGATGGCAATGGGAAATCTCTCGTGTCCGAGCATGTATCCATACCCGCCCACGAACACGCGCTGACCGCGTCGCGAAGTCGCCGAGGCGCAGATGTGGCGGGATGATCCACCAGCGCTGAGTGGGAGTGTGGGACTATCTCCCCAGAGAGCGATATCTATGAGGCCAGTGCCGTATTCCAGAATCTGACATAGATTTGATTTGTATACGGTGCGCACCGACGAACGAGTTCACCGCAAGGAAGGTCGTACCATGTCAGCAGACCAGAACAGTCTGAGGGTTCAAAGGCAAGAGCAAGTTCCCATCCACTTTCAAGACACAAGAGAAAACCAGAGTCGACGGGAAAGTTTTGTCTGCCAGACTGCACCGTCGAAGATTTGACATCAGTAAATCGAGTCGATTCGAATCGGCGGGATTACGATAGCGCGACTCTGACACGCGACGAAGGTATACGATCTTTGGACGTGTTGATCGACGGGGGCCTCGGCCCTCCTTCAACTGCTTCAAATGAGACAAACAAGCTGAACATGATCGCCGTAGAGAAGAAAGATGATTCGGGAGCCATCAGCTGTGTGCGCGGCAAACCCCGCCAGCCCTGAAATGACTTCAAGTTTCAAAAACCATCTCAAGCGTGTGCCTTACTATCGCGTCTAATCACACCGATGCCCATATGAGAGTGCTCCTGGGAGGTTGTAACCGGCCGGAACAAAGCTATTGTGTAGCTCAGGTGCCAGCTCGCCCAGAATCTATTTGTCCCAAGTCTGACTCAGAACACAAAGCGCAACGCCTATAATAGAGTCAACAAAGGCACACCGGTCTCACACAATTGGCCGCCAAGTACGTGGGCGCATCTGGGTGCCTGTCCACATAAGACATGTCGTCACTCCTCTTGTCCCTTCTTGTTCACAAAGTTTAAGGTTGGCGAACGATTTGCAAATCGTGCCTGGGCGCGGCGCCATTCTTATTGTTCTTCTCGAATAGCATGAGAGGTCGAAGGACCTGTACCTGTCGCCCAGCAGCATATAAAAGCACTCGGGACGAAGGGGGGGAAAGCATCGCACCCATCCACACCGCGACCACTACCGAAACAACCCATCAACCCAACCACAAACCAATCTAAATGGATTCCTTCGAGTACATCCCCACCGTCGACCAGGCTGAGACCGAGGAGACCTTCGAGTCTGTCCCCGTCAACGAGGCTGACGGCAATGGCTCTAGCTGCGTCGTCGCCTAAGGTGAGCAAATCGTTACATCACAATTGACGCGATGCTGACAATCAGATTAGCGCCATATTCGCTCATCGTAGCAGCAGGAGAGAGGAGGAACATGCGTTGGAGAGAATGTTGTATCATTATTAGACCCCACCTTACCCTTCGTCTTTCTCTGGTGGTTGTCTGTCATTGGGATATCTGTGAATGTTATATATTGAGTCTTACTCCGACTTGCGTGATGATCATGTCGACTGTAAGAGCGGGTGAGCAATTCACAACCGATCCGAATTATGCCCGTCGTAAATGGTAGGCATCCCTGTCGTCGACTGTAATTTGGGCCCCATTCGCCGCCAGGCCGCAGACAGCCACTGTTCCTCATAATCAAGGCAATGCGAAGACCCTCGGACAACTACGCATGAAGTTTCCTCACCAACATAGCAGACATAACGAGAGGTATCGATAGAGCCAAATCATCGTTACATTTCGAATGCCCTGCACAGCATCATTCTAGTAAAACGACCTGCACATCTTTGTCCTTTGGATGCATCAGCAGCTCAGCGTCGAACGCCACCTGAAGTGAGTTCAGCAAGGGTTACTAAGGTCCCTGAGCTTCAGGCCCCACCTTCTTCTGACGCTTCGCAGCACGAAGTGTGCCATTCAGAGCCTCGACTATCGTCAAACCTATTAGTATACAATTTAAAGCTCAAGCACAGGCGTACGCGTGTTGGCAGTCTTCTCAAATAGCACCCCGTAGGAGACGCTGTATTTCCCGTCGCCGTTCTTAGTTCCGTATTCCTTGATCGCATCTGGGGAGTACCGAATTGGAACGCGACGAATCACGACTTCAAGCATGAGTGACCTATGAGGATCTGGATCTCGCCATCGACGTTGACCACTATCGTTTGAGATCAGTCGTAGAAATATGATAAGAGGATGTGTCGCTGACTTACTGGTGATGAATGTTGATTGTACGAAAGGAAGAGAGGTGATTTGTTGGGTTTTGTTAGGATTCGAGGCGACCATCAAATCGCTCGGCCATCTTTTGGTGATTACCCCCACAACATCAATGTCCCAAGTCATCCAGTAGGCTCACCGCGGCGGCTAGACTCGGGAAACCACCAGACTCCCTCGTCGTCGAATTTAAGAGGAGATGGATTCCAGCCAAATAGCGAAGGGCTAATAGTTCTCAATCTCCAAATGAATTATCACTGATGCTTCTATGTAGCATAACTCTCGCTGTACGGGTGCCCCAGTATCCTATCCAAACACCGTCGATTGTCTTCGGTTGTTTCTGTCTGTATGAAGGAGCTACCACGTGGACAACTTTGATGTCGACCACCACGATGGTTATAGCGTCCGACCGCCACTTCTGATTGCTCAGTCTGAATATCTTCCTCAATATGACGGAGATGCTTCCTCACGTGTAGAAGTTCATGCGCGCATGGACCGCTTTGCGGACCGTGAATGTCGCGTTCCTTTACCTTCTTCGACTCATCAAGTGACTGGTCATCTGCAGCATTCTGAGTATTTAGACAAGAGCTCGACATTGGCTGGTGAGCTTGGAATCGCATCCAAATATGGTCAGCCTGATCTCTGCCCCTCAGGACGCACTGCTCACGGCCTTCAGACGCCTAAATTGCGCTTCGGAAGCCTCTTCTCTCTTTCGCTTGGAGTATCTGCATTGGGACAGCGTAAGTGGAGTCACCGTTGAATATATGATCAGGCTGAATCCGACATTTCTATAGTTCAGGCACCAAAGTACGACAGGTTACCAGTAGGAGCAGTCAAGCCAATCGGCTGGGCGCTCGATTATGCCAAAGTGCAGGGCGATGGCCTTCCTGGTCACCTTATGGATTGGGCAGCCTATGTCAAAGGCTCGATATGGAGCCCAAATGGGTCCGTCGAGTATAGCGAAATGCACGAGTCCGCGCCTTATTGGTTGTACGTCCAGCCCAATTTCTCGCCGTATTTATGAATGATGACAAAGTGTAGTAACGGACTCGTTCCGTTGGCTTTCCAACTTGAGGACGAAAGATTGATCGGGCAGGTTCAAACGTTCTTGGAGCATAATCTCGAACTTGCCGATGCGAGCGATGACGGATGGATTGGACCCGAAGTCTACGTTGCAAACGCTACAGTCCCACGTCTGGTTTGGCCAAGATATCTCATGCTAATGGCTTTGACGGTTAGTACGCCCCGCTATCCTCCCACTACTCACATGAAACCCTCACGTCATGGTTCAGCAATATGCCGAAGCCGATCCCAGACAGACAGATCGAATCGTCGCCGTCATTCACCGCTTCGTAGATCTCGTATACACCATCTTCAGCACCAACTCGGAAGGCGACCAGAGTCTTGGTTTCCAATTTGGATACCAATACGTACGATGGGAGGAGGCAAGTCCAAGTTTCTTGCTTGTGTTTTCCCTGTTTACTGATGGATTTGGTCGGACATAGTTAATCCTTTCGCTGCAATGGCTCTATGATAACTACCCGGACGGTAAGGAAGATATGCTGATTGAACTGATGGGCATTGTTCGCAACGCGGGCTTCTCGTGGAAGAACGATTGGTATACCGACGCCACATTCATCAAGACTGCAGCGACTCAGTTCTACACCTATACGTGCGTCTATAGCTTCATTCGGCTGGAACGATGTTCTCATCAGGATACTCTTTAGACACGGCGTTAACAACGGCGAGGGTTCATACCTGCATTACCTTATTGCAATACTCGATTCACTCATCTTGGTTGTAGCTATGAAATCTGAAGCGCTAGCATGGCGGTTCACGAACGACGAGACTGACAAGGATAGTACCTTCAAGCGAGTCGACCTTCTTTACAACTATCACGGACGCGCCAGCGGAACATACGCTGCTGATGAGCATCTTGCTGGTCTTGGACCTTCTCGAGGGTACGCCAAACGTTCGCATCGGCTCCTTATATCTCAGTCGTCATATAGTACAGAGACCTGTACAGTCGTCGAGCAGATCTTCTCCCTGGCCTTGATCTACCAAACATTTGGAAACAACTCTATAGCTGACCGCGCGGAGAAAATTGGTCTGTGGGATTCACGATGGGTTCCCTTGCCACGAAGTGCTGACATTTCATGCCTCAGCGTACAACGCTCTTCCCGGTGCAATCACATACGACTTTTGGGCGCATCAGTATGACCAGGAGGTCAATC
Organism: Strobilurus orientalis; assembly: GCA_019915145.1. NCBI lineage: Eukaryota > Fungi > Basidiomycota > Agaricomycetes > Agaricales > Physalacriaceae > Strobilurus > Strobilurus orientalis. The sequence goes on along the minus strand of JAHLML010000008.1, from coordinate 3,274,987 downwards.
AGATCTGGGCACAGGTCATGGACCCACCTCCCTTCGCAAGTAATGGCCCTAATTCCAATGTCTTCGGTTTCGAACCGTAAGAGTCGTTTACGTTCATCTGATCAAGATGAGCTCACCGTATCCGCCAGGAACTACCCATGTTGCACTGTCAACCACCCACAGGGCCTGCCAAAGTTTTGGGCTAACTCGTTCGTGACCGCCTCAGATGCATCGGAGCTCCTTCATGTCTTCTTGGGGCCGACACACTTCTCTGGAACGTTGGCTGGGGATAATGCTGTCGAAGGTGCGTCACGGTCTTAGATTCAAACTAGTAAATTACCATTCACCGAATATTCCCGCACTGGCAGTCACTGTGAACACGTTATATCCTTTCAATAACACACTCGACTACACTGTGAGCGCGACAAAGACGTTCACATTCAAGATACGCATCCCCGACTGGGCGACGGAAACTAGCCTGATTAGCGTGGACGGAAAACCAGCCGCTGCTTTGAACACGGATTCAGATAGCTACGAAAGTGTTCAGGTGGGAATCCAGTCGTTCTTCCATGATGTGTATTTTAGCTGACTGTGCGTTAGATTACCGAAGGAACGACACAAATTACTTTATCCCTCGGTGCAGATCTCGACGTTGAAACCAGAACCAATGGTGCCGTAGCGGTAACGTATGGCGCGCTGAACTATGTCGTTCAACTAGCGTACAACGAGACCACAGGACCTGGGCTCAGGTGCATTAAGTGACTTACCCAACTGTTCCAAAAGACTGAATGATTATATAGGAGCACTCAAGCACTCGCTGATGCTGAGCGCCTCTTCCCAGATGCTCCGGCACAATACTTCACTGCCGTGAGTTCGAGTTTAGCCTTCTGTGAACCCGGTTTCATGTTGTTTGACAGTACGACAATCACACAGTGGACCACACCATGCTCCCCACCGTCGATTGGAAGCTCGCTATCGATCCTTCAACGATACAAATCGTCGATAAATCCGCAGGTGTGACGTCGCTTCCGTACTATACGTGGGCCCCCGGGTCGCAGCCTATCACTATGACCGGTACGTCGTCCTCCTTATGCCGATGCGCTGGTACTGACCGACGATTCCTGGCAGCTACGGCTTGTCCAATTGAATGGGGTTTAGCCAGTAACACGGCTGCGGATCCACCGATGAGCCCTAATAGTTGCATCGGAGACACGTTCGAGGTGACGCTGGCGCCGTTCGGTGCCGCCAAGTTGAGACTGGGTGAGATACCGACGATGAGTGTCTGAGGACCTACCTGTAATTTGGAATCAGAATCAGAAGAGGCGAACGAATAAATGAAAAGCAAATAAAGAACAGGCACTATGTACCGAGAGGCTCGATAAGATACCTTGGACAGGTGAAAGCTGTGGCATAAACACCAGTACAGTAAGGAACCTCGGGTATAGTATTACACTCTACGTGGGCATAAAGTCAAACCGACGAGCAGTTCGTCATAATTCAAACGTGGTGCATTCCCGGTCACCGTTCACCACCGCGGTCACTGCGAGATATCTATCCCCCACGCCAATCGTACTCGTCATCTCGTCTTACTTCGGCGCATCCCCCGTAATCGTCTCCCACTTTGGGCCCTCCGGTATATCGAACTCCTTATGACAGTCATGCACCCAGTCCACCTCTTCAATCATCTTCTTCTGCGCCTGGACAAAGGTTGCCACAGGACACATTCCGTCTTTCTGCTCAGGACAACCTTCAATCCCCGTCAACGGCACAACACCATCGTTGATGATAATGCGAATCTGGGGCCCGGGAGTGGATGTGCACTCCAAGAGCTGGAATTGGACATTGGTAGCGAAAGGTGCGAGCTCGGAAACTTTGAACGTCCGTCCTGCCGGGATGTGATCGTAGGGGAGCGGACCACCAGCAGCGAAACTCGTGAGGTTCAAAGCGGTGATGACTTGAAAGACCGTAAGCTAAAGCAGGACGATGAAGGGATGAACATACTGTTCAAAACCACAACCTCATGTGTCGCGTCAACGTAAAGACTGTCGCCGAATGGGAATGTAGTAGGATCATCGTCTAAGGTCGCGTTGGTCGAGAACCTGTGCTCCTTGATTCGCTCCTGCGTCAAGCGAGACACAAGTTCCTGTACATAACCGACACCCTGCACCCTTGCAACAGGTGATCCGAATCCTGAGTTATACCAGAAGCTCAAATCAAGCGCATAATCGAAGCCATCCCATTCCTCTTCGGTGAAGAGACTGCAGAATTTGGAGTATCCAAGAGCGACGGTCTGATAATCGATCAGAGAGCGGGAAAGGTGGAAGGATAGTCGCACCTCGTAAGCGCACATCTGCTGCAAAACATAGACGTCTTCGATAGAAAGGTCATAACCCTTCAGCTGGGGGCCAAGGCGAGCCAACGCCTTTTCGAGATAGATAGAGGCCCATCTCTCGACGTACCATTTCCCGCGGTCGCTCACGGGGGCGTTACGTGCATTAGGACATCTATGAGCAAAGGTTAGCGTCTATGCGTTCAAAATGGCGAAGATCATCACGTTTTGTAAGGGGCGAGCGTGTTGTTGTAACCGTGCTCTTCAATAGTTATGCTCTGTAGGTATTGGTCCTGGAAGGGGTAGCCGAAAAAACCAACAGCAAAGTTCATGGCAGAGTTGAGCATGCGGTCTTGAGATTCGGTTCGGAAGACAGGGAGGCGGTTAGCCTCCGTAAAATTCTTGAGCAAGAAGCCGTATTTGAGCCGCAGGGAAATTCCGAGGTCATCTGTTCGGGGTGAGTGTGTAGCCGAGGATGAGTGGGCTCATACGCACATAACTGTTGACGTCCGAAAGGAGTCAGAACTGGTGAGATAGGGAGGTGAGGTACAAAACAGCGGAGAAGCGATAAGAGGTACCTTCTTCACCCAGTTTGTACGTCCTAGCAAACGTGTCAGAGATATGGACAGTAATAATATGAGCGACGCACCACTCGTTGAGAAATTCAAGATCTCCAGAGGCCTCGATATCTTCAGCGACGGCATTGAGTCGCGAGGAGAAGTTTGCAGGGCCACCATACGACGCTGAAGGGGAATATCAGTAAGATTTCCAGGGGGTGGATTAGGACGTACCCCAAGCGGTCGGATAACGCGCTCCGTGTCGGTGCAGAAAATGCAGGCCAGTTATCCTACATGTCTGCGGTGGTTCCGGCCCAGAATCCAAGCCAAATGCCTTCCTATCGACGCTGTACCATGGGGAAAGATTGCCCCATTTCTTGAACAGGTCAAATTTCTTCGAGTCTGACGGAGGAGCGACGAGGACGGCGGCACCTGTGTGGATGGGGTAAGAGGGAGCGGTCGCGATGAGTGCAGGTTCGACGCCAGTCGGTGTTTCGCCGCCGTAGCCGACGTTGGTGGGGAATAATGAGGGAAATGCGTTGGTAGGCTTGGTTGGGGGGAATATGTCCCGGGTGGTGGAGCCGACGTAGGGCGGTGCGAATGCGACAGCATCAGTGTTAGCGGATGCCGAGGCCCTGTTGAACGCGGCAGCGTCGGAGAAGCACGTAGCTCCGCATATCGCGTACTGGGCTACAAAGCAGCCAATAGTGCCCGCCAGAAAAGCTATCGCCAAGTGTAGCATATTGAAATGCGGTTGGCTACAGAGCGTCGTGTTGCCCTTGTTCGAAAGCGCGTGCTCATCCTCGACAGAATCGTGCATCGGTAGCAGCGTTTGTCTCTCCGCGTCGTCGTCTTGCTTGAAAGGACGTTCGGCGTCCATCGTGCTGGCGGGACGTCGGGGTAAGAGGACAAGCAGATATGCAGCCACGTGAGGGCAATTATGAAATATTTATTTTGCATGCCGCCACTTAAAATCAAGAGATAGTCATTGGCTGATTTCTAGGTCAATCTCTACGATTACAGGCTTGATCTCGCTCTAAGTGATCATCGCTGCAGATGACAGCCGTGATACTTGGTTCGTCACCGATTCATTTCTGAAGTCTAGAAAAGCAAGACACTGATACAATCGATGATATGCTCCTCGCGATGACATCGACTTCCGAGTTATCGAGTTTCATACACCCGTTGAGGCGCAGATGTGGCGCCACACCGATACTAGGGACATCTGACTCCCACACTCTTACACAGGTCATGTTCGATCCTAACTGATTCTTTCATTCTTTTGGTTCTCATAAAGGTCCGCGCACCGAATTTCATACGATGTTCCTGCGTCAACTGAAGACTCTACAGCTCCTTTCTTTGCACTGTCGGCCCTCGGTGCCGTGTCGTAGGACCCGCACCTCTCCGTCTTGCTGTAGACATCACTGCACAGTCGAAGCAAAGCCGGGAGCACGTACTTCATCTTCATTTAGCCTGTGTCTATCTGCTACTGCCACACTTGCCCGCTGACCTTGCTCTAAACGTATTTCTACAAATATTGTCATCGATTGTCTGGCCGAACGGGGCTTCGACGACCGAAGGGGGGACAATTGTAAACTGTGCCAGTGGACTCTAGACTGCACCTTGATCATCGATGGTGTGTTCCATGTGCAAAGCAAACTGATACCACTTGAAGTAGAAGGGCAACACTTATAGGGAGACATGCGGTCAGATATTGCCGATTTCCGGTTCTGTTGTCTGCAAAGGCTCGTCACCCAGCTAGGCTCTGTGTGGCGCGCTGTCTCTGTTTAGCCTGTGGCCTAGACATGAGTAGTTCGAATTACCGGTATGATAGCGAGCCCTGATATTACTGTTCAAAAGCTGAGGGGCAGTTGGCATAGTAGAGTTATGGTGGCTTGTAAACATCGGACTTCATCCATCACATCCGTCTTAGTTCGTCTTGTTGGAGCAAGTGGGCGCTACAGTTACAGGGGAAGCCATCGGCCGCCGGGAGAAGGACGGGGTTTCTCCGCGGGCCGGAGAACGGAAGCATCGCCACGTGTCGTCATCACTCTCCTCCACACGACCACGGTCGCCAACATTAACTCAAGATGGCTCCCCGCAGGCTGGTGGGGCAGTCGCTGCTGTATTCAGTCTCGATATTCGCCAGCTTAGGCGTATTTCTTGTGCGTGTCTTTGCTTTCTTTACATGTCTCAAACACTTGACGACTCGCAGTTTGGATATGACCAAGGGTATGTTCGAGTCGAATCAGCGGGGAAGAGGACGGGATGCTGACGGACGGTAGAGTCATGTCGGGGATCATCACTGGCCCGCACTTCCAGAGCTTCTTCAAAACGCCCGGGCCGATAGAAGTCGGCAGCATGGTCGCAGTACTTGAAGTCGGAGCATTTGGTGCGTTTATTCATCTCGCCACCTTCTTTACACTCATTATCAATGTCCACAGTGACGAGCGTCGCCGCGGGGCGCGTAGGCGATATCATTGGTCGGAAAGGCACACTCTTTATCGGTGCTATCATCTTTACACTTGGCGGGGCTGTGCAGACGTTTACCACTGGATTCGCTGTGATGGTCATTGGCCGGATTATAAGTGGATTCGGCGTCGGACTCCTATCGTGCGCCACCGCTCGCTTCACCATCCCAGTGATTTACCCCCTCCCAGGACAATTGTACCAATCTATCAAAGCGAAATATCACCCCCAAATCATGTGAGCATGTCCCGCTTCCACTCGCTTCTCCTCTCCCTCATACTTATGTTTTAGAGAGGAGCGCTCGCATGTGCCGAATTCACCGGTAACGTTTTTGGTTACGCGTTTTCCGTCGTAAGTCGGGCATTCCATCTCATTTCGTTTCTGACGTGTCCCAGTGGACGGACTATTTTTGCTCTTTCATCGATTCAGACTACTCCTGGCGCCTACCACTATTCATACAATGCGTTATTGGCGCCTTTCTCGCCGCTGGTACCCTTGTCATGCCAGAGAGTCCCAGGTACGACTCCTTCATCTGATCTGTTCATTCGACGCTGACCTCGGGGTAGATGGCTGCTCGATACTGACAAAGATGAACAAGGAATGCGGATACTTGCGGACTTACACGGTGGAGATATAGACAACGCTGTCGCGAGAGCAGAATTTAGAGAGATCAAGGACAAGATTATATCGGAAGTGCGGCGGTCCACCGACTTGCTATTGACCTTACTGATGACTGGTCTCATCACAGCGGCAAAGTGGGGAAGGTCGATCGTACGGCATGATGTGGAAGAAATACAAACAACGCGTCCTCCTCGCCATGTCATCACAGGCGTTCGCACAACTAAACGGCATCAACGTCATCTCTTATTATGCTCCGCGCGTCTTTGAGGGTATTTCTTTCCTGTTCTGCTCAATCGGTCTCCTCTGACGCTCTCTCAGAGGCGGGATGGATTGGTCGGGATGCGATCCTCATGACAGGCATCAATGCCCTCATTTACGTCGCAAGCACGATTCCACCATGGTACCTCGTCGACCGATGGGGTCGGCGCCCTATTCTTCTATCCGGTGCCGTCGTCATGGGCTTAGCTTTGTGTGCCACGGGGTACTGGATGTACCTCGACCTCCCCCAGACACCAAATGCCGTAGTCGTTTGCGTGATTGTATTCAACGCCGCCTTTGGTTATAGCTGGGGCCCGCTTCCATGGCTGTACCCACCCGAAATCATGCCGCTCACAGTCAGAGCGAAGGGCGTTTCAATATCGACGGCGACCAATTGGGCGTTCAATACGCTTGTGGGTGAGATTACACCCTATCTACAGGAGGTCATTGAGTGGCGGTTGTATTTCATGCATGGCTTCTTCTGCGCGTGTAGCTTTATCTTGGTTTACTTCCGTAAGTCTTCTTCGTTACCAATCTTTTCAGCAACGGGCTAAGTGCTTCCAGTGTACCCCGAGACAAAAGGTGTGCCCCTGGAGGAAATGGACGGCGTGTTTGGGGAGACCGAGAGCAAGGGTTATACGACGCTTCCACACCCCGGCTCAGGTGTATCCAGCTACCCTCCAGCGCGGACACAGGCAAGTGGTTCAGAGGGGTGGCTATCGCGTCTTTTCAATAGAAATACATCGAGAAAAAATCTGGGAAGACGACGAGAGGAGGAGCAGGCTCTGACGAGTCGGCGGCCGAGCGAGGAAGGCGATGAAGAGGATCCGTTCGTCGTCGGTGATGAGGAATACGAGATGCTGGAGCATGGCAAGTGAGCCGTGTATATATATCTAACTATTTATGTACTACTCCCCATATATAATTGTTTCTCGATCTGCGAAGGTATAGTTTCAACTTGTTCATCGGGTGACCCATTTCCATTCATGGCGTACGCCACAGACTCGGTCAACACGTACCGATTTGGGGAATGGCGAGGTTCGGTAATGGTGACTGATCAGCAGCGGCCACGTATCGCCCGCGAGATAGAAGGTAATCTGCTTCTGTAAAATTGAGACACATCAGCATGCGCAGCGGACATGGTCATAGAAGTACTTACAAGAATATTTCTCTCGCCGCGTTGCAACGCACTATCAACTGAGACGGATATGTTCAGATAGTTCAGATATCTGAAATCCAGAAGGCATGCGAAGGAGATGTCGTCAATACACCACGCGGACCGAAAGTCATCCGGAATGACAGTTAGAGATCGCAGGCTGTTCCTGTGATGGGATAGGGCATTGCTCCAGAACCGAACCCCCAACGGCGAGGGCAGTTGTGTGTTCTCTGAAGTTGAATCGGTTCCTTCAATACAAAGGTCATTTAGTCCATTGTAAGATGACGAATACGTGAGGAAGGCATCCTCAATGACGACGCTTCGAAGCGAAATGGTCTGGAGGCGGGTCCCGCGGTTCCGTATGCCGTCCCAGAACTCGCCCGGTATATCCATACATGAGAACGAGACGTGTCTGATTTGCGCGAAGGAGTTCAGACACGAAGGGACGTCGCGAGGGTGAAATGGAACAGCGAAGAGAGTGAGCGCCTCAAGCGAACGCATGTTCAGGCTGTCTAGATCCCAGACGTGCTGGGCTAGTTCAAGTTGACCTCGGTACGACGCTGGACATTTCGTAAAGCTCGACACAAAGAGGAGAGCTCCTTCTTTGTTAGGCCTGTGCCCGGTGATGACCATGTGAAGCTTGACAGGAGTCTATTAGCTTACGAAGACATTTGCTATGTGGGATTCAAGCTACCTGAGCCCGTGAAAAGGTGGCAGCACAGTGGAGGCGCGAAGCAGCAAGGACAACATCTTCGCGTAGAAGCGCTCTTGCCTCTTCGCGATACGATGCACCAGAAGTCGATGTAAGAGGTTGCGTGAGTCGCAATAGTGGAATGTATGACACTCTGTGGTTATATGTAGAATCTAGATGCTTGACGTGCTTTGCAAGACGCGTCTCCCCACCAACGATTGCCTGGAGAAAGGATAAGTTTCGCCTGGTAGCGATGTCGGCTTTCTTCTCAGAGACATAGACGAGTTGCCGTAGTTCAACTGTTAGCTTCTGAAACAGAAGAGAAGCCTCCACGTCCGCAACACGCTTGACAGTCAAACGGACGTTTTTTAGAGTCGCGGCATCAACCTGATAGTACCAAAAGTCAGAAACTGGACACAGATATGGGGGAAAGCACCTTGCATGTTTCAGTATTTGAAGAACAATCTCTGTTGGAATTTCTAGCAGCATCGTTGAGGAGTCGGTCAGCGAGAGTAACAGAGTCAAGCCTGCTGTTAACGTTCGAGCCGGAAGGATCAAATCTCGTATGTAGTTGGGCGGCTTGATTGCCGCATTGATCGCGCTTTATGATGATGATGATCAATTTTGCATCTTGCTCTTAGCCTCTTGCACCACGACCGTCCTACTCCAGGTCTACACCGAGCTCGTTGCTGGGTTACGCCATCGACGGCGTGATTTCATTCGTCATATGTGTACAAGGGCACCAAACCAAGAAAGACCATTTGAAGATCTTTCCTTCCCGAGGACCATTTTTGACTGATCTGGAAGTATTTTGACACTAGTCCGAGTCATGATGATGTGAGCTATGGAATGTCTCAACTACATGTACTGGGTTACCTCCTAGTACATGCGGATAATTCGACACGAACTGCGGGCCCTTACATTGGCGTTAGTATCAGCTGCTCTTGTATTCTCAGTCATATCGCACTCTGATCGGGATACAGTATCTAGCGAGCTGGTCATTCGTTGCGCGTGAAGTGCGCATTCCATATGTGACGCCACATGACAGGGCGCCAGCCCCCATAACCTTACCAGATACTGTGAACGAGATCTTCATCGGGGTTCTTCGGAGAGACCGAGAATGGGAATGTCTCAAGTCAGGCTCTGATTGTTCTGGAGATTACTCGCACTTACTCTTCCATAGTTCTTCTTGATCTTGTCCAGCTGAGTGGCGCAAGCTTCCCGACGCCACCATCTACGCGTACAATGCAGTTCAACTGAATGCGGAAGTGCGATGACGGGAAATGATATACCCGGCTCGGGGAATGGAAAACAGCGGACGCTCTGAGTTTACCAGATAACCCTATGAAGTTTGGGGTAATAGCTGCAACGCATCGCTAGTTGTGGCTCGACACGGCTTTGCTACGGTGATGGATGAGTTAGAGGCATCAGGTGACTTGGGAAACGTTGACTCAGCTGCTCGTACGTCCAGTCACACACTGACGAAAGGGTCAAACTTACGGGAAAGTATCAGGGCACTGCAGAAGAGACAAAGGGGACTGTCACGTCGTGGGTACTTCATACGGGATCGATCGATGGGACTCTCACCATCGCTCTCTCGCGCAGAACCAGTCAAGGCGCGTTCATTTGTAGTTCCGCTGCGACCCACTCATCTTGAAACCGCAGGGACTCTGATTCAAATGCTGGACAGGCTGTGCTGTGGGTGCTGGTTGATGATGCATGGCAATGAAGCTTTGGGAAAGAGCTTCGTACCCCGTGCCACTGCCAACGAACCCACTGGGATGACACGTGTCTCACGTCACACGGATTTGTTCCTTCTCTTCGCTGTTGTCAACCTGACATTCCATTCAGCGCCATGTAATACTTGAGCAATTCGGAAATTCACACTGCGTATCGGTGATCAAGTGAGCGTTCGCAATGTTTCCTCCAAGCTGATGCATCATTCAGAACAATCAGCTTCTCATGATGAAAGTACTTAATTGTGGCTTTTCATTCTCCTAGCACACGCAGTCTCATCGACGCCTCTGAGCCCGTCTGCGAGAAGCTCACAGGTGAGTATCTTGCTACGATGGGTGCCAGCGAGATCTCTCAATGTCTGTCACAACAGCGTAGCGATATGCTCTCCCTGGTGCCGCTCGATGTATACATCGAGATTTACAAGCATGCTCGAGACGCCGACGCTGGTAGTGCGTTCTCGCTGGTGCTGACATCTCCTGGCCTCATCGATACCTTTCGTCAAGGTGCATTCCGGCACGTTCATCTATATGACTCGAAGGACAACGTAGACCGACCGACTGATGGAAAGATCCTGCTCGATTTTTGCAATCTCATCATACAAACACCATCCATCGCCCGTCATGTGCGAACGCTCCATGTATGCTGGCACTGCACCAATGACCTTGATCGCGGTGTCCTATATCGAGCCCTTGGCCTGCTACGGAATGTCGAAGTCACATTTTCTGGCGTAAACATTGTTTATAGGCTCGGAGGCGGCTTCAGGATGCCGAATCTTGGAGACTATTCGCGCATCTCAGTTCCATCTCTTGGCCGGGCCGGGCTGAGTGTTGAACTGATCTGTGACGTCTTTCAATGTCTGTCTGGTGCATCACTTCAATTGAGGTTGGCATCATTCGCGATCGAACCTCATAATCTTCGCTACATCTTCAGGCGTCTCCTTTGTCTCGGCACTCCTTCCATCTCTTTGCAGTCCATGTGGCTCGCCGACATCCCAAACGAGTGTCCTGACACCGTGATCACGAACCCGTGTATTCGTCTTTGGAATTTCGTGGGCGCAAACGAAGAGATCATGGATTACGATCGACTCAATACTGAAGGGAATGGTCGTATCAAGCGGTGTCTTGGGACTGTCTCAACCCCCGCATTTCCTATGCAGACACTGCTTCTCCATCTAAGCGGAATGACCCGCGACTTTGTGTTGGTTGATCTGCTCTCAAGTGCCCTGTACTCTCCCTTCTCGTCAGTCGACAGTCTTCATGTAGACGCAGTATGGGCTACACGGGGCGCTATACTGCGAATCAATCGACTCTCACGCTTCCTCCGTGTGAAGAAGCTCTTCGTCGACCTGACTGTGAATGATCGCTCCTCGCGTACGTGCAATCAATCTTCTCATCTGAATCAGCACGTTAAGCCAAGATTTGTCCCTAGACTTGACGTTACCCATACTGGAGCTCGAGGAACAAGAGGTCGAAGCCGTCGAATTCCGGTTCAGACATGTCCAATTCCCCCTCTCCAACCGGACCATTGATTGGATTGCTGCATCACTGAATCGTCTATTCAATGGTGCGGATCACAGTCGATGCAGCTCTCTAGAAGAAATACGAGTCCATGTGGACATCATTGGTTGTGCACGAAGTGTCGCAGAAGGTGGAGGTCGAAGATGGGAGGCTCTCGATGCTGCTTTACGCGCCGCAACGCTGGAAGTCAGAAACGTTGGTGTTATCTTGAGCACAAACAAAGCTGTCGCGCCTGCCAGTGTGGCGTCTGCGTGCAGATCGCTAGCACAGTGCTTACCTTCCATAAATCCCAACCATTTCGAGATTCGGTAGATAATAGTTCAATGTACAGGAAGACGCCTATTCTGATTCAAGTTTACCGTTTTAGCAGCTTCGTGCCTCTTGGCCGAATTGTAGCTTGAACTATGAGCCTTGACAACGATCTGAACCTCAGTCCAGTAATGTGAGTCACGTCTCAACTTTCTAGACACTTGCATGATGCTCCCGCTGGTCCTAAGTAATACACCACATCAATAACTTCAACGTGATCGAGATCGATGTGGACTCTGGGCTTCTGATGACGGGGGTCGGGAGTCGCAAGTCGGCAGTCGGGTACCAACTTCGTAGTCCTGGCTCTTTCTTGAATATAATCTCGACACCAGTCTCTACGAGGAGTGAAGATAGTCGTTCACACACTCTTGTCCGACAGTCCTGACTCTCCAATCCCTGGAAAAATTCAGTGGCGTAGCGCCGGAGGGTCCCCACAATCATTTATGTATACGTATTACGGATCCTTGGACGTGGTCCTCGCATATCGTTGTCTAATGTCTGAGACTCTGAGACTTCAAACTTGAGTGGCGGCTGTGGCGCAATGCGCACAAAGACAAAAACGATCTGCATTAAGAGGGAATCGAACCCCCGGCGGGTCGATGGCAACGACCCAGGTTACCACTACCCCATTAATGCGACGACAGGTTGGCAACGTTGTCCCATCGATCAATGGACAAAGGTGGAAAATGGAACAAGACCAAGTATGTAGAGTTTTCGGGGCTCACATTTATATCCGGATTGATTAGAATGTAGTAGGAGGGAAGTAAGTAGCTTGTTCGGCGTCTCCAAGTCCTCATCATGAATCTTCGTATACGGCCTAGCGACCAATCAACGCCTTAGCACTTAAGTTTCCCAGTGGGAGTCGTGCTCACTGTCCGCGTCATGGTTACTGGGATCGAATATGTCCCTGGTGTTTGCGTGCGTCGTACTCGAGGGTCGAGTGTGGCAATCATGGACCTTAACGGCCTCAGAGTTTATGCTCCGTATACCCAGCCTAGGATTCTAGAAAACACCAACAATTTTGCCCGAAATCGATGTGAAGTCTCCGAGGCAAACATAATGTGCCATTGACGATTGTATCGTACCGCGTAAGATTCTCAGGCTCCGCTCCCGCTAGCACCACCTCCGCTCCCGCTGGCGCCAGACATCTTGGCTTTTACTTTCTCCGCCGTGTAGTTACTCTTAGCGTTTCTTTCCATCATAGCCAACGCCGTTTCCTTTTTCTTCTTGGCGCCCTTTGTGCTACCAAATAATGATCTCGAGACATCAACGACCGACGCAGGGTCCCAATCAATGAACACGACAGTGGTAAGGGCCTTGTTCGTGAAGACGTTGAGGGGTTGGATATCGCGGTACCTGTGGTGTATTTCCCTTTGAGACATTGATGTGAATGGTCGGTAAGAGGCACTTACACGAGTTTTTTGTCATTAGCTATTTCGGTGGCCGTGGTAATGCAGAGCTTCATGACCTTCGCTGTGGATTCCTCAACATCCAGCTCCGGGTTCTCATCTAGAATAGTGTAAAGTGGAGCAAGAGGTGGGCTGTCCGCCTTCGGAAAGTGCGAGTGGATATCTTTGAGGACGAGGAATGGCTTCGTCTTGCTATCTTCAGAGTACGTGTACAGTTGACCCATCTAGTTGTACGCGTCAAAATTCAGATTCAGGCCTCCAGATTGCCTCGAGAGACTTACCGTCGCAAGGTACTTCCTTTCTAGTATGAAATTTTCCGCGTTGAGTTGCTTGGGCATCTTGACGATGGCGGGTTGGTCCACCTTTTCCTGCCAGCCACCATCGATCCTATACGCTTGCGAGTTTTCGCCTTGTTCTTTCGAGGATAGTGGTATCAGGGTGTACTCTTTCCCTTTGATTTCGAGCTGCACGTTCCCTCGCGCCTCTAACGATCGCAAGGGACTGAAACGATCACGGCATCAGTCAAGAATTGCTAGAACACGGATTCGGGAACATACTGCGCATGTGTTCCTAGCGCGGAGAGCAGAGAGAGGGCACCGAGGAGGGCGATGGCGAGAAAAGCGGGGAAACGAAGTGACAACATTGTAAAGTAGAGAATTTGACGTCAAGATGAAGTGAAGAGACCTGCTCTGTATGAAGTAGATAAGAAGAGACCAGCTCGATGTTTCAACAACCTCAGCCCGATCCATGCTTTTTATACCCGATGTCCTTCAGTATCATCTATATGAGACACGTAGATACATATCGGGTCAGTACGGTCAGCCACGGACTTGGCGCGCGTGCAGCTTGCTTAGCGACTGATGATAATGATCAGTTCAACTGTGTCTGCGACGACGAAGAAGACGATTTACTACCGCGCCCATGCATTTCAGCGCATTTGTTCCCATGTCAGCATTCTACACGAAGGCCGAGCGGGCCCAGTGGCGGTCCGTGCTGAGCAATCCTCCCTGATGCGATGTTGCCCATGCACCGGATCAGCGCTGAGCATATGCGCCCGGTATGCATACGGAGTCGCAACCAGAGATGATCGCACATCCTTGATTGCCCAAAAATCGTCGAAGATCAGATGGTGTACCACGGCCTCCATCACTGGAATTTGAGTCGAAGGAGATGAGCAGGAAAGATGCGAAGTTGACGTTCTACGTTTCCGCGCCAGGCCATAGGAGCTCAACAGACTGGATGGCTACCGTCTCCGAGTCGGCTATATCGGGAAAGATGGTGATGCGCAATAGGCTACCTGTCTTCTGCTTCTTGGGTCGAGATGAATTTCGTGTGATGAATTATCGGAACACTCACAGGAGCAAACTGGGAGCAAAGTCATGATGACTTTGCTCCTGTGAGTGTTCCGATTCGGCCGTGACCATCGGCAGAGGGTCGGCAGCACGGCACACACGAGTGACATGATGACGCCGTGACGGCCTTCGAGCATGAGCCAAGTCTTCATCTTCAAAATTCGATGCACAAGATAACGCCTCTGGTTCTGACCCAACTATAAAGTCAACGTTTCTAAAAGCCGCGAAACTTTTTCCGCAGCGATGACGAACGCTCTCAGCATGGCCTAGTTCAGACGCCAGTGCGTCTCATATGCATAGAGTAAGCACCTACTCTCTTTTTGGCCCAATTGTCCTTCGTACGCTGTACAACTATTGAGACTCGCGGAAAGGCCTTGATCAAACAAAGCTCCCCTCCATCATTGGGAGCGGCTCTATTCAGTGGTTGTCCTGTCTGTATAAATGTCGCTGACCTGAGCTTTGTTCAATCTCATTTCCTCGTCGTAATCTAGTCGTCACTACCTTACCATTTCTCTAATATACAATCTAAGTGTCCCCGATAATATGTTCTTGTGCCTTCAATACCATCCCCCTCATAACTCCCACCAGACTTCGCTCAACATCTTCAAACCTACTTCCCCTCTATAAGGTCCCCCCATGCCCTTAGCTCATCCCTCAGCATCGCAACCCTCGAGTCCAACCGACTCGACAGATCCACCGCATTAGGACTGGCAGCCATCGCCTGATCCAGCAAACCTCCCACCTCCTTCAAAGTCGCATGCCAGGCAGTCCGGCGTGTGGTCGGGAGCGCGGACGGGGGCGCGTTGCCTGCGCGTGATAAGAGCCCAACAAAGAGCAAAAACAGATAGAAAACTCACCATCCCTCGCACCCTCCGCCCTCAAAATACACACACCCTCCTCGAACAACGCCACGCCCTTCACCCACGTAGCGCCTTTCCACCCTTCATTCTGCTCCAAAACCTTCGCCTCACTCGCCTCGGTCAAAAACGCCCTCGACGCCTCGTAATCCCCAACGACTCGTAGGACGTTGCCCAAGAGGAGAGCCCGAATAGCCAGTTCGTCGGGTGTGTCCAGGTCCAAAGGGGTAGTTGATGGAGAAGGAGCAGGGGGGCAATCCGCAAGCAACCTGTCAATTGTCGCAGACTTGATCGTCGGCCTTGGGGTCAGAATTGCCCATTCTCGAATATGCGCTTCCGCTGTGTGTTTCTCGATTCGCTGGTGTGTGTTCCAGACTGCGTATATGCCCCGGTTTAGAAACGGAAACGACGATGGACGGCGTAGGATTACTCACAGACAGCCATTTCCTCCGCTGGACTGATCTTGAAACAATCAATAAGGTCTCCTCCCCGCCTGGCGTGCTTCAGCTGGTAGAACTCCACTGGAAAGAAGCAATATCAGCATCGAAAATAACTGTGCATCCTTCACAGGACGCAGACAAGACAACAAGGTCATGGAACCATGACAGCCAGGGGTACGAAATCACCAAATATACAAAAGAACTGACTTTTCTTCCGAATCAAAACTTCAGTGGGCAGCTCTTTCCCACCCACCTTCCTCCCATTCTTCTCTATCAATTTGGGGATCTTATCCCACAGCTTTTTCGCCTTGTTCTTCGCGTCTAATCGTTCTTGCGGGTCGATGTCTGGAAAAGGCATCAGCGTCAGTCAAATACAGAAGTGCGTTGGCTTACCATCAACGCTGTTGGCCACCGCACTCCAGCACCCAGCGGCAATAAAGTAGTACGTCGCATGACTCCATCCATTCAGTTCTGTCATCCGAACCTAGACCGGCAATTAGTCCACAGCCAAACCGACCAAAGAGACAACTCACAAACCACCCAGCAGCCTCCGCATACCTCCTCTCCCCGAGTAGCGTCCACGCAAGCTCGAATACAAGCATCGTGTCAGCCTGCTTCCACCGCACATGAGGGGCTTCAGCCCTCGCCTCTCCGTCGGCTTCCACGTTCTTCTCATCAATGCTGACAACGGCAACTCCCTCAGTGACTGCGTCAACAGCAGTCCCATATCTCTTATGCTCCAGTGTCGCCCCCTCCTCTTCATGCACTCCCAACCCGCCCTTCAATATCCGAATAGCTTCCCTGGCCCTGCCCCCCATCCTAGCCACCTTCGCCCTATTCAACACCCACAAACTGCCCTCGGGGTACTTGGTCGACAAGCGCTTGACGATTGCTTCATACCGCTTCATAATCCCCGCCTCGTCCGCCTGCCACCCGCTCATGAGGAGAACGACACCGTAGTAAGTCATGAGGACCAAGCCAGCAAAGACGGAGTGGACGTCCTCGAGGGCGGCGGAGACAGCGAGCGCACGCAGCGCGAGGGCGCGATCGTGTTTAAATCCGAGAAAGCCGACGACTGACCTGGAGCGGGGGTCAGCGCAATGTAAGGGAAGGTCCATGTGGGGAAACGGGGAGAAGACTTGGATGATGGCTCAGAGAGGAGGGATGATGAGGCTCGACTCACTGGACTCCATTTGGCAGCAGTGAAAACACCAAATTAAACAACCCGAATCCAAACGCCGTCCCCGCAATGATCATATCATGTACCGGGCCCTCCTCTGTGTCCGCCGCGATCAACATACAAACTAACAGATCGCGGGATTTGACACTCACCGACTTTTCCAGGAACAGCCAAAGTACTCCCACCGCCGCCTCCGCCCCATCGGCCGAGGATGCTCTTCTTCTCCTTCTTGGGCGCAGCGGTAGTATCAGAGTTGATAGACGAAGCGGGAGACGAAGGTGGGTTCAAGGAGCTCAGGGACGGCTTCCTTGAGACCGACGGTGTTCTATGTCCATCAAGTCCGTCGGGGAAGACGGTTTTGTA
Source organism: Strobilurus orientalis (assembly GCA_019915145.1). Classification (NCBI taxonomy): domain Eukaryota; kingdom Fungi; phylum Basidiomycota; class Agaricomycetes; order Agaricales; family Physalacriaceae; genus Strobilurus; species Strobilurus orientalis. The sequence continues at coordinate 3,257,763 of JAHLML010000008.1, read as the reverse complement.
CATCCTAAGTATGGAATATCAGCATGCAATCAGAATGTCAAACAAATTGAACGCACTTGGTGAACTTTGAGTGCGCACTATTTAGAGCGTATATGCAAGAGAGGTAGCCCATGTAGGATTCGCTGCAGATATCAACGCGTCAGTACTGTGGCGGGGAATGGAAGCAGGCAAGGATGGGGTTGGTTGTACGGCCACCACGGAGCTCGGGAGTGTCAAGTACCGTGGGGCCCAAGTATGGTACGGCTCGTATGGCGCCCAGAAATCAGCGCGATAACACTACGAATTTTCCAGCGATTGATGTGGGGATGAACGAACGAAAAATGGTGTGGGGGGTACGAGCCTGACGCACCTCAACGCCGAACAAATTCCTTCTAGGACGACTGCGTCCGCGTTCAAGATGTCATACTCCATTCCCTCCTTGCCCGTCGAAGTACTGCCCCCGAGCCACGATCCGCCACCTAGTAATGAGAGAACTTGTTAAATACAGGCATGAATGGGAGGTGCAAAATCAAAATAGAGATTGCAGCGGTCTATACGATAGCGAGAAGAGATAGACAAGGCGCAAACCGGTTAAATGCGCACCTTTAGCAGCCTTGCTCGCCCTGCTCGTACTCTCCACCGCCACAGCCAGCGCCTTACCCGCATCTTCCATCCTCTCCTTCTCCAGTCCCAGTGCGGCTTCGAGAAACGCCGCGACGCCCAAGCCTAGGGCGTCAAACGGGGACGGGCCAGATCCGCCTGCGAAACCGAAACATTAGGACGAAAGTTGACAGAGGGGAGAATCAAGACTGGGAGTGGGCAATAGATGGAGACAGATTTGGACAGAGAGGCATGGGGAACGAGAGCACTTGCACGCACCAGATCCAGAATCCCCGCTAAGCGCCGCCTGGAAGGTCTTGCGCGCGCCGGGGATGTCATTGACGAACAGTTGGTCAAACCCGCGCGTGGCGCGCGCTAACAGGACTTCAGAGGACGGTTGTGGTGGTGGTGCCATCGTAGGGTACTAATGTCGGTGCTGTGCCCGATCGCCTGTGTAAATGCGGTGCGAGCCGTGGTGTAGAGCGAATACAGATCCTGTATGCGTGTTCGGTGTGGAGGGTAGAATGTCCACGCGGTTCGCGCGTAATCCTGGGCGGGCGAGGCAGAAAACACTGAGCTCGGTGGTCGTCGTTCGGATGAAACCCTGGGGTACCCACAGACACGCGCGTCATCGTTCTGACTGACCGATTCCGATGACAGCTCTGACTGATTCTGATGACACGAGCCCGGGTTACTCATGAACTCCATCTTTTGCTTTTCACTTCAACTCACAGCGCGCCTGTGGATTCGGTAATTGCTCTCCTGGAACTCAATATCTGTGGCAAGGCCGTGGACCTATATCTGCTATACTTATCGGGCACCAACCCACGTTCCCGCTTACTTGGTGCTCTTCGTTCCGTCTTTCAAGCTGTAGACCTCTCCAAGTCTCTCTTTGATGCTACCCAATTATATTCTCCACGACGAAATGTCTCTCTTAGGTGACTCTAGGACAGACTCTAGACCACGCAACTCTCGCTCAAGGGCCTACGCATATAATCGATATCTTTTGGCCGGAGGTATTGTGCTACGGTCACTCTTATCTTCTGCGAAATATGCATCCGGCCTGAACGCTTACTTGTGAGATCCTACTCACTTGCGGCATCGATGTATCACCTCAGGTACTCCTCATTACTCTTCTGTGACCTTACCACGCTGCAAGCCCGACATACGCGATCGTACTTAGAAGTTCGAACGATGTTCATCGGTCTGAAAGCATCACTTGCATAAGCCATCGAACACGACTGCGATTTTGTTCCTCAACGCCCATCGCCAGATGGCTTTACTGATATTAGCCTCAACAGCTCACAAATGGATCAACTCATGAGGTTACAGTCTCCTGGGGACTCGAAGCATTCGTCCTTATGACGACGTTTCGTATACAGGTTACTAGATTACAAAGGACGAAGTCAACGTGCCCACTCGAGCCCGAGGTGAGTAACCACATCTCTGCAACTTTTCATCATCTTCAGAACATGAATCAAGGGATCGCTGCGCACTGACGGTGATGGAGGCTGTGGCGGTCCATCTGATCATCGATAATTTACCATCCAACTGAGCGCATATACTCGCCCCGTCACAACTCAGTTCTGTCAGTCGCCGTGTCGATTGATGGTATGGGAACAACTGCGTGGGCGTGCGTACAAGAATCTTCTTGTTTCGTGGGCGCAGGTGAGCTGTTCGACTTCCAGTATCCAGGAGAATCCGTGGTCCACCGTACTGGAGATATCTATGCCCAAACGTCGGAAGATATGATACTCAATCTCAGAACTACTGCCGAACCTTGGGCTCGGACTAGTATGCTGGCAGTACGCAAAGGCCCTGAATGCTATGTCCAAACAGACGCGGACCAACGTGGCTCAAGGACAACTATCCAAGACTGCGGCTCTGGAATTGAATGTCGGAAACCACTAAGCCAGCGCTGGCTTAGTGGTTTCCGACATTGAATGAGGCTCTCCGGGATTCTCGAAGAGTCTTAATGATCGACATTCCAGGACTTTGAACGCCATGACGAGGCTTCCAAGTACATATTCCAATCTATGGAGCTCGACGAAGCTATGGGTTTGATGAGAGTAGAGGAACACATCGAGAAGTTACTGGTGTAGAACATCGAAAGACAAAGTGATGAAGGGCTTCGCTGAGATCTACACACAAGATATTCGTCGAGCAGCAATGTAGCGATTTGTCTTGATGATACGGTGATTTCATCGACTCGGGACGGCGTGAGGAAAGGGATGGAGCAGAGATCTAGGATCGACTGTCGAAAGGTTACTCATACATGAGTTTATAGAAACTTCATGTGTGGCAAGGTCAAATTTACGGCTGTAGGCTGTAGCAGAAATTGTCGCGCGTGAAACTCGACACTTAAGAACTCATACCCCAGTCGCGACTTGCCTATAATTCTACCTCAACCTGCAAGGCCAAACGTCCCCGCATCCTTCTGGTGTCTAGACCGGTCCCAGTCACCAGGCGAACTATTTCGGAAAGTGCCGTCACTCCGATCACACACTGGCACATGCTCGCCTCGCCTTCAACAGCCACTTCCTTCTCACCGTCACCATCGCTGGCATGTATCTCACTCACCTTGGCGGAGACTACAAGATTCTTCCGGTGTCAGCACCAGATTCGAACCCCGTCGTGGAATGGCTGAAGCATGTATTCGCGGTTTGCTGTGAGTCTTTGTCGAATTACTAGAAGTCTGTACCAGTTCGAAGTTAAACGCTGAATGTCACTATAGGGGATGCTGTGAAGACCGCTGTCCTTACTGTCACGGAATGGCTTCCAGCTCATGGTGCGCATGTTCTCGCTGCGTCTCAGGCGCTATTCTCATTCCAATTTCTTTGTAGTGCTCATGCCAATCAAGTCAATCTGTGCGTGTCCACAATTGTGATTAATATCGCATCATCATCAACTGACACCTCTTTATGTCAGTACTCTCTAATCCATACGTGACTCTGGCCATCTCGGGCCTCCTCTTCCTCGGCCCATGGATCCTCATCGTCCCACTCATCATTCTACACGGATTCTTTTTCGTCGTTTTGATGATCCTCGGATTTGGCGCTGCAGGGATAGTAGGGGGTAATCGATACTCGCATGCCGGAATGAACTTGCGGCTGACAGCGTTATTTGCAGGCTCTCCTGCGGCTCTATGGCAAAGCTTCTGCTATGGTGGCCACACACCTGCGGCATCGGTGTTTGCGTGTTTGCGTGTTTGCAGTCAATGGGCATGAGCTACAATTCGCTCACGGTCAGCAACTATGTGCTGGCGACGATTAGATTGATGGCAGGAGCTGTGGCGATTTATGTACTGATTTCGATGTGATGTGATGTGATCCTTTTCCGAGTCGTTTGAGAGTTGTCGTAGTCATTAGATTGATGCTTTTAGGCTCAGTCACTCAGGAATCCCTCGCATGATCTAGGAGGGATGATAGTGGCCCCCGACTGTCGAGAATTCCGAGATATATACTTCACAGCGAATGTCGTCTTGCACGTCTCATTTACGAAGCTTCGGGCTGGAGCCCGACGGGGGAGCTATCTACCCGCCGCCCCTACAGATCGCTCGTGAGTCTGGTGTGCTCTCAAAGAATACAGACCAATGGACGTCCATAAGGACGCGCAGGGGTCGGTACGTGAATGATCCTTGAAATGGCTGATCAGTAATTAACGAGGTATTGCCGAGTAGAACGAGACGAACCTCCTATAGTCAAGTTCACTGGTAGAGCATATAGGGCAAAATTTGGCCGTCGCGCATTGACAAGTCACGAAACTAGCGTTCACACGAAAATCGGAGGGATTTATGACAAGCAGTATTGGAATCCAGACATGTCCAGGAAATTTACATGGCGATGAAGTGTCGTTTTACTTCTCCTGTCTTCCTGTACCTCTCAAGATGATAAACGGAAAATTCTCGATGGCAATCTGAGAGCCCATCAAAGATGAGAAAGCGAAAAGAGCTGCGAAGATAGTACACACCACCTCGTCTTCTAGCCTCGCATGAACTCCGAATGTCTGAAAGGAGCCGCCAAAAGAGTACTCTCGTATAGAATTTCGAGCTCGCAAACTCGTATTCAAAATTCGACCAATAAAACCGCCTTGAGCGCGCAAGGACTCGAAGGGGAAGATCCACCGTCGATGTCTGAGTCAAGTTTCAACTGTCAAAGATGTTCGAATTTCCATGTGATTGGTCAGTCACGTGGTCATATGATCTGATCCGACTTCAATTGGTCATCGCCACTTGTCGTTCTTTCCTCCTCACTTGACATCTCCACTCCCATCGAATTCGGGTCCCCTCGCCGTTATTCTCTCAACCTATCTTGTGTTCACCCTACGACTTGTGCAAGGCAAACAGGAGAGTTGCGCCACAAGGATTGACCCTATCGTGACTTGGGTTGCTTTTTGGCAGCTTTTTGGAGAGGGGGCAGGTCGACATCCTCGGCGAAAACTCAAGAATCGGAGACTCCAGAGGAGGTTTGGAGGTCATAAGGGCACCAAGTGCGTATCTTCATCTGGAATTTGGTCCGATTGTTGAACTTCAACATTTTTCGTTGAAACAGCTCCAACTCGTATTGGACGTCACCTAGAACACTGTTCGGGACGGGGAGTCGAGACTCAGAGTTGTTCACCTCGAGGTCTGATAGTCACGCGGACTGGTGTTTGTACACTCCAGAGTCACTGCCTATCCCCTTCAAACTCGACCTTGCGATACAGTGCGTACCATACTCGCCTGTCCGGGAACCTCGCATCAGCAAATTGAACTGTAGCACTACCTCAGCGCGGCCTTGACACTCGCTCAATATCTTGAACGTTACCCCCCGCCCACCCAGTCTGGCCAGCTTTCAACGACGACGTATGCCCGTGCTATTTGAACAATCCCTCTGAAAGATTTTGTCGTGCACTTTCTGCAAACGCTCTTCTGTCGGAAATTGGGAATCCCAGGGATCATATCTTACGCCATTTTTTCATCGCACACCGGTACAATGTCCGCACGCAAGAAGGCTCCGCGCGTCAAAGAGGAGCCCACACCGATAAAACTCTCCCGCTCTCCATCTCCCGAACTATATACTCCCACATCCACCTCCCGCGGCGGCCCCAAATCTGACGATAACTCCGTCTACACCGCTCACCCTGCAGACTTGCCCTACAGTACTACCGTTACGACATGGTCCAAAGCACGGACGATGCAGTTTCTCCTCATGCGCGCATTCAGTGTACCCCCAAAGCCGTCACACCGTACCTACTTCACTAGCATTGAGACAGCAAGCGGCGATAAGGTTGTTGTTCCCAGTGTGTATCGCGTCCCGCTGTTGTTCGTGGGGATCTTCTTGTGGCAAAGCGTTAAATTGGTGCTTCAGTCCGATGAGGTGACAAGGAATGAAGGGAAAGGTATGACATTGCTTCATTTCCAATTTAGCTTCTTCGTAACTTATTTTGTGTTGTAGATAAGAACGGGAAGCCCAAGGAAAGCGGAGAGTGGGAGGAATTTCGGGTGGGGATCTGTCACGTCGCAAGAGTTGCTGAAGGCTTTCTCAACGCCGCCCGACGGGAAGGAGAAGTGGACGGAGACGATATTGAACCGGATGGATTCGGTGACGGCGATGACTTGAACGAGCCGGTGCCCGTGAAGATAGATAAACCGCTGACGAAAGGGAAGGGTATGGCGCGAATGTGGCGCTGTGAGATGTTCGATCGGGTCCTGGTACGCTATAAGCTGGGTTGGCTGATCTCCGAGCCGAGCCAGTTGAAGGAGTTTTGGGAAAACTTCGGGGATGAGGAGTATAAGAAGGATCCTGTCAAGACCGGTGAGCATCCCTCTCTTCTCTCTGACCTACACATCAGGATGGTCTCGTGTTGCGTCGTATGCAATTTAACTTTTTTCTCCAGATTGGAAACGCATAACGACCAAAGGTATCAAAGGGTTCAGTCTGACGGATGCTCAGATCGACGAAGGCATCTCCATAAGACAATTCATCGACGGGCTGAAGGAAGTCGAAGGGGAATGGGTCTGGGACGACCACAGCTCTACAACGCATAGGTAAGCATATTCTTGTTGCTTAATACCGGTTCACCTTCTGCGTATATCACTCCATTAACCACTTTCTGATCCATTGTCACTTCAGATCGACGTACAAGAAGGCTTATGCTTATGTCGAAGCTTGGCGAAAACACAAAGTATGGGGCAAGGACGTTCGATGGACTACCGTGCTTGCACCTCTGCCTGTCAGCAAGGTCGCCAATGTGGACGGCGATGGCGACATCGCAATGTCGGACGGCCCCCTTGTCGCGGTGGACAAGGGGAAGCAGAAGGAAGCGAACCAGCTGGTCAAACCGGTTGAGCAGTCTATCCAGGTGGCGAAGCCAGTCGAGAAATCGGACCAGGTGGCAGGGAAGGATTTAGAGAAGGAACAAGGAAAGGAGAAGGAGAACCCTCCAGGGGACCCACCGAGTTTAGTCATCGCTAAGACAAAACCAGTGCAAACGCCGGCGACTGACGTAGCGGGGATCTTCAAGCTGAAGAAAGAGCAGCGTGAAGTCGCGCTTTCGCAGACGCCCTTTCCCTTACCGCCTCCTCCTAAAGGAACGCCAAAACCTCTACCCGCTTCGACCCCCATCTCACGGCCAACTACGGCACCAACTCCTGCTGCGAGTACCAAACCGGCACCGGCACCTGCACCTGCACCCACACCTGCGTCCAGTTCCAGTTCCACTCCTCAGCAACCGCAAGGATACGTTTACATGTCTCAAGCGCCCCAAGCCTCTGGTACCACATCAGCGTCGGCGAAGTACACTTCCAGTTTCAGCTGGGCACCCGCCCATACAACTTTCCAGCCCCAGCCCTACACCAGGGGTAGCTTCTCGCATGCACACCGAACGCCCACGCCGAGTCCGTTGGCGCAGTCGACGTCAGGATATGTCGCGTCAATATCAAGTCATGGGAAACAGCAGCGGCAGCAACAACATTACCAGCATCATCCACCTTCAAGTCATGTCCAGCCGCAGATCACTATCCCATACGCGCCGACGATGCCGTCGATTTCGAACGGTGTTTCTCCCAGCGTACCAGCGGTCGTGCATGCATTGGCAACGCAGGACAAGCGGGTCGCCGCACTCGAGACAGAGGTGGCGGAGCTCAAACGGAAACTCATTGTCCGCGAAGGCAAGAAGCGCAGAGGGTCAGGGTGGGGTAACGATGACACTGACGAAGAAGGGTCCGTCAAGAGCTTGAAGAGAAAGCGAGGGGAGGGAAATGAGACGGTGGGGAAGAGTGCATGGTGGAGGAATCCGTTAGGGCATTTAACTGCGCTGATGGTTGACGAGAAGGATATGGATGTATCAACGAGCGAGGGCGGTCAAAATGGTGGGGACGAGGATAAGCGAGGGGACGAGAATAAGCGGAAGGCCACACAGCCCCCCACTCCGAACGGAACTCAGCAGCCAGCAGCTCAGCCTCAGCAGGAACCGGACCAGCGTCAGCAGGAATTCACTCAGCCCCGACATGAGTCGCTCCAACCACCAGAGAGTGCGTCCGTACCTCCACCCTCGTCGAGGGAAAGTTCTATCGCGAGTTCCGTCGATGGGGTCATATCTACTACGAAACCGCCGCCATACATTCACAATATGGCTTCCGAAATGTCAACGCCTGCACCTCAGCCGCACAAGGACGTTTCAATGGAGTCAGAGCCGCCTATGCTCGAATACCCTGAATCACATTCACCTACACCCAACGCGACTGGCAATGGCACCGTTGATATAATCAAGGCCACGGTACCGCCAATACCTACTGAAATGGATTTGAACGGTACGGAGGAGGCGCCGATGGAAATCGACGACGACAGTCCGCCGCCTGGATTAACTCTAGTGGCGGGCCCGATCAAGAGTTTGCGGAAGGGTATGATGACCATGACATAGTGGAAGGGATCGCTCTTGTTTGCTAGTTCACGGCATCAGATCCTTGTAGCGGACGCTAGAAGTGGAGGTAAGACCGATGGCTATATCGCGTCTTTTTTGCCGATGGGTTGTTTGTGGCGCTGCTTGATGCGCTTGTCCTTGATGTAGTCCTTTTTTATTGCTTACTCTTACGAAGATAACGCTTGTCCTGATGTATATATGTAGTATGCTTCAAGCACAAGTATTTATAACTATATAACGTTACTGTCTGTTTGAAGTCAGTCGTGCAATTATGCGGCCATAAATTCATCGAGACTGTAATCGAAGATGCACCGTTGTATCAGTTCTACAGGAACTCTATTGAAACAAGACGGGACAAGTTACTTTTTACAGGTTACTTTTTATCGTGTTCGACACACGCAACTGTATAACTTGTAGTACGCTCATATGAGAGAAGCTTATCCCGGATCCGGAGCAGTATTTCTGAGGATGTAAGCTTTCACGGCCCCTCTGGTCCTTCACATCCGACTGAGCATGGCTGTCGTTTTGGTATTAGAAGACCAGGTAACGTTAAACTTGATTTCAACGCAAGTGAGCGTTCTTTAGAGTTTCTTGTGAGAGCTTGAGCTTCGACGAGGAGCAGAACAAATCTTCCCCCATGATGAAAATACGACTGACGCACCGGAGAGAAGGTCAAACCCGCATTCACTGTCATGTAGCGGGGGCGGTCGCGACGATGCGGGACAAAACGACCCCGTTGAAAAAACTCTGGATTACATAGTTCAATTTGATTGTTACCTAGTTCCAAGAATTCGTGTCTTCAAGGAATACATGGGTCTCGAGAAGAATTGAAGCCACCGATATAGAATTCACATCGCCTGAATATACCAGGACAAGGGTCTCAAGCTCCACGCACACGCCCACATTGACATGGCGAATCGAGCAAGGGCGAGTCGCAGGTCCGTGCATCACTCCTTTGAACCATCGGTGATTGTGGTGCTGACAGGGAATGTTACGACCAACAGTCGTCAAAAGGACATATTTGTAATTCAAAGCCGCCATGTTTCCCAGCCCAGATAAAGACTACTGTACAAATTACGAGTTCCAATGACCTAGAGCGCACTCGGGGGAAGTTTGAACATCCTTGAGGACACTCTTCGCTTCTCTTCCTCCCTCTTCTCCTCTGCCGCTCTCAGCTTCTGGACCTGGACCCGCATGGCATCACGCATCAGTTTCGCCCACTGCCACGACTGGGTGGTATCCGGCAAAGAGTTGAAGTACTCCCATCCACCCACACCACCCCATCCGGTCCCATATTTGGTCATCAAGTTCTCAATACTCGTGACGACACTGTCCGGGGACACGTATCCGTACCCATTCGCCGGATTGGTAAGGACCGTCGCTGATACGCGGCTGGGGTCGATGCCCTGGTCGTAGTTGATGATAGAGATGTACTGGTCTTCTGGGAAGAACGAGCCGAAGCCGGAGTAGAACTGAGCGTTGTAGAAGGAAATGTTGGAGCCGAGGTTTGCTTCCAGTTCGATGTAGTCAAAACCCGACAGGTTCCCGCCCTCCGTGAGCGCGCTGGCGACGGGGGCGAGGGTGATGATGAAGTCATCGCCAAAGTCGGCTTTGAGCGTGTTGATAAGGTGGGTAATGACCTCGGTGGAGACCCACTGCTCGACATCGAGGTCCACACCGTCGAGGTTGTAGGTGCGAATGACATCGGCGAGGGGAGGGTAGTACGTGTCGAAGTATTCGTCCGCCAAGCAGTCGTATGTACCTGGCGCGGCACCACCCAACATTCCGATGATCTTGGTACCATTGCCCTGCATCATGGCAAGCTCAGGCCACATGGGGGCAAAATAGTCAACGCTCGGCATGAAGTCGTTGAGATGGACAATGTCTGGACCGACGTGTCCAAAGTTGAGATGGAACGCGGCGAGGAGGAGGTGCGTCACGTAGCCAATGAGAGGGAGGGGGGAAACGTAGACACCATTGCGGTACTGCGTTTGGTAGTACATGACCACTCGATTGGCGATTTCGACCATAGCTGGAGGGCGGTTGGGGGAGAGAACCGTAGGTTTGGCCACACGCGCAATAGCGGTCTATATAGCATCAACGAGGATTTACCTTCAAGCTTCCATGAATATTAACAAGGCACCGAGAGCGTATCACAGGTCTACGCGGCTTATGCGAATGACCGCTGATTATCTGGCGCATTGCGCGGTATCACAGGATTGCACTCTGTATCAGCCTGGTATCAGCAGTCTTCTGCAAGCAAGACCGAGCCATGCGTCGTGTCCAGGGCTCCGACATGAGCCAAGAACGCCTTGGATGCCAGTTGGATGCCTCGTGATACGAACATCTTCTCCGAGATTACTGAATACTTCGCGCGGAAGATACATAGATCATTCAATGGGCTGCCTGCAGGGAATGTCCAACCTATCAAGGGTAACTCGGAGAAAAGAGCGCACTGATTGTACGGCGCTAGTGACAGGTCCAATGAAAGGGCGCAAGTAGGAATCACGTCGCAGAAGGTTCGGACGCATGGTGCCAAAAAACTTCCAGATAACCGAATTTCCGATGGGAAGTCAAGGACAGCGTAGCACGAGAGACGCTGTGATGGGTCCAGACCCGTATGAAGATGATATTGAGGATGGGTCAGAGATCGTGCTTTGCCCGATGGATCAGAATGACATGGTGGGTAAAGGCAAGGGAGGCCATCGGGAAAGTTGCCATCAAAGTATGACTCGTCGCATCCCGTTATCTATCCGTATGGACCATCAAATCTTTCAATGTGATCCATTTGGACTACTGCTGCAGCCTGCCACTAGCCTGCCATCGTGACGGCTGGGCTCGGAACCTGGCTTCCTGCCTGTCCCCAACTAACGGATTCCCTCTTCATTTGTCGTTATGTGAAAGACGACGCCATGAATTGCTTTCTTCGAGCTTGCTGTGATGGTCGTGTCGTGCACACCATCTTACCTGTACGCATAACATCTGCTAGAACAAAGGTCTTACCTGACGAACATCTCTCTAACTTCTTTGAAGCCCACCGATGTTCGTCGAAGCTTTTGTTCTTCGCCTGTTTCCCAGATGCTCGACAGTTTACCGCGCGCTATACAAACCCCATCACATTCTTGACACTTACTCGTCTGGAACACAGGTGACCTGAAGAATGAGCTAGTCGCAAGGCAGCCTGAATTTTTAGTCACAACGCTTAGGTCGCGTCAGGGTCGCGTAGAGAATATACGTGGACTAAAAACTAAACTGCAAGCTGGAGAAATGAAACTCGAGTCATGGACACCTTGCATGCATCTAGCGCTCAGAGTGCGGCGTCTGGAATCTCGCCTCAGTCTACGTCTGTGACCGCACTTTCTCCTCTATGTGCATGCCGCCTGTCGCCCGCACGCTAGGAAGCAAGTCTTACCGGATGCGTGGCACTTCCGTCTGCGACTTATCATCAGAAGCTCATTGACATTTTTATACAGCAGTTTTGATTCTTGGAGTAAACTAAAGCGACTGGCCGCGGCCTTTGAGTGCTTTGCTTCGAGACTGGGGAAGTGTTAGTGAGATATCAAGGTGTAGGAGATCTTTGTTCGTGAGGAGGTTCGACCGAGTGAGTATCGCGGTATCTACTACCTGTCGTGTATTACCTTTTGAAGGCTCAGCACAAACGTTCGGCAAAGAGGACTTATCGTTGGCTATTTCGGTAACTGTGAGGAATCAGAAGGATCGTCACTGGCCGATGCAGAGCTTCCTAACCTTACTTGTAAGTCCACTCACGTCCGGGTTGTCGTCGAGTAGTGCGTGTTTGGAGCAAGAGGCGGACTATCCGTCCTTGCGCGGTGCGAGTAGACATATTCAAAACTCGCCCTAAGGAACACGGCTGTGCCCTTATCAAGGTATAGTCGGCCTATGTGGCCATGTGAAGTGAATCAGTATTGTCAGACAAGTTGGAGCTCGTCAGCAATGGCGGGTTGTTTCGTCTTTTTTTGCCAGCCACTGTTGATCGAGACGCACAACTTGAAGAGTTTCAGCCATCCTTACCGTGGAGAGTGGGACTAGGACGTACTCGTTCACCTTGATTTCGGGTTGCTCGTTTTCATGCGCTTGCAATGTACCAGTAGAACATGGTACCGACGCTCAAGCAGTGTAAGTTCGCGTTGAAGGTACTGTAGAACGGCGCAATGCATAAGAAAGTCATTCAATGAAGCAAGCTGCGATGACTCCACAGCTTTAGCTCGATCGTTCGTTCCAAATCCAACCTAGTAGTGGATCTTTCTGCTACAAATAAGCATTTCCAATACGGTATACCGGAGGATACACTGGACGGTGAGTGCAGAACTGTCTGAGGACATGGAGGAACAACGGTGAAATCTCGTTGCCAAGGGAGACCGAGCCGAGTTCCGGCCCACGTGGATTTGATCCCGCGCGGAGTTGTGCCTGCGGCCCTGCGCATTTCTACTTGTGTCCCCCACGACGCAAAAGAGCTTTCCACAACATCCCACTCCGCCACACATTACAGGGCACCGGCGGCTGGACTTTTGCGGATAAACTCCGTTCTTGCTACATCTACGCCTGTCACCCATTGTTGTCGCTGCAACTAGCTACCACAGATGCATACCGGGGCGCGGTACCTGCTCCTCGTCCTGGGGGTCGTAGTGAGTCCTCCCCGCCTTGCCTTTGATACCCGCTCTCTCTATTTTGGCTTGCTTGCTTCTGCGCCCCAGCGCCATTCAAAATTGTCATTGCTCCATCTATCACTGCACTCTTACTGATGCTTGTCTCACCAACCCAGATCAGCTTGCATTACGCTCTCACTCTACTCCACGAGCCCTACGGTCGTGCCACGTCGTGGAGGAAGTTATTTGGTGACAGCGACAACACCGCTCCATATGTCCCGCTGCAATATTACCACCCGCCGGGGGAAGGGAACTCCACTCGAGCAAACGCCGCCTTCGTCATCCTAGCCCGGAACAGCGACGTGGATAGCACGGTCCGGAGCATACGGGAGGTGGAGGAACGATTCAACAGAAGATACAACTACCCCTATGTTCTATTGAATGAAGTCCCTTTCTCAGATCACTTCAAAGAGTGCGTCTTCTGTGCAACCTTCTCGAACGCGCCCTCATATTTTGAGTAGACGTGTCTCTGTTCTCAGTGGCGCCAAAATGGAGTTCGGCGTCATTCCGCACGAGCACTGGTATCAGCCTGACTGGATCGATGAGGAGAAGGCTACTGCCGCGCGAGACCAGATGGTGAAGGAGAACATTATATACGGCGGTGCGTGCCGCTATCAATTTGGCAGAAAGTTTTCTCACTGTTTGTACAGGCAGCGTCTCGTACCGAAACATGTGCCGCTACAACTCCGGATTCTTCTTCAAACACGAACTTCTCTTACCCTATCGATGGTACTGGAGAATAGAGTGCGTCCTACCTGTCTTCTTATTCCACTCTTACTCAACAGTCTTCCAGACCCGACGTCCATTTCCACTGCGATGTTCAGTTCGATCCCTTCCGTTACATGGAGGAAAATGACAAGGTCTACGGCTTCACCATAGCCATGTACGAATTCGAGAAAACCATACCTACGCTATGGGGACACGTCAAAGACTTTATCGATGCGAACCCCCAGTATGTCGTCGACGGCAACGCCATGGGCTGGATGAGCAACAACAACGGCGCCTCGTACAACCTCTGCCACTTCTGGAGCAATTTTGAAATCGCGGACATGAAGTTCTGGAGGGGCGAGGCATATCAAGAATTCTTCAGCTATCTCGAGAAGCAAGGTGCGTTGAACGGAGCTTTTGTACAGAACCCCTTGGGCTGACGAGGAAGTTTAGGCGGCTTTTATTACGAACGCTGGGGAGATGCGCCGGTACATTCCATAGCGGCGTCGCTGTTCGCGAAGAAGGAGCAGATACATTTCTTCAACGAGATTGGGTATGAACATAACCCGTACACGCACTGCCCCCAAGACGAAGCAGTCTGGAAAGCTGGGCGGTGTTCCTGCGATCGTGCGAGAAGTTTCGGTTCGTGCCATATTATCTCAATCCCAACACACGGTCTTGACTCACTGCGGTGAAGATTATGACGGCTATTCGTGTATGCGGCAGTGGGAGCGCATGCTCTAAAATGACGATAATTGTACATCAACTGGGTGGCGTACTTGAGATCTACCCACATGAGGAGTTTGGAGTGGATGCAGGACACCAATTACCATGCCCTCAACTTTACACTTACGATAAATTATTGACAACATGTATAACACTAATTTAGAGATTGCACGTCGATATGCATTGTCCGTTGTATTCTGTGTGATATCGGATCCAAGGCGAAGTGAAGGAGTCTCAGGCTGTGAGCACGAATTGACTTAACTTGATGATTCAGATGAAATGCGTCATTGTACCTTGTGTACGGCTACGTATCACAAACGACAAGTCGGTATCGATTAGGGGTTAAATCACTTCGTTGTGGCAATCATTCAACTCCGAAGAGCCGCAGGTTCGATTCCTGCTACCGACATTGCTTTTGCCTAAATGGCATCAGATGTATCAGTCTTCAGATAATTAGATTATCTTTGGTAATGCTAATTTTTGTCACTTCTGAGTTCTCTGAGCAGTGAGTGCTGTTATCTATCATATGATTGTAAGTAGCAGTGTAGTCAGTGCCAAATGGGCACTATAGTGCTACCATGAGCATTAAGTCAACAGTCATAGCCAGACGTCCCTCGCCAGCCCCCCGACCCCGTGGCGCAGCGCGGCACTGAACATGTCCCACTGAGCGGTGCCGGTGAGTGGGAGCACAACATGACGTGTCTACTGTCCAATGTGCATGTATAACCGTCAAGGAAGTGAGAGGTGATCGGAATCATCGGATGCTCAAATTCAAGACTCTGAAGGTAATTAACTGTCGCGCCACGGCCCACGAATATGGAGTCGCACCTCTAAGCTACATTCTCCCCCCATGGTATGCAATGCTTCCTGGCATGATAGGCAATCTCGGGTCCTTGCTTCGACAATGCCGAAGTCTTTACGTCGAACCCGCCCTCGAGGCATAGCAGTGGCGTCACAAAGTCCGACGTATCAGCCCTTTAAACTCTCTCTACATCTCTCAGTTAAGCGCCCATGTCGATAATATCCACCCTAGCTAGCTCATCATGCAGGCTCATCTTGCTCTACATTCCCGATCTTCCTAGACAGATTGAAGAAGAACACTTGCGACGGTGGTACAGCCCGCTCATCTCCATCAAGGTCTACAGTCACGGAATACGACGCTATGCTCAACTTACTATGCCTACTCGTGCGATGGGTACGTATCTCTGGCACACAATCCTTCAGTGGGACTGATTCTAGTACCCACAATAGCCGAGAAAGAACTCGGACAGTCTCCGCTTCGTGTGACAAATACCGGATGTTCTGGAGGCTCTCTCTGGATGTATCTGTCTACGAGACCGGATAGGATTTCGACGTCCCTCGTGGTATGTTTTCTAAAAACGCACTGATCGTTTGCTGATTCGTCCCGGATTTAAAGGATATCAGCTGTCTCTGCGGCCCACCCATCCACGTGCGTCCCGAGCATCGCTACTACTTGGAAGGCGAGAACGAAGACCTTCATCTCGAAGTTGTCAGACTAAAGTCAACGCTGGAGACAACATCCTCCAATGTGGAGCGCTACAGACTGGAGTTGGCCAATCGACAGGGCGAGATTCGCGGTCTTGAGACCGATCTCATCGTCACCGAACGGCAACACGCCAGAGAGATGGAGCGAATGAAAGACCAGGTGGTAGCTCAGGACGCCGAGTTAAAGAATCAACGAACTCAGATCGAAGGCCTTCACGAGGAGATTAGGAATAAGGACCAAGAGCTCGCCACCGCTCTGAAGTCGCTCGACCAGATAGTCATGCAGAAGTCAGAGTTAGAGAGTCTGAGGGAAGAGAAGATGTGGAGAGACGCGTCCCACAGAGAGAACAAACTCCTCCGCGACAGCGATATCGCCAAATGGGGCTCGACATCCTCAGCGTGGACGCACGATACAGCCGTAGACCGCGCCCTCTTCGTCCTGGACGAGTTCTCCACCAAGGCTTTCTCAAAGTCGCGCCCCTTGACATTTTCTGCGATCCCTTGGCCTGTTCTGCGCGATATCCAAAGGCTGTCTCCGGCGGATATAACCTGGAGCGAAGTCGATGACTTCTTCCGACACGCGAAGAGAAAGATGCAGAGGGAACAGTATAGGGAGATGGGCAATAGGATGCGTAGAGTGTTGCATCCCGATGCTTGGACGGCGAAGAATCTGATCAAGACCGTTTATGATGAACAGGAAGGGCAAATGGTGGAAGAGGCCGGCCGCCGAGTATCACAGGCAGTCAACACGAATATGGCGGAACTTTGAGGCATTGACAATACATACTGTATGTAGAGATGTATTCGAACTTCTGTCGAGTGAGTAGTGCAGGATTTTCGTCCGGATGGGATTCTGTAAGTACAAAGTAGAAAAGCAGTGACTGAACAAGAAGCTGTGCAAGCATTATCAAACCGGAATGTCCCCGTTCGTTCTGTTGACTTTGACGTCCTCTCCCTTGTTACCGCCTGATACCCCGCCGCTGGTGTCCATACTCATAGCCATAGCCTCCCTCGCAGCCTTCGCCGAATATATCTCTGGGGGATCTGGGGGACCATCTTCCGTCAGAGCACTCGCCGTCAATGCAACTCCCGTCGATGAAGCATCCTCCTTCGGTGGAGCTGGATACAGATCCTTCAATCGAAACTGCAGTATGCCATCAACCGGCGAAGATGAGTACGAGTCTTCGGCTCCCGCCAACCCTGGCTTGTAATGTTTCTCGATGTCGGTCTCAATACCATGTCTGCGAACAAATGAGCATGGCAAGAGAACATAATGGTAATGAAAGCTCACTCGTCATGAAGGTGCCGTTCCCGCGCCTCCTTGCCCTCGTAGGCAACATTACAGTGGATACACGCTAGCCTCGGACCAGGACAATAATACGAACTAGCCCTGTTCACCGTGCTCTTCCAGCGATTGGATCTCAGCTTCTGGGCATGGGCAAGATGCTCGGGATCAGTCACGCGTATCAGTGACGCAGTATGCCTCGACGTATGTTTCTACACTCAGAAATCAGTCGTCGTATACATAAAGGTGCATCACAACAAAACTGACATAAGCGATGCGCCAAGGCATGAAAGAGACCTGCTTTCCCTGGCCGTAAACAGGCTGAATGTCATAGCAGTCCCCACAACTGAACAGAGCATCGCAAGAATCCATATCTTCGACGGTGGCGGTTTTGGCATCGAGGTCGCACAATCGAAGAAGTTTTTCGATCTTTTCTTGGTCAGACTGCGGCGCAGGAACCAGACGATCCCCGACCTTGTCCAGTTCGTATCTGTAAGGACAGTTGTGTGTTGTGAGCTCCGGGTAGAAAACAACACCCTTGCTGCAGCCCTCGCAGACGAACGCGCTCGTCACCAAGTTCAGATCATCGGACTGTCCCTTTCCAATCAGAAGGCCTTGGAGGCGAGTCTCTAGCTCTTTCCGCCAATTTGAGCATAACTCCGGAATCATTTCCAATGCGTCAGCGAAGTCATCCTCGAGAACATCGTCGAGCAGCGGGGTGTTCTTGATGATATCAGAGAATGGTTTGAAGGTGGGGAAAACGACGGCGCGTGGAATGGGCGGAACTTCAGGCAGTGCGGCGAGGATGGGGGCACAAAGACGCTTCACCATCTGCGACCTTCGTTCGACAGCCGTGCTTATTTTCTCGGCATTGATTCTCTGTCGAGCTTCTTCCATTGCGTCTGTAAGCCCTTCTTGGATGTTGAGCCAGACTGCACACAGCGATTAGTACACGACGATGCGATGGTGATAGTACGAACTACGCTCGGTAAGGGCTTTCGGTTGATTGACGCTCTTGTGCGTACGGAGCATGTGTCGAGTGGTAATATCCTCAAGCTCCCTTTGCCATCCGTCTTTTTCAAGTCGTTCAATGATGCTATCCATTGGATGAGTACCGTGAAGTGGAATTGTGATCGAATGACAAACCTTTTGAAACGCTGTTGACGCAGGTCGGAAAGCTCTGAGGTTCTCTCGTCCTTCCTGTTGCGAGCCCACATAATGAAAACACTGCATTCCTGAGGAATCGTTTTACAGTTTTCCATAGAGAAGACTTGAATACGCACGTCTTTCCGCTTGTAATATTCATCGCTCTTGTTTTTGAACCACTGTGTAAAATCTGTTGCGGAATTTCCTTCCAGAGTAAGCGCACGAAACGAAGGAAGGTGGAAGTAGTATGCGCCATGACCTAGATTGTCGAGTCAATCAATACGAACAACCTGAGGTGTGCATCAATGCACTCACGACGATTGTAACGTCCTGCCTTGGACGAAAGAAGGTAACTCGGCGTGATATTCATCAAGATGCTATATCGCGCAGGACAGATTTCCATGAGCTCCCGAACGCTGTCGGTCATGCTTGGAAAAGTCAATAAATGAACGGCAATAAAGAAGATGTCGCCCTTACATGCTACCACTTTCCAAGCAATATTTGCAGAGGCGTACTCGGATGGCCCACTGAACATGCACGCTACCAGCTTTACCGCAAACCTTTCAGATAGTCAGCTGTAGCATCGAGCAAAGCCTGTGTGCGTACATGGCAGTGCGAATCGAACAACAGGTTCGCGTATTGAACCTCAGTGAGATCATCAACCATTGGCGGAAGCCCGTCCATTCCGAGTCGAGCTCTTTCCCAAACAAAGGCTGTCGACCTGGTCATGAGGAGCTGTCGAAGATCCTTGGTCGTGCGACTCATGCGGAGAAGATCAAGAGGCTCTAGATACGAGAAGATCTGAAAAAAATCATTCAGCCAGAAGAAATCAAGGTGCCGAGGCACAAACCTCGAAAAGCACGTCGAGAGGGGTATCGTTCATCTTCCGCAATATACCCCGACTTCCCCGTTGCTTCGGCAGCGAGTCATTACTGCCCGTCGCGACAGTGCCTCGTGAAACCGGCGCGGCGCGCGGCTTTGGCTTAGAACGCTTTCGCGGTGGTCGGATGATCTCTTCCTCACTGCTAGTGTACCCGTCCTCGTTGTCGGCTTCGAAAGTAGTGCCTGCGTGAGATTCTGGCGGCGAAGCAGAAACCTGGGTTTTCCTGACAGTCGCCGCCCGGGCCTTTGCTGGCGCAGAAGTGGAAGATGATGCTGCAGTTGCAGCGCTTGATCTTGGTGCGGTAGCCCGTCTGTTTGAGCGACGAAGCGCCATTGTATTGGAGGGTGGTGGTGGTTCAAGGCAAAACGGCGTAGCCGCATTTCGCTGCCAAAGGCCCCGCGGTCAGCTGACCGCCTCCACCGAGTCCCGACCGAGTCAATGCTGATTTCCAATTCTTGTGGCTTTTTCAACTACTCTCAGTCTGCGCGCATATATGCGAAATTGCGTGGCCGCCGCATCCGTTAGGCGCCTGGACAGAGTCAGACATGCAATCTCAAGTACACTTCATTGTGACGAGCGCGATCCTCCCTTCTCAACGCCACCATCATTCTCGTCGCCCCCAAGGCAGCACTGAGCATTGCGTCGTCCACTTGCGGTCATTGACCTCTAGTCTCTCAAGGTCATCTACACTCTATCTCGGGGAACACCTTCTACTACCAATATCGTAGAAGGACAACAGGGAATTCTAACTGACCAGTCTCCTCAAGAATCCTTCCATTGCCAACATGTCAGACCTCAATTGCTTCGCTGCCAACTTCAATTCTGACCGACAACGACTGTGCTCTGTGCTCAGCAAGCATTTCGCCACGCTACCGGTATCTGTGCGTCATCCTTACGTTTATCGACATGCGGCGTAAATGCGTTCAATCTCAACGCAGGGTCGTAGACCTCACTTGCATTTCGTCTGTCACCATTCAGACATACATACCGCCTTCGGCCAGGTAAATGGAATTGTTTTCTGGTCAGAGCACCACTGATTTCAAACAGATGTTAACTGTGCTAATACCTGCGCATGGACCTCCTTCTGGAGCGATAACGTCGCGCGTTCGCGCTAACTACGTTCTCGATGAAACCGAGCTATCCGCTGTGAAGCATTCACTTGAACTGGAGCAGCTCCGCCTGGCGCAATTGCAGATTCGGAGAGCTGGCCTCCTCCCAACTCACGAAACAAACGCTCTGGTTGTCGAGGAGCAAGAGCTCAATCGTTCTCTCCGCACCCATATCACTCTTCTATGCGCCAGTCCCATACGGCGTGTTCCCAACGAGGTTTTAGCCTTGATACTCGTGTCATATCGCGATAGCGTCCTGGCAGACGGTCTCGCCTCACCTTATCACCCAAAGAATCTATTTGCTCGGATCAAGGATGCACCCTTCCTTCCATCTCATGTCTGCAGGCGCTGGCGCCTTACCGCGCTCTCTGAGCCCCGGCTCTGGACGACTATTCCCATCTTCTTCCCACGTTTCTCCTCCATCTCTGACCCAGCTCCCGGCACCAACAATGACAATATCATTCGTGGAGATGGTGGTTTTATGCATGGTCTACGAACGCGCATCGCACTCGCGCAAGCACTCCCACTCACCCTGGTTTTTGACGACTTCGACTTCGTACAGTTCAAGAAGGAACATCTGGACATCATGGACCTCTTTCTACGTCTTTTCGTCCGCTCTCACACCATCCATTTCTATCTGCACGCCGACTTTGGCATGCATTCACCTTGGAGCCGTTCCCGCCACATGCAAACCTCACCTGCCCTACGTGACATCCACGTTACTCTATTTCCCCACTACCTAACTGCGCGACATCCCTTCGATGTCGGACCGCGGTGGCTGACCAGGATCCTGACCTTCACGCCTAACCTGCATGGCCTGACATTCGAGAACTTCCATCCGTCGGGGATATGGGTGGGTGTGCCGAAAACCTCCTTTCCTGAAAGGCTCGTCCACCTTCGTGCTAGGCAGACGGTGTTCCTCTTTGAGGGATTCCGCCAATTTCTCGAGCAGCATCCTCTGCTTGAGACGATGGAGTTCTGTGTCACGGAACTGAAAGGAGATGTCGAGGAGAGAAAAAATCCGGTCGTTCATCGAAACCTTTCAACACTAATCGTTCGGTCCATTCGTCCTTCCGATCTCAGAACACTTCTCGCCTGCATGACGTTGCCAGCTTTGTCCTGCTTTCATACAACACAGCCCATTTCCGTACCAGATTTCACTTTCTGGCCGACGAAAGACGTGATCCACTTTCTGCACCGTTCGCGATGTCAACTGAAGGAGATAGCCCTGATCAATTTTCCTGGCAACGACGATATCGTGCAAATCCTGAAATCCCAGCCCTCGCTGTCCAAGATAAACCTGACCTTCATGCCGAAGGTAGAGGAGCATGGGCGAAAGCGGACGTCTTTCGGGATCCCCAGTGTCACCAAGGGAGCGCTGGTAGCAATGTTCGACCCAGATAGAAATGTCTGTCCCAGCGTAAAGGATCTGTCGTTATCTATAGTGCCCTCGCAGGTCGAGAGCCTCACCCATTTCCTCGAGCTACGTCCTCAATCAGCTTTGCCCGCACTTCCTCGCTTGAGACGATGTACGATCTCCGTCCAAGTGACGGAGCTCAATACCCGTGATTCTGACTGGATGGCTTGCGCACGGCGTCTTGAAATTTTCACGAAGGGCATACGTGATATTCGATTTCGTTACGAATATAACAATTTGTAGTTCTCGTCTCTCAATACAGTTACAAACTTGAACCTATCATGTATGTACTTCGATACAAGCACATCAGAATGCTAAGTCTGCTCTGATACTATTGCTCACTGGAACTCACCACTCTCACAAGTTACAACATATCGAGTACTGCGCTCCCGTATCATTGATCCTGGGGCCATCGGTGACCGCCAGACGAATGCACGACACACAGTCGGAGACGTGACGCCGATCAATCAGCCACTGCCGAGCTTTCTTTCCACAACCATCACTTGCGATGTTGATTTCTCCTATCAACTTCACTTGGACTGGCGCGCGACATATCACGCGTACGGAATGCTGGCCGAGGTGCTATGTTATTGACTTTGGCGGCGCTCGTCGGTTCGATCTGTGGAGCAAACCAGCGTCGCACCCTTGCTGTCCGCGCAAGGATGGGTACCCTTCCAAATATCTACTATAGTAAACGATGCGGCGAAGCTTAGCTAATTATTACTTAAGCAAAACAATCGGCTTTTTCCGCGCGGCGGTTGCTGCCAATGCCGGTTTCCGGGGCGTCGGTTCAAGTCAGAGTCAGGGCATTTTGCTGCTGTGGCGCAAACACGGGTCAGCCACGGGCTGCTGTCAAGGTGATTCCAGTGTGGAAAGTATACACTCTCAGATTTTGAATTGTTCAGCCCCAAAGCAGCAGTAGTACAGATAATTTTTGAAGCAGTTCATATTGATGTGTTTAATGATATACTACTGTACACGGCGCGTAGCGCCGACGGGGTTTGGGGCTGGCCCCAACAAGCTGGAGGCCCAAGTCGTAGTTGTGGAAAGGAAGGCGAGGAACGAGCCTTCCGACCGTGACGAAGACGCGGGTTGTAAGCTTGTTTTCATGATTTTATGCGCCGATTTGTGGTGTACAAAGGATTGATGGTTACATAATGAATATAAGAGGCTCACTTCCAACATTTGTTTGGCACGAAGAAAGCATTGCAACGGCTCCGGTTTTTTTGCCCAATGATCATGTGATGTAATACTATTTTTCCATGCCAAAAGCTCGAGACTATGTCTGTATCTTACAGCGTTACCGCCAGATGAAGCACATCATTCTATTGCGCGCGCGATCAACTTCCTTACAAGAAACTCACGCTCCACGGATCGCGTATGGATCTAGAGTTTCGTTACTTTTATACATGTACACCAACATAGTGATATCCGCATTCCGCTGTGCTTGTCTCTTATCACCGAATATCAATCAATCAGGAATATGGTTTTTCAATCTACTCCAGCAGTTAGTCTCAGCTTGAGCGTTCCTAGGAACACTCAGCACACATAAGCCGCGACGCTTCAATCGATTGCGTCAAAGACTCGGAGATCATCGCGAATTCGAGTGATGCCAACACGTTCGCCGTATGTCTACGATGTCCACGTCGACAGCAAGACGTGCCCGTAGCTCGACTGACACCCTCTGTACCTCCTCGCTTCCGGACAAATTCAGCTCCGTAGAAGGGTGTTTCAGATCACCCCAGATCTCTGCAAGGCTCTGATGTGCGGAGAGCAAGGGCATGCGATGATCGACGTCCATGTCATCCGAAAAAGAGCACTCCCTGCCACCTGTCCTGCGCGAAGGGGAATTGCATCTTGTGGAGGGAGTTGTTCGACAGACCAGGCCACGGAAGACAAGAAGCGGTAAATCTGTGATAATTCGGCTACATTGAGCAGACGATACATGGATGTTTCGTAGACGAGATGGCATTCGTTCCGATCGCTTTGCAAACATCAGTGCTATGTAGATAGGGTAGCGGACGAAAGTGGCTGACAGAATGAAGTGCGCAAGTTAGATCTCGAAAACGACTAGCACTCTAGGGTAAATGACTGACAGACGTACAGTCACCCACTCGAGTGCCGCGAGCCACCTTGGACGGAATTCAGACGGGAGAAGACGAGTCACGCAATCACCACGCATTAGCACGGTATCGTGAGCCTGTGAGATCTGGTTAGATTCAAGTTATGAAAGAGGCAGGACGCATATTGATGATTTGTACCTTGAAGAGCGTATTCTCGATCAGTAGAGTATACCAACTCTCCTCGTCGCCCCGTGTTTTCTAGACACTGGCGAAGTATGTATCGTCGCACACTAGATCGTCTCCGGAAGAAGTTGGCGAGTTCTTAGTTCGGTCTTGGGCGACCCAAGATAATCAAGAGTAGACGACACCGCATCGTCAGGCAGTAATTTGAGGACAGTGACGAGAGCATGATCTGTCAAGTCTGGGTATAACGGCTTGCGATGGGTTGACCAAAGATCAGCTGGACAAGCTGTCGGAGTCTGCGCGCTGGGTCAAGTGTGGAAGACCAGGCGAACCATGGTGCAACAGAACCAAGCCAAGAGCGAAACTCCACGCGTAGGTGTACTTGTAGGTGTCTGAACACGCCTCAAACACGTGTTGGGCGAGAATGTGAAAGCCCTCGAGGGGTTGAGATCTTCCAGATCATACTCGTGGCCAGCGATGAGTCGATCGTGCAAAGCTTCGTTTCTTCCGAGGATTGGGGGAGTGTCATTGTACGGTGGCAGTGAGAACGGGGTGAGAAGCGATAAGAGGGATGTCCGTCGTTCACGTCTCGAGCAGACAGATAGTTTCCGATGCAAGAAGAGACGACAGGCGGGGGGACGTATCTGCCGAATGATTGATGTCAGTGGGGGATACCATGTCGAGGTTAACCCTGCTTGTTGTGTGACCTTTCATATCCACAAGAATGAAGGTGGTGGAAAATCCTGAACAGGAGGTCGAAGGGCCGTCATGTATGCGTCAGCAGACTCAGCACCAGGTCATGGTTTCGGACATTGGTGGCAAGAGGCAGGGCCAACCACGCTCGGCACTCCGGCACGATCACTTTCATGTGGGATTATTGTTTTCCTCCCACTCCGACCTCGTTATTATCTTCGTCGCTCCTGCGCTTTGGCCCTCCAGCTTTTGTGTTGTACACCGTAACTACGCTGATTCGATGACATCCACCGTCTACAATTGCGTTCCTTTTGTTCCTCGCCGGCACGCTGGAAAACGTGGAGAGGTCGAGGCGCCTTGACCCATTGATTAGACATAATCGATGCCACATACATATCATGGAACTCGGTTTGCTTCTTTTGTGTCCTTGTTCTTCAGCCCTTTAAGATCCTTTCTCCGTCAGTCCACACCATCATCAATGATAGTCCGCCAACCCAGCCTGTGGATTCCTTCTGGTGCCGTAAATTGCAGGGGAGAGAACGCTGACGACGACTTCCGTCTTATCCAAGTCGGCGATGCGCTCTTCAAGGTGCGTGGTCTCCATATATTGTGGCGTTATCACTGAACCGACTTTGCAGGTCCACACCCCGACCCTCTTCCCTTTATCTCCCTCGCTAGCGAAAGAAATCCGCGCCTCAAAACCGGGCTCAGTTGTGCGCCTGTCCAATCCGCCACCGTCACCCAAACATTTCGAAGCATTCCTCCTAGGTGTCTACAAGGAGTAAGCCTGTCTCCCCATCCATCATCACTCAGTCTCCGACGCCTTATAGACGCAATCCCAAAACTCTCCAGATGATCGACCTCACCGACATCATACTGGTCGCAGAAATGGCTTTCCATTACGGCAACATCAGCGGTGCCTTCTGGTCGATGGAGGGCGTACGCTCCGCTGTGTTCGCTACCGAGAACCGACCCCTCCGCTGGGCGTCTGCGGAAACCTTCGTCCGCCTTCTCAAGCTTGCGTTCATATGTGACGACGATACCCTTTCACACTCGGTGCAATCACAGTGGCTCTCGCGTCTTTTCCGGAAAGAACTCTCGCCCGTGCCCGCCATCGAAATGGGGTCCAAGGAGCCAGGGCGTCTCCAGCACCTCCTCAGCCACGCGTACTACGTCCACATGGTAGCGCTCGAACCGATACTTGCTGCCGAGCGCAGAGTAGAGGACTACTCTCCTCTGACGCGCGCACAAAACCTCCACGTGCGGTGCGGGTATCTCTCGCTCTCCGTTTACGCGTCGAAAATACGCGGAAGAGCGCCGTCATTTCGGAGGGGAAAAGGGTGTACATCGCATGAAGATTGTACAAAGGTGTGGAAGGCGAGTTGGATCATCGTCATGAACCGATCGTCAAAGTCTGTCCCGGACATCGATGTTCTTCAGCGGATGAAAGACGCGGCGAATGAACTGAGCAAGGACCCGCTAATTGGCCTTGCCATGTTCGAGGACTGTCGGACTAATGCCCTTCGCAGTATAGCTCGAGGACGCGATATGATTTCCAAGCACCTAAACCACCATTTTGATTTGTAGTAACACGGACATATCTGTTGTACTATAGCACTTGGACTTGTTGTAGTAGACTAGTAACTTACGCATTAATTACTTGACACCCTATTTATATAGCAACGCTTACTTACCATGAATATGAAGTGAAGTATGCCCGCCACAATCGGCACCTGTGTTTTCGAGGCCCATCGCTGCTTAATAAAAGACTGTCGAATCACTCAAACGGGAAGGTGGCGTAGTACAGCCTGAGTGCGTGTCATCTCAGCGTGCCCGAGAACATGAAATAATCAACCACAAGCAGTAATTCAGCGTAGATAGCGCGTGGGATGTGAGGACTCCCAAGGTGTCGATATGATGTCGATGGTCCCTCGGGAGCGAAAGCGAGTCAATCACAGAGAAGCGCTGTACCATAACCTCATCAAGGAGCAGACGGTCGAGATGATCAGCGCACCATCTGAATTGGTGTCCTCAGGTGGACAATTTCACCTTGACGCAAGAGTGAGAGTGCAGGGTAACGATCCCGCCAGCGCTAACAATTGCCTGGCCTATACTATATGTAGCAGTCCCCAAGATGTTTCGTAGCAAGCGATCAGGCGGTTTGGGAATGTAAGTGAGCCCTTTCGAAAGCCTTTGGCATCGAGAAAAGATGATTTGATAGAAACAATGGAGCAACAGTCGTGCTAGGAGGCTCAAACAGTGTGAATTGAATGATCGAAATGTCGTGCCCTTTCCATGAGAGCCTAGATGGCATGTAATGGCCTTTCCGTGAACCAAGAGTACGAACAATCGGTTCTCGGATCCAAAGGTTTCTGACTGACGAGTTTGAGATATACAGTCAGCAGCCTGCAAGTGCATCAAGCTTGTATGTCAGTTGCAGGTTACCAATCGACTGAACGTCGACATGATCGACTGTTGAGGCAGTTGAAAGATGTTCACGCAGAAGGCAATAGCTCGCGAAAAAGATCCATTGATCAATCTTGACAGATAAACGGTAAAACAACGCGAGGAAGGGAACGCCGTCATGCTTGACAGAAACGGCGCTCGCCAGGGGATGAGCAGATGGTCTGGGGTAATTAATTTGCAGGTCAGCCCGACGACGACGACGACGACCGTATTGTACGCTCGTCGTTTCGGCATAGGCAATTGCCGGAGGTTATTCCAGCCTACAAGACAAACATTAGATTTAGTGGACGAGCAAGACGACAGGACGGACGGACAAATCTCCGCAGGCATCACTCGAATCAGGCATCCGCGAGAGGCCGTGAGGCGGCTGGCGGCAGCTCGAGTCGAGCGTTACGTTTGAAGGCTTTGACCTAGATGCAAACGTCAGCTGACAATCGCGCCACGAAGAAGAGATTGCGCACGATCCACAAAAAGGGACCAGTCATGCTTCACGACATCCTGGGTCACGAAGTGTCCCTACAGTAGACTGCGAGATATTCAGAGAACATTCGACTATAGAGATGGACAACGTACGCGACTCCGGTCAACAGACAGACATCCAATCTCTTCAACCAGATGGCCGTCCGAAGCAAGGTACAGATATGACGCGTCACGCCTTATAACGGGTTGATGTGTTTGGCTACGGAATCTTGTGCAAAGGGAAATCACACCGCCACATCGCTCGGTAATAGTGTGAATGGCTACCGTTCCTCATGATGTTCGAATTCAAAGTAAGTTATGAATGTCCATCGTTGCGTTTCCTCCGTTGGATGGTCCCCTTTCGCCGAGTCGCAGAGGTGGGACGAAGACCAGCTGCGGCAGTTCGATTCGCTCTGATGTGCACACTAATCTGTTTTGATTTGATAGGAAATAATAGCTCCTTCACGAGTACTGTAGTCAGTAGATCCTGCTGCATGGAATCTACGCTCTCGTCCTCTTCCCCAGCCTGCCCTCCGGCTCTGAGCTGTCTTCATCCCTCAGACGCTTCTTGATTCCTGCATGTACCACCAATTCTCCCTTCATCCGGCTCTCGATCATCCTATCCAACACCGGCATCTGCATCCTAATCCCCTCGACAAGTTCATCGCCTTGAGAATGCTCTAGCGTGTGCTCGATGGATCGCTTCATCACGCTCAGCTCGAAGTGTTCGTCCCGGTTGAGTTGACGGTGTCGGGCTTCAAGCTCTAGCCGAATTATAGGGTAAGTATTGAAGGAGAACTTGGAGTGAGAAGAGATTTACGGTTAATTTGCACTTTCATATCAGCTGCGTCCAACGTTAGACGGAGAAATGTAGCTTGAACCGAAAGGACTATACCATTTTCTGCTGAGAGTTTCCTTTCTGTCTCGGAGCGCTGTTGAGCCGCCTCTGCCTGCTGGGCTACGGTATTCGTGAGGACTGGAGTACGGACATCAGCACAAGGATAAGGGAAGGAACAGAGACACATGCCTGTAACCTTTGCTTCCATCTCTTTCGACCTGACTGTGAGAGCTACGTCGGACACATACGGACTTCGGAACTTGAAATCAGGAGTACCTACTAACTTCGTGTTCAAATTTCTCCTCGGCGATTCGATTGCGCACTTCGGCCGTTTTCATTTGCTGGGCCATGGTGGCTTCGAGGTCTGAGGTTATGAATGTAAGGATGTGCGTTGACTAGGAAGAGGGAATTTACGTTTCAACTTGCCCTCCATATCTTTCAGTTTGGCTGTGAACAATTTCATCACCTATGGACGTGAGAATGGACATCTGGCTACGTACCACCCTCTCGCTCCAGATTTTGTTCAGCGGTTGTAGCCCTTTCTTCGACTCTCTTCATCTTCTTGGCAGTGCTAGCAGCTCGTTTCTCAAGAGCGGTAATCAAATCTGTTTATAGTGAGAATTCGACGACGAAAAATAAACGTAGGACAAACTTTGATCGTGTTGCGCTTTATCCCGAGCTTCTACGAGTTTTCGCTCGTTGATCACCGTAGCTGAGTTTGTCGACAACTCGAGTGCTTTGTACTTCCCCTCCAACTCCAGGTACTTATGCTGAAGTGCGTTGTATCTGTTTCTTTCGACCCGTAAATCATTGCTGGGTCCATTGATCAAAGCGCGCAATTCTTTGAGCTTTTTTTCGGCGCCCCCCATGAAGACTGAGACCAGATTCAATTGAATAAATAGGAACTGCCAAAAATAGAATGTACACACAAGGGTTGAGTGATCCTGCAGTCTCGTGAGGCACTAACGGTCTACGCGCCAGCAAAGGAGGGCTCTGAGGAGACGGGGAGGGGACGCGACGATGCGGAGGAGGGGCAGTACGAGGTTGAACTGCGACACGAGGGCGATCTACAAATCATAAGTCGATGTTGTACATAGACAAATGATCATAATTTACTCACCAGCTACCGGAGGACTGAGGCTCATTGGCAGGGGAGAAGAAGGTGGCGTAAAACTATTTCAGAGAGTCAAAGTTATCTAGTTGACTCCCAAGGAGGAGATACAATATGCATACGCAGGGGGCAGAGGAAGTGTATACCTCGGGGTCGCGCGTACTGGAGCATGACGGGCCGCAGAATCCGGTACAGGGACCGCCATCCTGCCCAATAGAGATTTACTGCCAGACGAGACAGTCTTCTGGCCGCTAGCGTCTGCTTTTTGTGCGGGGGTAGGAACATCAGTGGGTTCCCCTTTCGCCATGTCGTAGGTGATGGGGTGAGGGGTCGGGAAAAGCCGCGGCAGTTCGGACCGACTTGGCGCTTGCCGATCTTTCCATATTGAGCGGTGGCGTTGGACTTGGCGGGAGTCACCTTCACCCAGTGGCGTATTCTACTGCCGGGCACGAAGAAAAGGTTCGCAACCTGCCTGTCTGGTTTCATCAAGTT
This sequence comes from Strobilurus orientalis, assembly GCA_019915145.1. Classification (NCBI taxonomy): domain Eukaryota; kingdom Fungi; phylum Basidiomycota; class Agaricomycetes; order Agaricales; family Physalacriaceae; genus Strobilurus; species Strobilurus orientalis. Next base: position 3,227,530 of record JAHLML010000008.1, on the reverse strand, counting down.
CTAAAACGCGCAGTAAGCCTTGAAGGTGATGGTCGTGCCGAAAGTGCCGGCTAACAAGATTTATGTTCTGCTAACAACTCAAGTTGCTTCCGAAACTCTAGTACCTATGTCCATGCACGTCGACACTCGGCCCAACACATTTAAGATTTTTCAACGACTATTAGTACGCCTGTACTTATAATGGCGTCAGTCTGGCGCCTGGCGGCCTATGTTGACACCTATGAATGCCAGGGACGTAAATTCGAGGCGAATCCCTAGAGCACTAATTGAAGTGATGGAGGTTCGACGCGCACCCAACTCACGTTTGACTAGCAATCACACCGGCAATACTGTATCTGGGTTTCCTTGTGCTGCACAACTGCTAATAACATTGTCGGAACAGATGGCATTTCCTTAGACCACTTCGACAGGATTTTCCTGCAAATTTACTTCTCGGGAATGGCCTCGGGGAGTCGGGGTTACCATAAAAGGAAAGCCCGCGACGTTTTCGCGAGACGCAAACGCTGATTGAATCACACCGGAAAACAACTTGTGTACATACTAATATTTCTCCAGTTGTCCAGCGCATGAAAACCCAGAATTCGACGGTGTGAATATCGGCATCTGTTCTACAGTCTCTACACCGAGCTCGGGCCATATTACCTGTGTTGGCCTCGTGGCCAAGGTAGTTCCCGACTCTCTAAGTCCACCTCCCGGAGGAACTTGCTTGCTCATCAACCCTCTCACGGCGCTCGCTTCATCAGGAAAACCCTCCCTAGGTAATGGTTGAGTAATTCCATGCTATTGTCATGTAATTCTGGATACACGAAATAAATGAGAGAAACTGATTAATCTCACGTTATTCAGGTATAATTCCTCAATCTGCGTAATGAATATTGCTGTAAGTGGCTTAAAGGTAACAATATTTGAAGAAAGATGACAATAGTAGCTAGTAGGTTGAAACCCCAAGCCTGCGGCCAATCCAAGAGGCCCGTCTAATCCTCTCGAGCGGTCTTGCCCCACCTGGATACAAGTGCACGCTATCCATCGTATCAGTGGAGTCAGAAGTTTTGAAAACAGGATGTGGCACTGAGGGTCCAACTCACTGTATCTTCGATTTCCGTCGAAGTACCTGTTTTAAAAAGCAAGTGAACCATTCCGAGTCGACTCTCGACATACGCAAGGTGTAGGGCCAACTTTGACACTGGATCCGGAGGAGAAGCGGAAGGTACGGCCAGCATCCAGCACCAACAATGGCACACTGAATCCTGGTTGGCAAGGTTGAGACAGCGCATTTGAGGGCGGAGCAGTGTAGGGTGGGACTAGCAAGGAAGGGTTCAAAACAATTCAAAACGTTCAAGTCCGAATGCAATGAGTCTGACCGGGCCGAACATGCGTCATTCGATCACGTGCATGTTGGCTTGAGTAAAAAAAATGAAACTCCGCTGTCTCCCGCAGTCGCCTTTCCCTCTCCTTCCATGTTGACGACTCGAGTCTGCCACGGGCGTTTTTCTTCCGACCGCGCGTCTGCCCCCGAATTTTGCCTGCCACTCTGGTGAGCACCTCAAGACACGGAGTCAAAACCGAGATGAAGACTCGACGCGCAGTGCGACAGCAAACTACGCTAACGGCAAACGCTTTCGAGACATGACGACCACAATGGCAATGGCACGACTCCGACGATGAGGAGAATCCAGCGACGACACGAGGACGACCACCACCGCGACTACAATGACGACGACGACCAGCACCACCACGACAATGACAACGACGACGACCACGATGACGACGACCACCACTACCACCACGACGGCATACCATTCGAGGTGTCTTCCCCAATCTGAACCGACGACTAACGACTTTAAACGTGAGGACGACGACGACTACGTGACGACATCCGCGCCCACGACGACCACAACCACTGCATGCGATACAAGGTGCTCCCTCTATCTGAACCAACGACTCGACCTTACGCGACTTCGACAACGAGTGAAACGAAGAAGTCACCTCTGTGCCGCTCTTGAGACTCTTTCAACATTGTTCCACACCTGCACGGCGATACGATACCTTCACGACGTGGCGCCGAGGATCACCTCCGATTTGAATTAATCATTGACTACCCCGCATCCTCATCTAGACATTCTCTCGTTTTGTCGTCTCTCCATTCCATACCACGGTGCTATCTTGTTTATCTATGTACGGTCTATGTCTTATATAGCTGTGCAATGCATTGGGTCTTCGTGCCTACCATCATATGTTTGCCATTGTGATTCATTCAGCGAGAGATCCAATCTGAGTAACCCAAGCAATGTTACGGTGTAAACATGAGATAACGATGAGCTATTCGATGCGTTTCCCAGAGGGGACCGCTTAACGGTTCAGTAATTTGGGAACTTGTAAGTAAGTGCGATATCTTGGGTAATTGAGGACATTATCTCATTTCTGGCCTAAAACTGAGGTAAGACTGCCCCGTTATCAAAGGACCGTTTTCCTGATGTTGAGCTGATACTGTCATGTTGACCTCTATGGCACGACGACGCGAGATCGCAGAGGCGGTTGCTAAAAGACTCAAAGCAAACTTGGCCTCTTCTCCACGAGAAATAGCTACTGAATCTCCGTCCGCTCACTATGCCGACCACGATAGCGGCCTTCCACGTCGCCAGGAAATCCGCCGTATGATTGACATCGGAGTCCTGGGCATGGTTGGTGCGCACCCCGCTTCGAAAGAGGGTCTTGAGACCTTGAAGGTGAGGCTCATCCGGGAAATTCACATACTCGGTCGAAAGGTTGCAATTGATGTGCTGGAAACCTATCTAGACGCTTCTCAAAATTGCGACAAGCATTCTTGATCATCCGGAAGACGATAGGAAGAAACGAATCAACATTAACTCAAGCGAAGCTAAGAAGATGATTCTTCAGTTGAAAGGTGGACTGGAGCTGTTCATCGAGGTCTGGTTACATTGTAATTCTCTGTCTGACTGCAAAGTCTGACGATTCCTTCCTACGATTCTTCACAGATGGGCTTTAGGAGAGAGGTATGTTTGTACAACATCCGGATCGACAGTCCTTCGTCAAACGTCACTATGCCATTGCAGATTGTTCTCAACTTCACGCCTTACAGAGTCTTCGTCGGGGATGATATTGAGCATCTCAGGCTCTGTGCATGTCTCATTGATGAAGCTATCAACCGCGAGAAAATCCGCATCGACGAAAAGCTCGTTGTCGCCCGTAAACGCGAAGAGCAGGAGGAAATATGGAAGCACGTACGTGAAGTTTCGTTTGAAATCGCCTGGGTGCTGATGGCTGTTGCTGAAGACGATGTTACGTATCAAGGATGACCGAAAGTCTGTCAAGTTGAGGACTGACAGAGAGCGTGATGAGATTTGCAGTAAGGCTTTCAACGAGAAGTTGTCGCTATGATCCTCGAACATGTATGAACCTTGATGTTTGTCTACCTACAGACGTACTCAGAAAGATTCGAACGTAACTTCTTGATAGTTCCAATATGACACTGTGCCTGTTTGATACGACATCGATGGTCCACCATAGTCTTCAATGTTGCCCTCTTAGTATCCCAGTCTTCCATTTCAGTCGCTTGACACTGTACAACATTAATCACCGCCGCCTCGCCAGTCAATCCGAGTTTTCGCTATTCAGACTAGTAGACACATATACACTTAGATATCAGATATCTATCCTATCCACCATGGCCAGTCTACATGGCACTTCCATAATTCTTCTTAAGTATACAAAAAGGACAACAGCACCTTAACCTCACAGCGGCGTCCAAATCCTATTCAGTCCCGCTCTCCCCAACGTTTGCGTATAATCCCACAAATCATAGCGATTGAAATGCGCCACCTCCACCTCTACCCTCCCCGGCACGCGCTTCGCCTTGGCCGCAATCCTCGGGTCTAACGTCGCCGTCCTTGTCGCAAGAGCACAAATCGGATGCCTCTGAGGATGGACAGTCGTCACCGACACGGTCTTGAGCGTGGTCGTGCGCGCAGTAATGAGCGCATTGAGTTGATCCGCATCGATGCCACACCGGTCGTCGAACGTCAGCTCTTCGAGGACCGGACACAGCACCGCTGTTGGGTGATTGAGGGACTGCAACAGCCCTTCAGCATACTTTCCCAGGTCTTCCCCACCGCCGACATTGACAATCTGGATCTTGGACCTGCCCCCGCTAAGTGCTAGCAGTCTGAGGTCCGTCGTCACCCTAAGACAATCTACCAGCGCGGCGGAGTCAATGAACAGCTCTGGGGTATGAAGCTTGAGTTTGCGAAGGTGACATTGCGATTGTGGGTCCATAGATTGGTTGGTGTGAAGGAACTCTCCAAGGGAGAACAGGAGGGCAAACTGGTCTTCGTGTCTGATGGTCTGACCAGGATTGGTACGATAGGATGACGTGCCGATGGAGATGCTCTCGAGCTTGGGCGCGACAATGGCGTCGAGTAGGTCAGGGATGTTGGTCGTATTGCCGGTGATGCGATGTCCATATAGATACACCTCGAACGAGCGTAGATGGGGTAAAAGGACCCGATCGGGGCGGTCCACGGCTCGAGTGGCAAGCCCAGCTGAGGCGCTCCTCAAAAACGACGGCCAGAGTCGGAAGCACTCGAGGGAAGTGCACTGTGCTAGGACGGACACAATTTCGGTCATATCCTGCGCCCAGCCACTGAGCTCGTGCATCTGGATGTGAGTGAGCTGGCGGAGTGGGATGTCCTGACGGAGGTCAGGTGCACCATTGAACGCTGTCGTGTAGCCCGTGAATAAGACCTTCTTCAGACGTGGGGCCTGTGCAAGAATGGGAAAAGTTGTGGGTCTGACCTCGGCTGTAGCGTTGGGGCCTTGCCACACAGGAAGAGGAGAAAGCATGCGATCGGAATCGATGCAAATGGCGTCGAGCATGGGGAGGGATTCACAAGGGAAAGACGCGAACAGGGCTTGCGCAATGCCTGGGGTAATCATGAGGGTGAGTTGGCGGCATCGAGGACCATATGCAGAGAGAATCTCTCGGACAATGAGACCAGTCTGTCCATCAGGCTTGACAAAGTCCTGGTCTGAGCACTGGCAGAATATCGATAGGTCTAGAGGATAACTCCCGGACCTGTGCATCCACTCCGCAAAGCCAATGCGAAAGCGTTCAAAGATATCTGTGGTGGAGGGGTATACGAGAGGGGACATGATAGCGCTGGGAATGACGACATGGAGTCTGGACCAAAGTTTCGGCGTACTGAGCGCAACGCGCCGCCATCGACTGCAGACCTGACCAAGGCGAATGGGACATTCCTTGGTCGTCATGACGCACGTGTTGAGCGGGGAACAATGGGCAAAAATTTCCTGGAGAAGCTCGGAAGGGAACGAGCGCAGTGGGGATAGGATGGCTCGGTGAGCCCGAACAGAGTAAGTTGTCTCGATGCTGTTGACCTCTTTCCGAAGCTGGGCGATTTCTGTGTTGAGTGCCTCCATGCGCCGTTTGATCTCGACCAGGCGCTGCCGCGGTGCTGCGAGGTAGTCCTTTATGCTCCGAGCTTCCATGTCCTGAGGAACATCATTCGTGGTCAAGAAACGGAGGAATGGGGAGGGCTCTGCCGGAGTAGTCAGCGTCGTAGCGGGGGTGGGCGGCTCGGTTTGCATTGTCCTGGAGCATGTCAGATAAGCGGGAACAGACAAGTGTAGCAGACGCACAGTCCAGTTACGATGGTCGTCTCCCTCAAGACGGCTATCCCAAAGATTGTGATGGGAAGAGGCAACCGTGAATTGCCTGCCGGTGTACGGCGCGCCTCAGGTTCGCGACTGAACAGACGCTTGCGACCTGCTTGTTGCCTGCTTGCGATGTTCACGCGTTCACTACGCGTACAATCGACGTAGTCTTCGTTTATGACCATTAAATAAGTACCACGACAGGCATACGGCAAGCCTGGTATCATCGCCCCCACTTTAAGATAGAAAGCATACCATAGATTATAGCTCCCAAAGAAGCACCAATATCCTGATTGATACTACTCAATCCTTCTTCGCTTTCGAGCTGACAGGCTCTCTTCGCCGTGGCCTACACTGCCATGAAGCTGAGAATGATGATCGACATCCCTCTCGCCGTCAGTCTCACTCTCGCTCTCACTCTCTGCGTTCAAAATGCCTCCCACCAAACCGCCCAAATCCTCCCAGCGACCGCCGACACCAACGGCGACCCCATGTAACCTGCGTCCAGCCATCTTCTTCAGCTCGTTGAGATGCTCACGGACAGCGGCGGTGAGGCGATTATAGTCCTCAATGGTGGGCTCGAACGGCTCAGGGTCTGGGCGGGTGCCTTTTCGAGATGATGTGGAGGCCAAGGACGTGGTCTGGCGTGGACAAGAGAGCGCGGTCTTTAACGCCAGTCTGAGCATGTTTATATGAACATGCTCTCGAGCTTCAGAGCTTGCCGATTCTTGTCGTGCAGCTACAAGTAACGAGGACATAAGAAACATAGTCAGATATAGGCAAAATGGACTCACAGTCTAGTTGGCGTTTCAGCACTTTCATTTCCTTGCCCATGCGTTTGATTTCGGCCACCCGAGATTGAAGTAAGTCGACGGAGAGGGGATCTAGAAAAGAATTCAGAGCGACGAAGAGACGTTTCTTCAGAACGTACCATTATCTTCCAATGCATTCTCTGGCTGCGTCGATCTGGCCTCCAACTCCCGTATGCGCGCTTCCAAGGTTTCGGTGGAAATTATCGCCATACCCTTCAACTCCGCCACCTGCTGTCTCAACTTCTCAGACTCCTCCTGTGCATGCTTCAGTCGGTCCGACGATGCATCGTTTTCCGTCTGGTCCTGCATACTCTTCTTCTTCTTACCTTCCAACTCCCGCACCCGCATCTTCAGCCCTTGCACAGCATCTCGCTCTTTCCCCAATTCCAAATTCTCTCCTTCAAGTTCGCTTACGCGCATTCCCAAAGTGGCAATCTTGCCCGCAGAAGCATGATTCTCTGTGCTTAGAACCCCACGCTCCTTCTCTAGAGCAGCGTTCTGCGCCTTGAGCGCTTCCCATCCCTCCGTGAGAGCGGTGGTTTTCTCCTGGACCGATCGCCTCAGCTCGACCATCTCCATCGCGAGGTGGCTCTTCTCCTTAACCGCCACGTCTCTCGCTTTCTCCACTTCTTGCAGCGACTTTGCGAGATCGTCTCTCGCCTTCTCCGCCGCGTCCTTGCTTGAAAGCAGCGTCTCCACTTTCTCCGATATGAGAGTACTCTTCAGGCGGACGTCGAAGTCGTTCGCCTCAAGCTTCTCCGTCACAGTCCCGAGTTGCGCCACAAGACTGTCTTTCTCCACCTTCAAGTCATCCCGCTGCTTCACCAAAACGCCCATATCGTCTGCGAACGTTTGCTTTTCGGCCACGAGCGCGTCCCGTAGCTTTTCGAGCGCGTTCTTCTCCTGGTCGAGTTGCTGCGAATCGGTCTGCAGTCTGTCCCGTTCAATGCGAAGAGCGTCCTTGACTCCGTTCAGGGTCAGATTGAGCGTCTTGAACTCGTCTAGCAGGATGTCTTTCTCGCCAAGACGTTTTGTAAGTTCGGCATTGTCGCCTGAAAATTGATCAATCGTATATATCGCCAAAAGAAAAAGGACAGGACGCACTGGTCATGTGGGCGATCCGCGCATTTTTCTCTTCCAAGGAAGACTGGACGGACGCAATCTGGGCCTCCTTCTCCTTCAGTGCCGCATCCCTCTGTTTCTGCATGTCCTTCCTCTCTTCCTGTAACATCATGTTCCCCGACCACAGGGTGGCGTTCCGTGTTTGTAAAGCGTCGACCCACTTCTTCGCCGTGGAGTCTGCGAACTGGCCGTTTGTTTGAGACCGGAACGCGTCCCGTTCGGCACGAAGGACATCATGCTCAGCCGACGAGGCATCGATGGTGTGTTGTAGCCGCGCCACCTCCTTCTCATGTGCGACTTGGGCAGAATCACGCTGAAGTCTAAGGGCGTCGTATTTCTGGGCGAGGGCATTGCTCTCTGCAGCGACAGTTTCGAACAAAGTTTTCAACCCATCATACTGCGTCTGGAGGGCGGCGGTGGCATCAATCTTGTCTCCCATCAGATCCTTGAGGTGACCATTTTCGACTATATAATATTAATTGACACGTTAGTGATGAGCATAGTTTGTGGTGAGGACGTACCACTGAGTTTCTCGACGCGCGCCTCCAGGTCCGCTTTCGTAGTCAACAAGGAGGATTTCTCCGCAAGTATCTGCCCCTTTTCCTGCATCAGCGTCTCCTTCTCCTGTACCAGGGAGGCAGTTGTCGTGCGCAAAGCGTCCATTTCGACCTGCGCTGCGTCGTCCATGCCCATGCCGGAATAGGTGCCATGGGTTATATCGAGTTGAACTTGCAGGGCGTCTCTGTCGGCTTGGAGAGCGTCTCTTTCGCCTATTCAAAGGTCAGTTAAGGCAAAGATGGACGAAGACAGCCATTTACAAATGACAGCGCTCAAATCTTCTGCAGGGGTTGGAAAGACTTCCGCACGGGTTGAAGGGATTGCCTTTTCACCTTCGAGCTCTACAGGAGGCGTTGAACAATGACCACGAGTGTTCTCGATTGGGAACGTGGTACTAACCTGCAACTCGCGCTTGCAATTGAGCTTTTTCAGCCAAAGCGTTCTCTTGTCCGGCCAATCGTTCCTTGAGGACTATGGTCGCCAGTCAGTATCTCGTTCACATTCAGAGGTGAAAATCAATAGCAGCGCCGAGACACTTGTCGAACATTGAATGAAACGGAGAGAGAGCTCACTATCAGCTTCCAGTAACGTCCGCTTCGCCAATGTGTTTGCCTTTTTCAATTGCTCCGCTAGACTCTTGATCGTATCATCTCGAGAGCCGACAAGTGAAAGCGTGGATGAAAGTTGACGTTTGAGGTCTGTTGATAACTTAGTACGTTCTTTTACAGATTTCGGCATACATAGCATACCTTCCTTCTCCTTGAACATTTCATGCAGCGTAGAGATGTCTATGTCACCCAGAACTTCGATCTCTCCATCGTCGCCATCCACGCTTGTGGGGGTTTCGTCCCCACTTGGAGTGGCCGTGGAGCGTCGAGAGATTGGTGGCTGGATGCGAACCGTCAAGAGGTTAGAAGGCTGCGACGCGGAGCCTGAGGGAGTAGATTGTGAAGCTGAGGCCGAACGAATGGACTGCGAAGCCAAGGATGAGGGCGCGGGCTGTGAAGCTGAGACCGAAGGTGTGGACTGCGAAGCCAAGGATGAAAGTGCGGGCTGTGGTGCTGCTGAGATGGAGGATCCGGATGAGGGCTGAGATACCGAGGATGAGGGTGCGGGTGCCTGAGTGTGAGTCAGCCGGAGTACTAAGCCCGGCGATGGGCCTTGCAAGCGTGAAGGAACACAAGAGGGTTTAGACGAAGACTGCGAGGCTGGAGTTGGCGGCTGGGGTCCTGTCGTTAATGTAGATTGTGAATCAGACCCTGACGCTGTTGTGATGGGAGGCGACCGAGACGACGAAGCCGAGGGATGAGGTGTAGCTCCTGAAGTCGTCGACTGGGCACTGGCTCCGGTGGGAGGTGCTGAGGTCGACCCGAGCGCAGAATTTGGCGCCAAACCTGAGATCGATGTCTGCGGTGGTATGGATGATGAAGCCGCTGGATAAGAGGTGGGACCCGAAGCTGTTGGCCGAGTTCCCAAAGTTTCCGCAGATGGTGTGACTCCGGGCGGGGACTGGACTCCTGGACCAGCGAGAGCACTGGGCACCGTCCACTGATACCCCGGATATTGCGTTGGATGCGGCGTATTCCTCCATGACGTTCCAAGCGTATACGGAATGACGCTGCTATTGCTACTATGGGGCATTGCAGGGTTCCACCACGACGGAGGACCGGTATGGCTCTGGAGATAGAAGGCACCATTGCTCGAAGAATGATGAGCGCCGTTAGAACGAGGAGGATAGGTACCATTCGACAGAGGGGACGAGGAGCTGTGCCCCGCTGGAGGGTCATCTGATGAAGGATTGACTGCGGCACTCTGTATATGAGCTCCGTGGGTCGAGGATGCGGGTGTAGAACTACTCGAAGGGGTGGGTCGCGCGACATTGACATCTGGATGGAACTCATTAGTCGAGGGTGGCGGAGCGCCGTTGGTTCGCTGTGTCGTGAGACCCGACGTCGAGATATTCCCCGTAGCAGTCGTCCCGGCGTTAGTTTGGAAGTCCGGAGGGTTCACTGGCATTGGTTTGCCTGGAGATCTCAAAGTCGGTTTGTCTGGAGACTTCGAAGGCGATCTGTCTGGAGACTTCGAAAGAGCTTTCGACGCTGGTTTCCGCAAGTTCAATCTAGGCGACACCATACCTTCATCGGCGCGCCCCTTCTTTGCCGGCTCAAACTCAGACTCTGAAGTGAGGGATGAGTCCGACTCGTCGTCTTCTTCTTCAGAAGACTCCTTCACCCGCCTCCTCTTCCGTACGGGTCGACCCACATATTCTTCTTCTTCATCACTATCCTCTCTAGGACGCCGCGACCCCACCAAAGGCCCAGTTACACGCGTGCTTCTGCGAGAGGGAAGTTTCGTAGAAGGCCGATATCTCGGTCTCTTCGGCGATGTCACTGTCGATAGAGATGGGTCATTTGGTGCGGATTGCACCTTCGGCTCTGCTTCTGCCTCTGACTCCGACTCCACCACCTTCTCCTTCTCCTTCTCCTTGAGCGCGTTCACTGAGACATCGCGTTTGCCGGCACCCTTCGGCCTAATTCTCGGTCGCTCCCCAATGGACCACTCGGGATCCCATGGAACGCCTTCAATTTCGCGTACTTCCTTGAGGGCGGCACCGAAGGTCGAACGATCCAGGATGTCGTCAGTCAGGTCCTCGACGTCGCTCGATTTTACATCTAGCCGGCCAAGCTTAAGTGCACCGCAAACGAAGTCATAGAGACATTCATCGAATCTGCAATTCAAAAAATGGCATGAGAACAGGTGTCGAGAATTAATGAAGAATAGTGAATAAAACAGCGGAGTTTGCGAAGTGAGATGGACTGAGCACGTTTCGCAACACGCACCTCGAGCACAGTGTCGCGTTTCCTTTACAATGTTTATTGTCGCAATAGACGCGCACAGCAAAGCCTTTGCAGACGAGTGGGGGAGTGGCGGAGCGGCAAAACAGACAGGGCTAAATGGCGCCGAACTGTAAGCGTTCAACGCCAAGAATGCAAGACCAAATATGTACGAACCATTCCGCGGTTGGCATTGGCCACTGACCATCGTCTCTTCTGGTGTAAGTTCGGTGGGCTCTTCAAGAAATGTCTGATCGCGCTTTTGACGTCGAGTGGTTCAGAGAATGACCCGTCAGACTCTGACTTTGGAGAGTTGGACCGCGGCCGGTCACTGTTTGGCGTAGATCCCGACGCAGAGGCCATTGAATATAATGGGGTCCTTCGGTGCCTGCCAATGCCCCGTCTTGTAGTGTCGCGTTCAGTCCTCCCCGCGACACGGAAGCGGAAGTCACTCTGGGTTATCCGACGAAAGTAGCCCTGTCAAATCCGTATCGTTCTCTGCACCAGAAGCTTTAGAGCCGACCGGAGGCCGTATGTGGAGAGAAAGGTGGAGGCAGGGTGGAGGGAGGAGACAAACTCTGATTACGTCACGTGTAAAGGAATTTCGCTGAACGTGTCAAGTGCCGACGGCACTTTCTATTCAGCAAGTTCATACACTCGCTTTACTACCAAGAAGAACCATGCAAAACTGCTCGGAGGATCAGATTTGATAGGCATACTCCTCGTAGCTATCAGCTCGAGACCGCGACCCCTGACGTAACATGTTCGAAAAGTCATCATACTTAACGATCTTTAAGTGAGAGCGCGCCGCGCCGCGCCACACTACACTTTCCTCCATGATTTGACCATGTATTTCCTGATGTCCGCCGCCATTAAAAAGTTATTTGTCAAGCGGCGCTTGAGAAGGGATCCGTATACACAAGCTCGAAGCTGCCAAATTGCGAGCGAAGCAACCTGGGAGACTTGCGATACTAATAGTATAATTCGTGGTCTGGAATTACTCATTTTCATACCCTATATGTATAACCAGTGAAGCAGCAGGGCGATGATATCACGGCGGTACCTGTGAGGTCTGATGATGGGAAGCGATAACAAGGTACGTCAGACCAGCGGTGCCGCCACAAGCTCACACTGAGAGACAGAACGGTAAGCAGTCAAAAAAAAGAAAGAAGAGTCCCCCGGCCAATGCGAACAGCCCTGGCTTATACTGTTCGCGAAGACCTCGAACCATTGCATCAAAATCGTGCTCCAACCTCGAAACGGCCGCGTATGAGCTCGACAAGGGACATGCCAAGCAACCGGAAGAGACAACACAAGTTATACATTTATCCTCTCCATCAATAGTAAAACTACACTTCATATACCAAAAATACGCACCACCAGGGTATACGACAATAGAGATCATGATCGATAAATACAGAACGATGACTGCCCGTCTTCAGAACGTATTCGCCCATGCTTCGACGTCCAAATTAGACCTCTTCGCCTGTAGTATCCACTCGTGGTTCTAGGCACGTTGTCAGCAAAAAGCGTAACAGAAGAGAGACTAGCCAACATACCAGCAAGTCCTTCGGTGTCTTGCGCATGATCGGATCCTTCAGGAGACAGCTGTCTATGAAATCCTCGGCCTCAACGGGATATCTACCCTCTGGAGTGAGCCTCGGGGCTGGCTCGTTGACGATGTGCTGCAAGAGCTCGAGGATGCTCATGGTCATCCCACCGCCCTGGAGACTGACACCCTTGCTCTTCCTTCTGTCCTTTTTCTTCTTGCGGTCCTTGCGTGATTGGGGTAGCGAGAGGGCGGCGATGGAGCCCATCGATCCAGGCCGGGCTGGCGAGAGCGTGTTCTCAAAATCGGACAGGTCAGAGTCCGAGTCGTCGTCGGACTCGGAGAATGGGAAGCGGCCAAGGGCGAGCTCAATGAGGGAGATTCCGAGTGACCAGACATCGGACTTGACGGTGTATTGAGCGCCTTGTATACGCTCGGGCTAAAAAGTTGATTAGAGACAAGATGATGGGCGAAAGGGCGCTGCCTACACTCATGTACGTCGACGTGCCGACGAAGGTATCGGCGATGGAATTGATGAGCTCGCCAGAGACACCGAAATCGCAGATCTTGATGTCGCCATGCGAATTACAGAGTATATTGGAGGGTTTGATGTCTGCTTTGATGTGAGAACAACGCCTGAAAGCACGAGGGACCTTTGCTCACCGCGATGGATAATGCGATGGACGTCGTAGAGATAGGTGAGACCCTCAAGGACGGCGAGGGCGACCATGCCGACAACGTCGATGTCGATGGCACCAATCTTCTTGTAGATGCCGTCCAGCGAGCCCTTGTCCATGGCCTCCATGCAGATGCAGATGTTCGGGTCGGACAAGAAGGCGCCGTAGAACGAGATGATGTATTTCGAATGACAGTTGTGCATGATCTGCAGCTCGCGTAGGATCTGCTTACGCACGGCGGGCTTGGCATCGATGAGGACGATCTGGAAGCCTGTGGTCAGACCTGGCCAGCATCAACTGTGGCGGCAACGTACCTTTTTCGCCATTATGGTGCCAGTGGGCGTGTGCTCGACCAGTTTGACGCTGCCGCCGTTGCCCTGGCCAAGTTCCCGTATCTCCTTGAGATCCTCGTTGCGCAAGTCGTATTTTGTCTCGGTGTTGATGTCGAGGTTGGCCAGCGTGTTGGACAGCGTGGCATACGTCGTCCGCCGTGTTGAGCCCAGCGGCGATGCGGTGTTCGGTGCCGAGCTCGATCCCGAGGTCACGGTAAGCAGCTGTCCGCTGTCGTCGACAGGGGCGGGATTGGCGGACACCTTGGGAGCCTTCAGCGTCATGGGTGGCGGCCGCCGCTTGCCAGCTGGTACCGGGGCCTGTCTGGTCGGCATGATTGGCTCGGGCTCGGGCTCCGGCGGCGCTGCTGGTGATGCAGGCGGGGACACCAGCTGCAGCGCCTTGAAGTTGCGCTTCTTGCGGATCGGAGTCGCCATCGTAGAGGGTAAGTCGGCGGGGCGCGACAACGACAACGGCGGCAGCGACGGTCGTCGGGGAGATGGTGATGGTGAGAGCGAAGCGCGTTCAAATCAGGAAGCACGTGGGTTCCTTTGCCCGCTCGGCGCTCTCCCCTGATCAATCTCTGACTCTGAAATCGTCTCCTTGACTTAGGCTCTGGCGCCATTCTCGTTGCCATTTTGAGCGTGCCGTGTACCATGCGTGCCAGTGAACGTCTATTACCACGGTTCACTAAACAGAGCGAACATCTTCTTTGTTACACAGGCAGGCTCAAACTTTTACCTTGATTCCGCCTAGATGGAACAATCTTCGCAATTTGGTCACCCAGGCTGCCGCTGTTCTCGAGCTGTGCGTCAAGCTGATTCCTTGTCAATGCTTCTTCAGAATGATTACCTGAACGATCTGCGAAGGCGCAGCCGAGCACAGATGAACCCTAATATCTTAGATTCCACTGTTATGGACTGATTTCTAACAGTGCCTCGCTCCAGTTCGACGAGTGAGAACCCCGGATCCTTCTTCTCTAACACCATGCGAGACCCGGTCAAGAACAGACGTGGCAAAGGCGTCGTCGTGAAACAGTCCATCAGGAAAAAATCAGTCTTGCAGCTCATTCCAGTCGTAAAGAGGATCAAAGATGGATTGCTTCATTCCAGCGGAAATATGGCCTCGAAATGGGTGTGGAAGTATGGCGACACCACCGTAAGTCTCTCAGCTTCTAACATTTTTCATCGCTGATCATTTCCCAAGGACTGTACCGCATGCACCGACGCCGACGTGTCCTGTATCAGCCAGGCCACGAGAGTCCCATGCAAACGCTGCAAGGCAGCCCGTAAGGGACTGTCTTGTAGCAGGTTCCCTTCCGCCATTGTTCACATCATCCGGGACAAAGACCCAACTGTCACCGAGGATGTGATTCGCCGAGCCATTAACATGCTTGAAGAGGGGCAGGTTCCCAAGAGCCGTCCAGTCGTGTTGATCCCCAACAGAAAACGAATCAAGGCAGCCTTGAAGTCGAACGATGTCGAGGACAAAAAAATGGACGTCGATGAGTCTGCCAGTGCTCTCAAAGTATGTTCATCTAACGACCGCTTCACTTTCTCACAAAAATGTCCCTAGCCTCAGCGAGACCCTACCCCGCCCGTCCTTCCGCGAATCACCACGAACCAACCCTCGATAGGTATGTATAACTTCTCACATCCCGTCCAGATGATACAGACCCTTTCGTAGGCTGGGATGAGCCCAATGATTCGTGGACGATAGCCCAGTTCCGCCATGCTCTGTATAGTGAGTGATCTTCTTCTACAAATATGACTCAAACCTAATTCACCTCAGAAGCTAAGCATCTTCAAGCCTACGAAGAGCATCGTAGCATCGGTACGAACATGTCTCGGCATTACATGATGGCTTTCTCATACGTCGACGCAGACCTCGTCGCCGAACAGAAAACCTTCCACGCGAAGGAGATCGGTCAGCCTTAGTCTTTTCCTGCTTCACACTATGCCTTTTCTAATGAGTGGCGCAGCTCTCAATCGCACAATTGAGGACAAGGACGAACTTATCAAGGCCAAGGACGATCGCATCAAGGCCCTCGAGGCAGAGAATCAAGCTTTCGCACAGGAGAATAGAAAAATTTCACTCGAGGGTATTGCCCTCAAGAAGCAGCTTGATGAGAAGGATCGTCAAGTACAGGATCTAAAACTACGAGGTCAGTTTTATTCGGCGAGACTCGACTCAGGCTAACGTCCAATCGCTGAATGTAGATGCGGAGAACACCCTCAACGGTAAGCAGTTCACCGCCGCGTGTAAATACTCTGAACAAACTTCCTCTCTAGAATTGAAGGATTATTTCATGAAGCAGATGAAGCATCATCGGGGTGCGTATCTTGTCCTATTTCTTTCGTGGAGCACACTAGAGATTTTTTTGGGATAGACAACAGACGCCAGGAGGTCATCGTGTTAGACGACGACGAAATTGTCTCTCCGGAGATACAGAAGAAGTACCAAGGTAAGATCCTCGTCGGCCACTTTTATACACGTCGCTCACTATCATTGCTTGACCCTCAGACTTACAGGAGACGTACAAAGGTGATCCCCAATCAAATACTGTGTGCTATACTACTCACGTCCACCATGTCTGCCGCTCAGATCTCCAACGAAAGTATGAATGTAAGTTGATCTCATGATGGCCTGCTCACACCGAATTGATCCCCACTACCCAGACGAGACTGGTCTCCGCGGGGAGCGCAGGACCCGGATGTTCAACGACATCCGCCGCCTTGATAATATCTACGGCAGGCTCAAGAAGGATATCGAGGGGCGCAAGCTGACTGTCAGCGACTTCCGAGACATCCTCGAGGACCATATGGCCGACTTGTCGACCTGGGCAGAGCTGCTAGTCAATGCGGAGGGATTGAAGGACAATCCTGCACCTGGGTCTAACGAGAAGCAGAAATCGAGGCATGGGCTTACAGTCAAGTTCATTGGCCTTTAGGGGTGCAATTTTGATAGTAATTAGTGTACAACAAATTTGATGTATGAATAGCGGAACCTCGTATGTACTCGCAGAGAAAAAAGGATGGAAAAATCTGCCCATGTACAATATGTCTACGAATTAAACCCACAGAATTATCTATACGACACCACAAGAAGTCCCTTTCTAGCACGTCTGGGTGCCGATTGAGACCAACTTCTTTGCCGCTGCCTTGGCTTTTGCCGCCTCCACGCTAGCTGTGAAGTTCCACACCTCATCCTCGATGACAGGAAACCGGTACATGAAGTACCCAAAGGGCAGCGAGTCATCGGCCATCATCATATCCACGTCCGCCTGGTCCATCGCCGTGTCCAAGATGACCTCCAGTTTGTCCTCGTCGAATTCCTCGAGCAGCGTACGAGGGTATACAGCCAAGTATCCCTCATCAGAGGCTTCTGCGATCCAGTCAACGGGTATGGGAAGGATGGCACTGGTGAGGAGCGCATGGGGGATGATGGCGAGTCGAAGTTTCTTTGGGCCTGTGTAGCCGTTGAATATGGCGTCAGCAAGACGCGGCACGTCGGGATCGGCTAGGAAGTCAGTGAGCTCTTTACGCGTGTCCCCAGGGAATGTCACGACGAGATGGCTAATGACTGGGCAGCGTTTGAAAACCTCCGCCCATTCAATGATCTCCAAGTCCTCTTCGTAGAATAGTGACAGGTGTGTCAGACTGGGGGAGAGACGCTCGATGAGCCCTTCTGGGAGTAGACTAAAGCTAAAGTGCGTGATTTTCGGGAGATGAGATATGTTGAATTCCATGGGGGCGACTTCAGCGGAGTCTTCAGCCTCCGACTCCGAGTCTGTGCCGGAGCCACTCCAGAGGTACAGACGCGATAGCCCGGTACACGTCTGCAAGATATAGTCGCGATGTTCGGTGGATATCGTCGACATGATGGATATAGATTTTATTCGCTTTGGGATGAAAGCGGGGTCGCTTTGAGATCGCGCTTTGAGAAACTCCGCGAAAGATGCACCGCCTCTTTCAGTGTGGAGAGCAACAGTGTGGTAGATCAGTGGGTCAACCCTGGATTAGGATGCGTAGTTACTTTCAAGACACAAAGGGCGACGCGTAGCAGGTGGTAAGACGTACCAGCTTCGGAGCAACCTCGATGACAGCGCAATGGTACAAGCCACTCCCTTTCGGTCAAGGGTAGCCGCTATTTCAAAGATATAGCGAAGAATCTCTAGTGGTAGATTATGCGGAAAAATAAGTATTTTCGTGTCTGCCTCGTCGTGCTGAGGCGCGGTAACCGTACTGGACGCGTTGTCAATGTTCGTCATGGGCGGAAGAAAGGTTTGATCGGGCACGTGGTAAATCAAGGGAACTGACAGTGATCATCTTACCGTTAGCCCTTGGTTAGCCCAGTCCGACTCGAACGTTCAACTCGTTATTTTGGCTACCTCGAAGTTTTCCAAGGTGGCTGCGTCTTTGGTGTCGAGTGTCCAAGCTTCTCTGGCAAGATGGCGGTCAGCGAGAGGGTTGTCTGATTCTGATCACTTCGGACTATGCCTTCCTCGGACCTCCTCCGTATGCCTTCTTCGTTCCGACTGTGCTCTCGCATCCTCATTGATGAATGGTCTGGATTCCGCATCGAGCGGCTTAGAATTGTGGCTGCTTGCCATTAGGATTCTCAGCACCGTTGGCCGCCGGACTGGCGCCAGGCTCCGTTATGGTAAGTCTCTGATCAGCACGAGTTATGGTTCCAGGACTCAACCTACGCGACGCACTGGCAGGCGAAACAATAGTCGAACTCGGGAGCAACCGAACAGGCGGCTTTATTTGTCTCCTGCGTGCCGCGCTACTTAAGGGCTCCAGCATCCAGGGAAGATCTTTGTCTTTCATCTCTCCATCAGCCCATCTGCTTCTACGATATGTCATCGTCAAGTTCCCGCAATTCTTTTGACCACCTATCCACGTCGCGTCCCTCCGAACTCTCCATCCAAAGAACTACAACAGGGCTGATAAAGAACGTGGACTCTGAAAGAGAGCTGTACGAGTCGACGCTAGTTTGGGGTTTGTGTCTTCATTTCTCCCCTCCCAGTGTCGTTATTGCAGTGTCATTAATTACGTGTGTATTGCAGTCGACTCATGGCTCCACGCCAATAGGCGCCGGAGAAACGCAAGGGACGTGATGCTCTTCGCGCATGACGGGTGCGCGCTCTGTCGCGACTCTGAAGCAGAAGACAGCCTGCAGTTGGAAGTGAACGTGAGTGTGGCGTGGGCATGTCTTGTGCAGTCCATTCCTTTGCACTTTGTCGTTGCGGCGGTGAATTGTGGGGACACTGCAAAGTCGAAACCTGGTGGTGGGCCGCCTCGGACGTGCGGCGCTTTCTTGAAAGGTGGAGTTTCGTCGAGACTCGGAGTCGGAGGACGGAAAGCTGACCTTGACAGCAGTTCTACTGGATATTCGACAGACGGCTGGCGATATGCTGAGGATATTGAGGATCTCGCTTGGGGAGGACTTATAGTGTGTCGCAGCGCAATGTGTGCCCTCAATAGCGGTATCAAACTGTGAGATTGTAGACATCCGGTTGCGAAGACTATATCTTGCCTTCCATGGGTGCTGTGAGTCGTTGCAATCTTCACAATCTGATTCAAGTTGCCAACTACCGATAATCCTTGTTCTGATTCACGTTTGCTTTAGTGTGCGACTAACCAATGCGCATCGAGTTCCAGGTAGGTAGGTAAGCTGTAGTAGCGCCCCGCCTCTTCCACAGATAAATGAGAATGATAATATAGTGCTATACAGTAGGTGCGTTATGACTTATCGAAGATTCAAGAGTATACACTATGATGCAGGTATGGCGTAGAGAGACCACGGTAATAAACTCAGATTGTGTGTATGTGCAGGTCATTCATCCCCATGCACATCCATTCCATCCACTTGCTCAACCTTCACGTCATCCCCGTCGAAATCCCCGTCGAAATCCGCGTTTAAGACATCGTTCATCCTCTTGAACTCCCTAGGGAAAACTGTCCGTCTGTCCGCTATCTTGTCCAATATCGACAGCCGCCCGCACACCAGCTGCCTCAGCGTCGTATCGTCCTCCTCGGTCGCGGCCTTGTGCAAATCCCTTCGCAGCAGCATAATATGCGCAAACTCCTTGATATCCTCCTGCTGCCGACGCGTCGTGTCTTGAGCTCGGGCACGACGAAGGGCTGTTCAAGTTAGCGACGCGACAACTGGATGGTGAAGCGAGGAGGCGTACATTTGATCTGTTCTTTTTGGCCGTCGATAACTGTTTGTTGCTGCTCGATGGTCTCGTTGGTTTCCTGGAGCTCCCGTGTCTGCCGAGAAGCTAATGAACGCGCCCCTTAAGACCGTCAGCCTTGGATAGAAGATACGTGGGCGATAATGGCACATACGTTCATGATCTTGCCGTAGAATCCGCACCTCTCTGGACATCTGCTCGTTGAGTGTCTGTAAGGCTGAACGAGTGTAGATCAGTGATGAGAGAGGAGCGAGTGGTGCGAGAACTGAAGGTACCTTCTACTTGAGCACGTAATGCCACACTTTCGCCTTGAACCGTCTGTATGGATGCTTGTGTCCGAAAAAGACACTCTGCGAAGGTACACTTTACAAAAGCTAGAGTTAAAGTGGAGACGCACCTTGCGACTGTTGGTATCTACGTTCTGAGGCAGCCAAGACGTGTCTGAGATGCTCGATGCGTTCTTCCATCTCGTATAGGCGGTCTGATAGGTAATCAAAACGCGAAAAATCATAAGTAGATCCAGGAAACAAACCTCGATCATCCATCTGGGAGACCGCCCAATTGCTCTTCAGCGTATCCATTTCGGCTGAACACGCTGTGACACCAATTTGAAGCCTTGTGATTGTCTCGGCACTAATTTTCGCTGAGCCTGGATGAGCGATTGCGTCGATAACCAAGAGGAGGGCAGACCAGTCGCAAGCTTCTCCTCTAGATACTGAATCCGGACTTCCGTGTTCTCTCGTTCGACTGGAGGAAGATTCAGTATTCTTTCGACACTTTGGCAGGCATTCATGCCTTCAAGTTCGGCGTCTTGTTTGGTTGCGTGTTGAAGCCAGCACTCGGCGACAATGTTGGCCGTTTCGAGGTCTAGGAAGATATGGTATATGAATGTGGTGTTGTTATGCCAGGGTAGTTGACGCGACGCACCCTGTTTCTTGGCGTCAACCTCAAGGTGGCTCTCTATTCTATGGTGAGTCCAGGGAAGCACATAGTTTGACACTAAGGCTCACGGCGCAGCTCTTCCTCGAGCGTGTCGATTACTGTAGGTTGATTAGCAGGTCGTTATCAGAGGGAGGCTGGCGCGCCGTACAATTGTGCAGATGGTCCAGAGTATCGGCTACGAAGAGATAAGATGTCGGCGCGTAAGCGAGAAGGATTAGACGTGCAGTGAATCGTTGTTTCTGCAAGTAATCAGACCATGTCCGACAAGACGAGACGAGAACCGCGCACCTTTGCTTTGCTTCTTGACCTCTAGGGAGAAAGGGCATCATTTGGCTTTTCTGGTACGCCCTAGTAAGCTCCAACTACGCACTGGTTGCTCGCCCGTTCGACCTGCGCGCGTGGGATTGCGCACATTGCAAGTGCAACCCATGCCTAGGCGTCAACGATAAAGGCGACTGCCTGCGCGACGAAGGGGAAGAGACCGGCGAGCGCGTCTTGCTCGTCATCAAAGACGACGATCCCGAGTGTGAAGAGGAATCCGAGTAGGACATTTTGATCGACTGAGGCAGGAGCAAGTGGAAGGAGGGAAAGACCCAGCAGGACCGACGATCTGGGGAGTCACGCGTCGCACCCCGGTCCACCTTATCGCGGTTGTCTGTCCTCTTACCACAAACTCATAGGCCCAAGCGCGTCTTTTTGTCTGAACTCGCGGAGGTTGTCTCGAAAAATATTCTCTTTTTTTGTCTAGCAGCATGGACCAGACCAGGGAGCCACAGCTTTTCAAACCGTCCAGGGACCATAATGGTCTGAGCGGAGGCTATAATAGACGCCTTGCTTTGTCCTCGTTCCCTTTCTTTCATACCACAAACCGCGACGATGAGAAGGAATTCCGACGCTATCTCTTTGCACTCTGACGTGGAACGGCTGGGTAACCCTACGATGCCTCGCAAGATGCTTCAAGCTTGTGTGGACGCGCTGGAATCGCAGCTACGCGGTATGCGAATGACGATCCTACTGTGATTGTTATGTCATGTCCTCTACTAGATGCAAAAGAAAAACTCTCAGGTGCAAACGACAAGAACGCTGGTACGTCTCGACATTTTTCTCTTGGCCTTGAGCTCACGAAAATGTGCCTTGAAGATCTGGAAGTGAAATTGGCATCGACGTTAAAGACTCTCATAAAAAAACCCAAGAAGAGCAGCAAGTGTTCTATAATCTTGATTACTTACTTGTGTTTTGACCTGGTGCAGAACTGGAAGAGAGACTCGAAGCTAGGAAACGAGAGATCGAAGGCAGGTCCCATGCGCCACATTGATGACCAGCGCCTCTAACGGTTAGAATAGTCCTCGAAGAGGAGCTCCGGATTACTCAAAATTGTAAGTCTAAGTATGCACACAACCCAGCTTCTCCTGAACATCGATCCCAGCGTCGTCGAACCTGGAAAGGAAGAACCAGGCCTTAGAAACACGAAATCAAGAGCTCACCAAACAGCTCGAAAGAAATACCGCCACATTCAAAAGTCTGCGTAGACCTTTCTTCCACGAAATCTACACTGACCACGTGCACTACCCAACAGAAATTCAGGAGCTCGAGAACGAGAATGCCGACCTGCATAAGCTGCTAAGAGACTCAGCTCCGGGTGCGTATTTCTGTGGGATTGTCAACAAAATGGGACTGACCTCGTTCTGATTTTCAGCGCAAGCGGAGGCCGTATCCTACGATGAACCTACACCTGAGATTGGGTCTATGATCATAGTCGACGAGGTGGAAACAACCTTCGCTCCGAATACGCAAGAAGTAGCGGTACAGTGCGATGGTAAAGTTCTGTCCTGGTAGTCCGCTGTGTGACACTAATGCAGCACCTCCTATACAGACTCTGACCTTGTACGAATGGAAGACGACCCGCACATTTTACAAGAAAAGTGTCGGGATTATGAAGGCAAGTTCCTCAAATTCAACGACGACCGTTGCGTCTAACCCACCATACAGACGAGATCTGCGAATTCAAGAAAGCAGTCACAGAGATGTTCGAAATCAACACCTTGTTGATGGAAGAGTTGGATCGTACGTTCTCCCACGACCCACTAGAGACGTGCATTTAACAGACGTGACCATGCTACATAGTCGCTAGAAAAGCGCTGGCGCAACATTTGACAGATTTGGAGCTACGGCGTGCTGGTGAGTATTACGAGTCCATGTATATCTTCGTCGACTGAATATCAATAGATCTCTCCAAGGCAGAGGAGCAGTGTAGAGCCTATGACGGTGCGAAACCATTGCGTGGTAAACAAGTAGTTTGATCTGAAGTCATTCGTGCAGCACAAATCGAAAATCTGAATGAAGCCACGGTCAAACAGCAGAACGCCAGGCTCGCACTCGAAACCGAACTAACAGGTATGTTGTCCGACTAACAGAGAATTCAAACACTAATCGTCTCTACTTCACCACTGTAGGCGTCAGAGGCAAATTGTTGCAGCGGACCAGTGAAGCAGAGCGATGGCGTTCAGGTCAGCCTTGCCATAGTTGCTCTGATATCGAGGGCTCTAGTCTCACGAATACGCTTCGCAGACCTTCGCGCTTCCGACAAGAAAATCTCAGATCTCGAGACCGCTGTCGTCGATATCGTGGGCGTCAACGTTGCGCTTAGGTCTGAATCAAAGAGTGTGTTCTCGTTTCAACTCGTCAGACAACTCGTTCATGAAAGCGTTACCAGAAGTCCGTCAGGAAGCAGAGCAGCAGGCAACGGCTCTGAACGCTAAACTACAACAGAGGGAGTCGCGAATCAAAGGTGAAACTTGAACTGTTTCTGGCACTTTTCCCTTCTCATATGCATCATCATAACAGGCCTACGAAACCTCATCGCGTACGAGCGGGACGAGCGGCACAGAAACATGGCGCTGGAATATACCCATGTTAGCGTTCAACGAGATCGTCTTCGTGACGTCCTAGTAGGATTGGACCAGAATAGTAGTGGCGATGATCCACATCTCCTAGAGTGTGTCCGACAGCACCTACGTGCTTTGGATAAGATGGCAAGCCGGCTGCGAGACTTCCCACCGTCGTTCAAAGGTTTAGTCAATGTCATGACGGTCATGGTCAAGGAAGAGGAAGATGATGACACTGTAGACTCGGAAATGGACTGCGTTATGGCTGAATGTACGAGTTGACTAGCAATACATGATACGATGATACTGAGGGATTATTGGGAATTTGGCGAGCACGGTTTACGCGGGTATGTCTGGCTCCTACGTAAGCACTGAATGGCAAGCGGCGGGCTACGACAAGCTGTCGACGATAATTATGGAGTGATGGACGGGAGCTGACCTAGAAAATAGCGCGTAGTGTTTCCCAACTCTCTCTTGAGCGTTCCACGCTCATTGTGAGACATACAGAGAAGATGATACAAGTTCAAAGCGCCTTGAAGGCACCGTTTCATGTAGCCGCCAGGAGCTGTGTGCCTACATCGAACACCCCCGCGTGAAGGAGAAGTTAGTTTCACAATCCCCGTTGAAGTGACGCAAAAATAGAGAGCATTCATGATCAACCCTAGACACAGATATCTGACCTCAAGAAGTAGTACAATATGAGTAAGACCAACACAGCGAACCAAGCGCGAACACTATCTTCTACAAAATAAGCAGGAATAAAAACATCGATACGCTTATGAGGATTCATGTGGCGTGACAGTGTCCGAAAGGCTGAGAGATGGGTGGGCCGGCATCAAGCAAGCGAAAGTGAGGTATGAAGTATGTCCTCTGACTTCCGACATGACTTTCGAGACACTCATCTTCGGCTCTTCATCTTCGGGATCTTCCTCCTCCCCAGCTACCTCGGCCATCTCCGCGACAGGCGCTTCCACTTCCACAGGAACAGACACTTTCCTGACGTGTGTGTCCTCCCCGTCCGTTTTGGCTCGCTTCTCTGCATCGCCGTCTTCCTCATCCTCCTCACCACGCTTCCTTTTACCCTTACCGTCCCGGTCCCGAGCCTGATTCTGCGCGATTTGCTTCAGTCGCTTCTCCTCCCTCCTCACCTCAGCCTTCTTCAACCGCTCCGCAACCTCACCTATTTTGACGGGCACCGAGACCTGGGAAACGTCGTGTGGCCGAAGGAGTGTTTCGTACATGGTTATGTCCGTAAAGCCGGATTCGTTCAGCGCATTCACTGTCCGCAGGACCTGCTCCATGCAGGGACTGAAGCAGCATATCCGAGTGATGCAGTCCTTTCGAAGCGCGACTTTGGCGTGGGGTATCGCCTCCCATGGTGCAGGCAGGTCTAGGAAAACTGTATTCGACAAGGACGTATGCTCAGAACCGGGTATCAGTGAAATGGTGATTGGTACTCACGACTATCCGCAGTATCTATCACTGTGAAGCCATCCTTGCAGACGTTGCGATGTGTCAGGGTCACAGTGTCATGGAAGCCGTGGCGGGTGAATTCCTCTCTAAGGAAAAAATGTAAGTATTTAATTCCGCGGCATTATACAGGGATGTTGAATGAATTTGCGCGAAGCTTGGCATCGAGACATGGGAGCACTTACCGCGCCTTCTCAGCCCTGGCCTCATGGAACTCGTACGAGTATAGGTGACCGGTGGATCCGATAGTCCGTATCACCGAATGCGAGAACGATGCTGAACCAGTACCTAGCCGCGCATGGATCGGTTTCTCGTGGTCGCGGCTCGGGAGACAGAGTACTGACCAGCTTCTATCACCTTACTACCATGGTGTATATTGAGATACGACGTTATGAGTGAGATGTCGGCGACGTAAAGAATCTGAGTTCGATGAGGAAGCGCCATTGTCCATAGTTCTGGCGTAGGACGCAGTAGGTGAATAAAGCCCTTTCCCGTTTTGGCCCCGACCTTGGAGCCGTAGGGAATTCCGATGAAGTCAGACTGCCTGTAGTTGCCGAATCTGCTGTTGAAGTCCTTCCCGGCCTTGATAGTGAGAGGTTGAATCATGTCTCGTGTCTGTTTGATAAATTAAGACGTCAGTCAAGTAATTTGTAGTCGTTCAACCCTACTCACAAGCCATACAATGACTAAATCCCCGTCGGCTATCGTTCGGGCTGTTGACCACATCCTGCGAGGCAGCAGAGGATCGAATTAATTTTTAGATGGTGGATCGAGGGGAAGATGATCGCGCGCAATTTGCCGGCCGGAAGTACTGTACCTGACTGCGTCTGTGAGTGACCGAGTTCGAATCCCGGCCTTGCTTCCGCTTTCCACGACATCCATTTCAAGTCCGCGGACAGCAAGCAAACTTCTATCCGATGCGGGAGTGGGCGAAATGCATCACCGATGATGAAGCAAAGTAGAGACAAGCTAAGCACTGGCGCTGTCACAAATCCGCTTGTTGCCGACTCCAGAGTCACCTGCAGGATATGGTGCGCACAATGCCGACGCATTGCCTTCTCGACTTCAGAACGACTGGAGGATGTCTGGGTTGAACTGCTTCTGATCCGTCGAGCTGGTTTAACTCCACTTCATCACGTAGGCGAGATGCGCGCCTTCACCGAATTTCCAGCTATGACGCCACGCAAACTCTGTGCCATCGCCGAGCTCACCATCGGTACTAGGCCTGTACAACAGCCTTTTAGCTAATAACGCACCTTCTTGAGCAGATCTTATTGTAACCTACCCACACGCGCGCCACCGGTATCGCAGTCGAATCTCGTGTCCAGCCCACACCACAGTCATCGATGCTACGATTCTGCGAAGTGTCCACCGTCAAACAGACTTCCATTTCTCTGAACGTCACAGCAGTCGTTTCTTTTTGATTCTGACAGGCACCTAACTTGGCGTTTGATGGCGTGGACTTACACTCTCCCACATTTCATTAAGGGAGTTCGTCGTGTGCGGATCTATCCGGGCTACTGGTTCAGCGTAGCAATTTAACATTCAACCTTTCACAGGTCACTGTCAGAGCTATACTACTGATACTTAGTGGAACCCCCTGGTCTTCCGTGTTTCTAGCTGTGGCAACAGGCATTTACCGACGCAGATTCCCGACGCGAACACAGATATCCAAATGCCGAGGGTATGGCACGTCCTTGTCGCGTCTCAATCCGAGGTGTAATAGACCTGTAATGAGCGATCGAGCGGTCTGGACCTTTGTAAGACGCCGTAAGGCCGCTGGATCCGGTTTGACGACCTGGTGAGATTCTGAAGATCTGAAAATCTGCCTCGTGTTGCTGATTCTATCGCGCAATCATGAAGGGAGCCGCCACCACGACGTTAGGCGACACGTCAAGCGAGAAGGGATTACCAAGTCTGACCAGCAACTAATCAATCGAAGCCAACAGTCCGGCTCGTTCGGTACCTTACCCGCTTGGCCTTTTACAAGGACGACCGAAGCTTGCAATCATGCTCGTGTCTCTTCCTGTCTCCACCATGTCTGACGACGGCCCCTCTCATCTTTCTTTCAGTGAGCCTTTCCACAACTATCATGATGAAAGCTGACGGTGGACTTTTAGTCGGAATTGTCGACTTCTCCCAGAAGGTATGCCAGACACACCAGTAGCGTATTGCACAAAGCTCACGGCTTATGACTATGCAGGCCCGTTGGATCTACATGACCCATAGCGTTGCACAGGTCCTGGGTGAGCTTGCAGTGTTCATGTGACGGACTAGATGGCTGAAAGGCAATCCAGGATACGAACCTGATGAGCTGTACGGCAACCCATCCATTGATCTCGTGCATCCAGATGAGACCGTTCGTGTTCAAAAGCTACACCAGTATCTCTATCCTCTGTCAATCACCTTCCCCTCCGCTCACATTGAACGCCAGCGATACGATACGAGCAGATAAAGCAGCGGCCCTTGTCTACCTTCGAATGAAACACAAAGATGACAATAAAGGCTACATCTTGTGTGGAGTCGTTAGTCCAGTCGCTCTGTTCCTTTACCCCATATGCTAACCGTCGGCGTAGTCCAGGTTAGCCCGACTCGCTTCCGCCCTCCAAGTCGTAGAAGTCTAAAGGATCAATCTCGCTTTCGTCAGGACCATCGTGCACAATGTCGTAGTGGGCAGCGTCTCGTTCGCCAGTCCCGGCGCCAAGGCGATGCACAACAATTCCACCGCCCAGGAAATCACCGTTTTATCTCCCTGTTGCGAAAATTTCCAGCTTCGGGTACGTTCGAGAGCACGGATTCTTCTGGTCTCCAATAACCCCTTGTGTCTACAGCGCTGGGGTGATCCCTCCCCTCTGCCGCCCAGTCCTCGCATGATACTCGACGATGATGAGGACATCACATACTCGCATCTGCCGTCACAGAGCTTCCGCACAGCGCTTATCCTCGACCGCTTCTCTTGCCGCTGCACAATTCAATTCTGCTCAAATGACCTCCTCATTGACGCAGGCGAAAGCTTAGGCAGGAGCTTCTTCGACTTTGTCTCCCCCTCAGACCACAAGAGCGTCGAAAGCTGGATCGATTGCGTGAAGAGCTGGGGCGTCAATGAGACGGGCGAGCCTAGCGATGGTGGCTTCGGGTTTGGTAAATTCGCGCTACTAAAGGAGGCCAGGCTGTCCGAGTACGTCCCTTCCATTATTCAATCCCTGTCTTCTTCTCATTGATTTGGGAATCGTATTCAGTACGTCTCCAGAGCCCCCTAGTGCGTTATTGGCACGTCCCCGCAATACGGGCCGCAATCCGCGCCCGAAGTCGAATCGAAGGAATAGTGCCATCGCCACTAGGCCTGCGAGGTCGAACGGTCCTCCGCCGCCGATAACGGTGTTGTCATCACGGCTACCAGCAGGTGATACAGTCACTGTTGATGCGATCTTCTCTGCGCATTCAGATGGACTGGTGGTGATTCTCCGCCGGGCTGGTTGAATCTGTTCCAGTCCATTACAATTCAAACCTCCCAGTGAGGCTACACGGCCGGTCTGTACTACGTTGTCTTGATGGACCCTTATCTCTCAATATTTCCTTCTCTTCGTGGTTTTTAGCTGTCATCTGGGCTTAGGACTTGTTAATTAGCACGCAAGTTTAATCATATATATATTTAACATGTTGATGACGACTGACAGCTTCGTGTGCAGTCTACCACTTCTCGTGTAAGCAGACCGCCTTGGAAACGATCTGTGCTCTACAATAGTACAAACCTTTTTGGCAGCTGAGGTGGTGTTAACGTTTCCGTATGGTCGCCGTGTTTAGATGAGTCTAAACACACTTTGGATCAGATTGCGCGGTAATAGATGCGCGAGGAGTGGGTATCGACGTTCAAGATTGGCGCCAGCCATCGGAGCTTGCGATGTGGCGTCGGTGCTGAACAGCATTAAGATCTTTGCGTGTATGGGTATGGAGTCTTGTTCGCTACAGGGTGGTGTCTCCTCACTTGTTGAGAAACGCTGCATTTTGAAGAGGTGACTCACTTTCAATTTTTGAACTTTGAACGAGGAGGGAATCATACTCTAGTCGAATGTACATGATATCCCGATGTCGAGAGCAAAGAACAAAGCTCATTGGCATCGCGTCGTCCTCAGCAGTCGCTGAAGGGTCCAAATAATGTATGGAGGAGTTTGGCCGGGTAGAACATATTGCGACCCATGTCAATGAAGCCGGGATAGTACATGTGTACAACTCTCTAGGAAGCTATCCGAGTCGAGGTCAATGCGTATTTCTTAGCCTGTTCTATTCAAAGTGGCGTGTGGTGCAGACATGAGGATTTTAGAACAGAGATCTGTTGCGATAACAGCTGGCCACGGCCACAATACACGCGGGTCGGGCACAAGGTCGACAGCAAAAGTTGAACCGCAGTGAACTGACCACATGAGGGCGGAAGCCTTTAGAAACGTAAAAGCCCAGCTCGTAGAGTGGAAGAGACTAGCGCGCCAAGAAAAGAGTAGCTTCCCTCCTCTGTTTGTACGTCGGTCGTTGTCAAATTATACCTAGAGAATCGATGAAGGCGAAGGAAGCAGACAGACATTGATTGAATATTGAATTTCCAACGTAGATCGCCACGCGCTTATGTCATAAAGCCGGTCGAGCTCGGTGATCAGAAATTTGAAAACATCATTGTTTGCTTTCTACCATCATCCGCTGTCAAATGTCGAAGACCCACCAATCTTCCGAGGGCTCTACACCTGTAGCGACTGGGCGTGGTACGCCACCGCTCTCCATCCCAGAATCTCGGGACGGCTACTTCGGATACCCGGAAGAACGACACCAACTTCATGTAATTCAAGGGCCGGCATCTCAGACACAAAATTGAACAATCGCTGCAGATTGATCAAAAATACTGGGCGAACCGACGCGGGTCTGAGGCGCATTCTGACGGCGCTGCGTCTTTCGTGAGCGGTAGCAATCTCCACACTGCCCTGGGCGGAGCTGCTGCTGCTGGGAGTGCGCTCATCGACGAAGACGAAGAAATATTGGAGAAGGCCGCTGCAGAGGGCCACCAGCCTGGTACGCGTACTCGGCCACCACCCAATCCATAGCTCATACACCATAGAGGCCCCGATCAACCAGGAGCTTAACCATCTTTTCCAATCTCTTCAGCGATGCCTCGAGCTGCGCGACAAATACCTTCTGAGATCCTGTCAACGACTTGGGGACAATCCAAAGGACTACGATCGCGACTTCAAGGGTTTCTCGAGCGAGTGCGCCGACGTGAACGGTGTCCGGCCTGATGTAGGCATTCCAAATGACTCCCCACAAGTCCCATTTGAGCCCTGGACTGTCTATCCCACCCCACCGCCACCACATTGGCATTGGAAGGACGACGAAGTTGTCAGTGCCGACACTCCCCACCCCAGTGACAAAGAGTTCAAGTTCGCGGAGTGCGATATTCCTGGGGAGCATCCGTGGGCGTTTGAGATTGATGATAAAGGCGTCTATCAAGTCTATGACGCGGCAAAAGGTTTTCTATTATCTGGGTCTTCGTTTCTCCCACTGATTGACTCTGCAGACGACGCGAAAACCCCGCTTTTTGACATCCCTACCATCAGGGAATACTTCGTCGACCTAGACTACATTCTTGGTGTCATCTCGGATGGTCCCACGAAGAGCTTTGCGTTTAGGCGGCTCAGATATCTGACCAGCAAGTTCGACATGTACACCCTGCTCAACGAGTACCAAGAACTCGCGGACATGAAGCGCGTACCCCACAGGTATGCTCGAATTTTTCCCTCCCACCGACTATTCACCTGACCTCCAGAGACTTCTACAATCTTCGCAAAGTCGACACCCACGTACATCATTCTAGCAGCATGAACCAAAAGCACCTGTTGCGATTCATCAAGTCCAAAATGAAGCGTAGTCCTGATGACACCGTCATCTTCCGCGATGGAGCCGAGCTTACGCTCAAAGAGGTGTTCGACTCGCTGAATCTTACTGCATACGATCTGTCTATCGACACTCTCGACATGCACGCTCATAACGATTCGTTCCACCGCTTCGACAAGTTCAACCTGAAGTACAACCCCATTGGCGAATCACGACTCCGCGAGATCTTTCTCAAGACGGACAACTTCATCAAAGGGCGATACTTGGCTGAGCTCACGAAAGGTACGAGCTACCGCGTCATATCCAACATCTCGCTCATTTACGTCCACAGAGGTTATGACTGATTTAGAACAGAGCAAGTACCAGGTACAATCCTACTCTAACTTTCGTCCTCAATCATGCTCAGTCTTGCCGGTAGAACTGTGAATGGCGGCTGAGCATCTACGGCCGATCTGCCGACGAATGGGACAAGCTCGCTCGATGGATCGTTAACCACAAGCTTTTCTCGCACAACGTCCGATGGCTCATCCAGATCCCTCGCCTCTATGACGTCTATAAGGCGAACGGATCCATCCAGAAATTCGAGGATATCGTCATCAGTAAGTCCCCAGCGCACTTTTCCGAAGATCAGCGCAATTGAACACATGTACCTCGCAGATGTGTTTAGGCCGCTATTCGAAGTAACGAAGAACCCAAGGACGCATCCCGAGTTACACGTGTTCCTCCAGCGTGTTATTGGGTTTGACACTGTAGACGATGAGAGCAAGGCTGAACGCCGGATCTACAAGAAGTTCCCTTATCCACGACTTTGGGATACCAACCAATCTCCGCCTTACTCTTATTGGTGTGTCACGATTTCATTTTCTGTTGTTCTGCTCGGAAGCATGAAAAGCTCATGGAGACATTGTCAGGGTGTACTATATGTTCTCGAATATGGCCAGTCTCAACAATTGGCGGCGTACACGGGGGTTCAGTCAGTCACTTACTCGTCATGCCACCCCACCTTACTCACAGCCTCTTAGATACATTCGTGTTCCGTCCCCATTCGGGCGAAGCGGGTGATACCGACCACCTTACATCTGCCTTCCTTACCTCGCATTCGATCTCGCATGGTATCCTCCTCCGGAAGGTCCCTGCCTTGCAGTACCTCTTCTATCTGCGCCAGATTGGTATAGCCATGAGCCCGCTGAGCAACAACGCGTTGTTCTTGACGTACGAGCGGAATCCGCTGCCGGACTTTTTCAAGACAGGGCTCAATGTCAGCTTGAGTACGGATGATCCTCTTCAGTTCCATTTCACGAAGGTGGGTCCCATGGGACAGTGCGTTTCTTGATTGGATAGGAATGACTGACGAATGGTCAGGAACCTCTATTGGAAGAGTATAGCGTCGCTGCTCATGTATGTGTCATTCGACAGTGCATATCTGACGTGTCTCAAATCACCGTAGATATACAAACTCCCTCAAAGCTCTCTTGCCGAGCTCGCGCGGAACTCTGTCATTCAAAGTGGCTTCGAAATGGAACTCAAACGGCACTGGATCGGGCATAAATGGTACCTGCCTGGCGTCGCAGGAAACGATATCAGCAGAGTAAGTTCTTGCATTCCTTTGCGTCCTCTCATTCTCTGACGACCTGAACCATATAGACGAATGTGCCGAACACCCGACTGGCGTACCGTCACCAAACGCTCCTGGAGGAACTGGAGATGATTGGCGCTAGGCACCACCATGGGCATACACACCCATACATGCCTCAGACGGCCGGTATCATGCCGACTGCAGACAATGTCGCTGCGAAGGCTATGCAAAGGCGTTGAAGAACTACTAGATGCGATCTAATCACACTATCTCACAGTACCATATCTCGATCTACATCTGGAATTCACTGCGAAAGTTGGCTCTCAGGTGCCGAGTTCGAGTCGTATTCTCTTTCAAGGGTTCCGCAAGGTGTATGTCGCATATAGTTTGTCTAAGCGCGCCTCCAGTTGGGTACCGTAGACGGGGGCTGTACATGACTATCTGTCAGATTGTGTCGTCGTCGGCGCGTTGTTCTACTGACCAGATAATATGACACGGCTGGACAGGTGCAAGTTCCATGATATAAGTATAAAGTAGGACTCGTTGATTCTGATCCTTTGTAACATGTTCCAGAGCTCTGTGCGTGTGCACTGTCGGTCCCGATGTTATCCCTCGAATATCAATTACAACCCGTATTCTCTTCCCAGATGCCCGTGCTACATAGTATCGGTAACTAGCGGACGAGAGTTTTCTGTGTCAGCTTGGAATTTCATGGGAGTCTTTGCCGCCCGCAGATACGTTGCGTCCAGCCTCCCTTCAGGCTTCAGGTGTGTATTGACGATTGTAGGCTTGTGTAGAAAGCTAAGTAAGAGAATGGGATCATTGCGAATTGAACGTGCTAGGATATGCTGCCATCTCAAACACACAGACGACATTGACGATGGTCGGCCTGAGTAACCAGACCTATGAAAGATGCCCGGCCGAACCATCAGCGTGAACTTCCTCCGAGTCCTTCCTACGACTTTCTTCCTTCCGCTTCATTAAGTACATGGCAAGTAGCAGTACAGCAGACGTCAGTTCAAGGACCTGCCAACGACTAATAAGAGCGAGGTGGATTGAACACATGGAACCTTACGCCAGTGAAGATACTCCCAGCCCACCACTTGTGATGGCTTCCGACAATCGCAGCGGCGATGGGCGTTCCTACAAGGGAAGCGATCCCAACCGGGACAGAGGCCATCGCCAGTCGTAATCTGAGGATCAAGTTGTCAGTTTGCCCCTCCAGGGTTGTATCGTCGCAACGCTTCATCATGCACATACCCAGACCTTGTCATATCCGGATCGAGGGATAAAACAGCCGGAAAAAACAAAGAGACAGCTGGAAATGTCACGGTAAACATAGGAGTCGGATGTCAGACGATGACTGGAACATACTCGTCCCCGAAAAGACTCCGTATCTGTGAGGAAGTTAACTTCGGAACGTGAATCGAGACGTCTACGAACAGTATACAAAATATGGTTATCGACGCTGACGTGGTACAGGCCATCATCACAAGCGCTACGACGCCTACCAGGGCGGTCAATAAGGTGCTCAGGTGCGGAGAGAAAATGAAGAAGACCTGCAGCTGCCACGCAAGGAATATACACGGGGAATACACCGTAACGATCGGCCAGGCCATTGGGGATGGTCCTTCCCAGCGTACTGCACAAGTTAATGATGCCAACAAGGTAGTTCGTGAGCTTCCGAGATATTTCGGTATGCTCTCGAGCGAAGAGTTCAACCGAGAACATGGGATTGTACAAAGCGAGCGAGATTACAAGACCGTATGCAATCATGAGAATGTAGGTGGGTGACTTGAGGCTGGTTCTGATCGGTGTTGTGGCGGGGCTTGACCCAGCCGATGGTGGCATCTTTGGGGGGTAGTTCGTGCGCATGAGCAGATTGGCTACCGAGAGACACCCAAGAGAAATGAAGGCGCATATGCGTATGCCCCAAGCAAAGCCGACGGATCCACCCAAGAATTGACCAAGAATCGTCGAGAAGAAGAACCCACCGACGGCACTTCCCGTCGTAATGATTCCCTGCAGCTCTACATCAACATAATTCATATACGGGTCAAAGGCTCACCATGGCCAGTCCTCGCCTCTTTCGGAAATGATGCGCGACAACGGAAGACGTCGGTGTGTAAACAACTCCAGTTCCGATTCCCATACCCAGCCCTTGCGATAGGAATATCTGGTAGTACTGTCCAGGCTTGGCAAGTGACAACATGAACATGCTCATAAAGCCTTGGTGAAGCTGATGATGGCCGTGTAGTGACCTCTCACCTGAAGACAAAGAGCGTACATCCACCTAACGAAATGGCATGAAAATGACCGGCATCAAACCTGTTGGAGGTCAGTTTCGTAGTTTGTGCACGGGTTGACTGTTGACCCACCAGCCAGCTACGGAGAGTCCCAGTAAATACATGAGGCAGAACTGTAGAGAGCCTGAAAAGTATGAGTCAACGACGCTGTGGCCAATATCGACTCGGGCACCTATCCAGTTGATCTGGGACGGAGTGAAGTCGGAAAGGTATTCCTTCACGTAGAATGCCTCTGTGACTCCGAAGGATAACGGGAGTCCAATGATACAGAACTGAACAAGCCATGACCCGACGACTAGACGAAGTAGCGTGGGAAGGTAGCCAGCTGGGAGCATAAGACGACGAACCAGTACCCCACGCCCTATACCCCGAGTCGAATTGCACTTCACTTCTACGAACGACTTCATGGTAAGAATCACCATTTTGCGACTCATTCTTTGGCTCATCCATATTGGACGGCGATTGTTGACGAGCGGGCGACATTGTGCTGTATCTTCTCGACCTTGCACTGTCAGGGCGTCTTAAAAGAAATCTTGAACGCCACGTGGCACTGGAGTGGGTAAGGTAAGGCGGAAGGTGCGGAAGAAGCTTCTTTCATGGGTTGAGTAGAGATGTACCCTTAATACAGTCCATAAATACTACACGTGTGTACTCAAAGTTTTGCGGTCTGATCTATCAATCGGCGTGCAACATCACGGAGTTCCCTACGGAGTAACTTCCCACTCGGGGTCTTCGGGATAGTGTGGCATATTTCGACTTGATGAAGATGTTTGAAAGGGGCTTTGTTCTCGGCGACGTGCTGGAAAATTTCGAGGTAAAGATAGAGACGGGAGGAAACGGGGATAGATTAATCACCTTCTTGATGTCTGCTGTGACGCTTTCCACACTGAAAGCCTCGGCTGCTTTTAGACCTTCGGCGGTGAGAACGACAAATGCCAGCGGCACTTCGCCGCTATACGAGTGTGGAATCCCGACCACACATACATCAGCAGCATATCGGTGATCCAGTATGCAGCCTTCCAGCTCGGCGGGCGCTACTTGCATTCCCTTGACCTTTCAAGCAGGGTAAGACATCTACCCAGATCGAGCACAGGTACAGTGTTACCTTGATGATCTCCTAGATGCGTACGGATGAAGCGTGATTTCATTACGAACGGAGTCAGCCTACCTTCAGCCTATCAACGAATATGACCTCGTTGTTGTCGTCGATTTTCACAAGATCACCAGAACGTATCCATCTTTCTACATGTTCAGTGTTCCCCGATCACGGCGAACTCATATTCACATACCCATTGATGAAAGTTTCGCGCGTTCTACGGTCTGTTAGACAAGACACCAGTATGCAACGCACAGGAAGACTGACGCTGTTTCGTTGTTGAGATAGCCGCTTGCAGAAGCGGGGGTGCGGATATGCAACTCTCCTTCTTCGTTGCGGCCAGCGAAAGATCCGTCCGCCTTCATAACACGCCCGTCTACTCCTGGAGCAAACACCCCACCGAACATGCCACGTTTTTGCTGGACTGGACACATGGATACGACGCCAGTGGCTTCCGTCGAACCTGAGGAGAGGATGAGAGTTGAATAGCGAAGTATGCTTTCACCAACCATAGGCTTGGCCGATATATATCTGTGGCATGCGCTGCAATAGTTGCTCGTATAATTCAGCTACTCGCAATCAGTGTTCGGTCAATTGATTAGTGGGCCCCCCGCCGACGCACCAGAAAGAGGAGCAGCAGCGCAAAGCACTACTCTGACCGACGAGAGGTCATACTTCCTGACGATGGGATCCTATCGTTGGCGTGAGACATTGCCAGTGGGAAATTAGAATTCTTTAGTCGACTCACTTTACAAAGCAGAACGACTTGAGGAGGAACAACCATCAAGGAAGTAATCTTGTGCCGGTCGATGCTCTCTAACATGTCCGTAAGGTGGAACTTCGGGACAACAACCACGGCAATCTGGGACGAAACATCGGTGAAAGTTCTTTGACTGAGTGTGATGTACATACGGCTGAGAAGATGTTGAAGTGGGTCTGGAGATGCGTCAATCAGAAAAATGGGGGTAAAGAAACATACACGCACCACAAGTACAAGACCGTAGATATCTGGATCATGATGAGGAGCTGCAGTCGACCAGTAAACGGCACTCACGATAGAACGGAAGCACAGCTAGGCACGCATCGCCTGGGCGATACCTGCGTTGTTCCCATTGGGCGTAAGGTTCAGAGACCTTGTTGAGAGTCGCGATTTGCAGAACGTTGGCGATGAAGGCGTAATGGGAGATTCGAACGATCTGCGGCGGGTACATTAGCGTTTGTACACATCATGAACGGGCCAAACCAACGAACTTTTGGCGGTCCGGTCGTGCCACTGGAAGAGCTGTAGAACGCGATCTTGGATTTTCCTTCGCCAGCCTTGAGATTCCTTTCGTTCAAGGGCTGTCCCGAGGTTATACCGCTCTCGATGAGTGCATCCAAATCGACGAAGCCAGAGGGAGCAGGCGCATCTGGTGCATCTTGATCGAGTAGAACGATGATTCGATGCGAGGGGATCCCAGAGGCCTCGGCGGCGGCGGAAGCGGTATGCAGGTAGTCAACGTGGGTGATAATGAGGGACGCCTGAGATAGCTTTATGTGTTCCGTCACCTCGGGAAGCGTCAGGGCAGGGTTACATGGACTACATTCGGTGTTAATCAAGAGACGCCAAGTGAGCTAATTCACTTGCGCAACAACACCCAGAAGGCGATGTACTGCCCACATGCATATCGGGTAATCTGATTCAAATTTGGGTCAAAACCGTCGGGAGATCACGAAGAACGTACCGATGTGGTTACCACTGCAGAATAACACTGAGAGAGATTAGACGAATGTGAGCATGCTAAAGAGGTTCATACCTGAGTCACCATCACCTACATGTTTCATTGTTAGGATGTCGTTTTTGAAGGTGGAAGGGAAGTCCCTACCGATATTATACCTATATTTCAAGCTAACTGCCAATCCTGTGGACCGTGTTCGAATCTACAGACGACTCATAATCAGTCCAGAGCAGTGAGTTGATACTAGGAGCCCTTGACTTCTTCGAGATCCATAGCTCTGCCGCTCTTGTCCGCAACAAGCCACGGTAACCCATGCGGGCGTTGTGGTCGAAGGGGATGGTGGTAGTCGAGTATGAATTGGGGAGTCGTCATATCGTCCGGTATGTGAGGTAAATCCCCAGAAGAAGGAGGGGCGTGGAAGAGGGTCATAACTGCGTCGCGAATCTGTCGTGCAGTGGTCCGTGAATGCCAGCTAATAAGAACATATTTTCAGGACACGTGTGGTTTCCGGCAAGCGGTTTACGAGAAGTCATGTGAGCCGTAACGAGATCCTAATAATATCAGGCATACGGTGATTGCCAGGGAGGTTTACCAGAGGTGCTCGGGCAGACGGTTCGACGTATCAAGTGAACTGTGAAAAGATCCAACTGGGGACTCGGGAGCCCGGAGTTTGCTGATCGGCCATCACTCTTTTCGAAGGCCGACCGTGTGAGCCGAATCGAGACCCAAGCGCCGCGCCGCCGCCTCGACCTCTCCATCTCAATCATACGTAAGTCATGGGCATCAAGAAGTACCTCTTGTGTGCTGGAATTCAGCGGCATTTCACTCGGAAACCACCTCAGGTCTCATCTGGAATTCGAGAATCGGTTTGCGTGACTCTTGTCAATGCATCTCCCGGAGGAGAATACTTATCGCAAAAAATGCTACTACCAATGGGCGTCACATCGAACGTGATGGTTTTTCGCTTTTAAGTCAGCAAGACCACCTGTAACCTTCGCTCATCTTTCAACATGCTGGCTGAAGCTCTTTGTCTGTGTCTACCCCTGTGTCTTTTACTTTGGAAGTACAAGACCACGAGCTTGTCAACGCGTCCGCCAATTGTCCATTTATCAGTCAGTCGCGACTTTAACATCTAGCCACGACTTACCCCGCAGTGACAGGATACGGATATCTTCCAAAACCCTCGGCGCACCTACGAAGAGGCGCTCCAGCGACACGGCAGTGTTGTCGGGGTCCTCCGAAAGAACAGGGTACTTGCACATATTTTCCACTGACTGTGCTCTCAGAACATCTCTAACATTTGCCAGCTCGAATACATAGTCGATAACTCACTGACTGCAGAGGTGTTGACGAATGACGCCGTATACAGTTTCGAACATGGTACCCTATCGGTGACTGATCCACGACTAATGCTCCCAACACGCACTGATGTATGATGTATCCAAGGCTCTCAACCTTGGTTTTTTGCTCGCGAGCCCACGTAGCTTCATCCGGGATATTGACAGGCTGGTGCAGGCGCACATCATAGCTCGGCTTAGCACGAGCATTCTTCGCGGTGAGGCTCCTTTGCTCCTGCTACCGGGAACAACTCGACGTCGACGTCGTCAATTACTGACGACTACACAGTATCACCTATTTTTGAGAAATTCGGAGCGAAACTTTCAAAGCTTCTCGAGGACTCCAAGGAACCTGTTGTTGTCGACATAGATCGCTTGGTCCATAGGATGATGGCTGAAGCTATGCTGACCTTGATCATCGGAGAGGTACGTCGATCGAGAACTGTCGAGTGGCGGGACCTGATTGCGGCGGAA
Source organism: Strobilurus orientalis (assembly GCA_019915145.1). Classification (NCBI taxonomy): domain Eukaryota; kingdom Fungi; phylum Basidiomycota; class Agaricomycetes; order Agaricales; family Physalacriaceae; genus Strobilurus; species Strobilurus orientalis. The sequence continues at coordinate 3,188,080 of JAHLML010000008.1, read as the reverse complement.
AGACATATGCCTCTGAAGGGGATATTGTGGCTACGGAAAAAATCGCCGTAGCTGTTGCGACTCTCACCGGAATATACGAGAACATGCAGTGGCAATCCCGCACGTTTCCAGGTGTCTGGCGTGCGTACACTTGGTAACGTTGCATCATATGTTTATGTATTTTTCCAGAAAATTTACTGCTCATAGGCTCAAAATCATGCTTTTCGCCATTCCTAGACATTTTCTGTGTGGTATCGGGCGCAGAGTGTTCCAGGACCTCGCCAATGTCACTGGCAGTGACATCAAACCCGGGACGGTAAGAGCTCTGAATACTCCTGAAATGTGCGAACTGCAATGATGCGTTCCAGGAACCGGCCTTGTTTGAGTTCTCGCGAAGCTATGTGGACCCTCGAACCGACCGAATAGGCATCCTCAACCGACTTTGGATCTTGTTCATTCTCTTAGGGTATAGCATCTAGATTTCCCTAGTTATCGTGGATTCTGATCCTTTCTCAGTTTGATATTTGCATCCGTTCATCAGACGTAAGTGTTGTCGTATCGCGTCTGCACCAGTGGCTAACATTTTTACAGTGCAGTTGTCATTGTATGGGTCATTTTCGAGCTAGCCAAGCGCCCGGAGTGTGTCACCGAGTTCCGCGCGGAGATATTTCCAGAGACAGGCAATGATGGTCGTCGACACTTGACATATGGTTCTCTACGGAACTGTGAACGACTCGACTCGTTCATTCGCGAAGTCATGAGGACAAAGGGGGACACTCTCAGTACAGTACGGAAGACAGTAATTGACGCACAAGTGGGCCAATATGTGATTCCCAAAGGTACTAGCATCAAAGTCCACCACAGGTCGTTATCTCATGTTGGTGTTTCCTTACCTGCAGGATCATTCGTCATTCCGCTGGCCACACTCTCGCATGAGAGTGAAGAGTACTATGAGAATGCGAAAGATCTTATACCAGATCGCTGGATCGGAACTGGAAAGCCGGCATCTATGGTGAGCTCGAGCTACTGGCCATTTGGCTTGGGGCGGTGGGCGTGCCCTGGGCGAAATCTGGCTGTTGCAGGTACGCAATGCAGTGCTAGAGGTCCTCGGGAGTGATCACTGATCAATGAGTTCCAGAAATCAAGCTTGCAGTCTTGACAATAATCGGACGTGCCAACCTAACCCTCGAGAATGGACGATATGAAATTGTTGATCCTTTGAACATCACCTCAGTCTCACCTCGCGGAAACATCGTCCTGACATCGAATGTAGTGTAGTTCACTTCAGACAAGTAATAATTTTACCTAGGTAAAACTATCTGGAAAATGCTATGAAAACTACTATATATTACTATTTGTTTTCCTAATGTGATATATAAGAAATAACATTCGAAAATCTTGCTGAAATCAATTAAATCTTGCAATTAAGTTTACGCTGACAAAAGTTGTTGAAAAAGGTTATCTTTAGCATTTGCTAAATCTGTGATTTTTCTACCGTAAAAGGCAAATGATTTCGCCTGTCAAAGGGCTTGCCATATATGGTATTTTGCAATATGTTTTACTTAAGCAAAATATTTCCTTTTACACATGTTAAATCCTTTGATAAAGGGCTCATTTTGCCATTGCAAAATATAGTCTTTTACAAAGGCGGGCGCTGATCGGGCGCAGATAGGGCACTGATTGGGCAAAGGAAGGGCACTGACCGGGCAATGAGCAGTTGATAAGTGGGCATGTAGCGGACACTGATTGGGCGCGGATCGGACCGAAGTCCGCTTGTGCCGCATTGGGTGACTGGTTGAAACCATCAACTTGAAGTTTCTCTCTTCCAACAGCACCCTCGGTTTTTGCTTCAAAATCAAAGTCAACGCACGAGGCCAGCCCCAGCAAGCGACCACTCACTGCTGCGCGCACCGACTTCGCCAGCGCCGCTCATGAGCGCCATCTGCTCGCGGCCTGCCCGCCCAAGAACACCCAATCACGAGAGCGGAAGGAGGCCCACAACAAAGGTCCGGATTGGCAGAGCGGGCGATGGAAAAGACGCAGGCGCAATAGAGGCAAAGATGGGTGCGCAACTATCTGACTTCCCCGCCTGCAAACTGACTGGGAGACGCCAGTAGCCCATACGCCGTCGTCGTTGGGCCAGATGCCACAGGGCAGTTGTATGTCGCTGCCGCTTATCCAGACGCCCCCGCACTCGCGTCTGATCTGCCCCGTGGCGTCCTGTCCACGATCCCCGTCATTCTCGAGCAGGAAACGCGCGTACTCCGATGACGGCCAGCTCTCCAACGACTCATCCTCCTCAGTCCCCCGCTGGGCATCTCACCCCTCTGACTCAACACACCGCGCACATCACACTTGGCTTTAACGCGGGGCCAAGGACGTACGCGAGGACCTTAGCGAGCACTCCGAGCTCGCTCATCACGGCGCCTGAGCGCGCCAGCGTGCTCACGACCATTCCCGGACAGCAGACAGCGAGGAGGCGTTCGGCCTTGCACAAACACACTTTCAAGATCTACGACAACGAACGAGAGCAGCGAGGGACCGCTTCTCAAGCAGCGCGCCAACGAGCTTCGACTTTCGGTGCGTGGGCGACCCCTTACTAGCCCGTCATTTTCTTATCTTTCTGACCTAGACTCGCCGCACTCACTCCACCCGCCACCACGCCGTAAATCTAAGCTACAGCATTTACGTTCACCCCCGCTACTCCATCAAGAGTTCGTCATTCATTTCTCTGTTCTTTGAGCCAAGGTCAGCCGAACGCCGTCACCTACGGATTCAAGACTTACCCTTTGTTAGCTCGCACATACGGTCATGCGCCGACATACGACGACGACGGCGCGACGTCAAGCTGACGAACAGGGAGGTGAGTATTGCTACTTTTGACTTGAACCGAGCACTTACCTATGTCAAAGCATCGAATCTACTTCTACGAACAAGTACGCTACGGTGCACAAAGCCTGCACTTTCAAATCCTGCGACGACGCGGTAAGTCTTGTTCTTGCCCGCACCTTCAAATCGTCAACCATCAAACAGCGAACGCCGGCTCGCGCTTTTGACGGTAACGAACTCCACGACGACGCGGTGAGTAACCAATCCGCATCGATATCCAAAGCATGGATTTACCCATCAAACAGTGAACTCGCCGCCGGCGTAATCGACTCCGAAATGGTCAGCCAACGCATGGGCAGAGTCGGCAATGAAACTGACCTTGGGCGCAAGGTCGCGCGACGTCCACATCTGCAAGAGAAGTGTTCAGCGACGACGTGAACGACAAGACGACCGCATCTGTCGCCGCTCTGGAGAAGGGTGCTTAAGTGCCAACAAGTATTGAAGGCAGACACTTACTGACCCATGAACAGGCGAGAGATGGAAGTTGGGATCAACCCACGCCCCAGCCCTCACCGAGTCTATATACCGCGCAATACGAACATGACGTGACGGTGAGAGAGACTTTCGGGGGACGAAAAAGGGCATGGATACACGATCGGGCCCAGGTGCGACGTTCGTGTCTCCGTTGCTCAACTTTACTGCAGCTTATTTGTGTGTCGGCGGACTTGGACGCGATAGAGATCAGACCCTTTTTGGGGTATGAGAACGGAGTGGTAGGGAGTGGGTGAAGGCTCGCCCACGAAAGTCGAACAAAGCAAAGGTACCGATTTATCGGGACTCTTGCAATACACCAAAGCTAACGCGTTGCAGAATGCAAATTGAACATGACGTTTGGACTGAGAGATAGACTTTGGGGGACAAGGAAGGGTATGGATGCGCGCAGGTGCGGCGCATTTTTAAATTGCATGTTCCATTGTTTGTGCTGCTCAATTCGATGACTCGTACTGCGAGGGATTTGTGCGAGATAGCGTGTCGGCGAACTTGGACGGGCGTGGACTGTGTATTAATTCAAATTGTTCATATACTTCAATGCAATAGGTTATACTTGAGTACGTCGACACATTCGAAAGGGAGCGAAAACTTGCAAGGACCAAGCGGGACGAGTCCGAATTGATCTTCGGTCTGGTAACGAGACTATTCAGGGTTATTATGGCGAAGTCGAGGCTGTCAGTCTTGTACGAGGACCCGCCAGACAGGCGTGTAGATGCGGACACGAGAACAAGCACGGCACGGGGGATGTGTGGTGTGAAGATGGGATCCCCAAGGGGGCGTGGAAATGTCATTGAAATGAAAGTACATGGCGAGTCAAGGGCTTTGCTGGGGCTATGGGCGGATTGAACCTGATGGGGCGGTGTCGCTGTTCATCCTGAACTGGGCGTTTGGACACCATCAGCGAAAGGAGGAGACGAGTCCTCGATTGTAAGGCTCGCCGTCAGGGGGGAAAGAGGAGAAGTACGACGTGCAGGTGAGGAGGTTTGCGGAGACCCTCGATGCGCGTGTGCCTAGGGCCGGCGCCCTATGTAGACCGATAGATACGCTGACCGGACCGATGTCGTAGATATACATAATGTGGAAGTAGTGAGAGAGCAATTTTATGCGATAATTTCAATACTGCTTTCACATTGATTCTCACTGCCCTCCTTTTCATACTGGAGACGGCTAGCCTGAACCAGGCCTGGACTGGCCTGGACCGCCATGTTTTGGTACTTGGATAAATACCACGCGAGCATGAATTTGAATGTGATGCCGTTGATGGCCGGACCCAGGCGGTAAGTCGCGTGTCCGTCTTTATCAACGTCCTCATCCATCACAACAACTGGGCAACAACTCAATCGTCGCGTTCCCGTCTGCGCGCTCCTGTCCCGTTGACTCCGAGCACATCACATCACAGCCCAGCTTCCTGCCACGCCCCTACGTGATCGGCTGCATTACGGCCGCGCTTGCAACGGAACCGGGATTCATCGCCATTGTGCGGGGCGATTCACCGGCGTCGTCTTCCCTCCATCATGGACGCCCTTTCCGTCCAACTGGACGCCAAATCCGCCGCCGTCGAACTGCCTATTCGCAAGCTCGAGAGCGGTCAGCTTGCCGTCGAATGTCCGGCTTGCCACAAAATGCAAGAGCTTCGAGTTTCTCCGAGAAGGATGGATGAGGCCAAGGCGCAAGGCAAATTCTGGCAACACTACGACGTTTGCCCTCGGAGAAAACAGTCTTCGCAGCTGCCGGTACGTTTTCTCCGCCATCGGCTTGAGCGCGCTCATTGCTCTTGTTGCAGGAAATTCTCTTCGCCCGAATGGAGGGGACCTCCGGAGTGCGAGTTTGGTTCTACACAACCCGCCAAGGAGGCAAATATGTGTCCCTTTCTATGGGGCCGGAGATCTCTCCGGACTCCCTCGCTGCTTTCTGGCACTCCCCCGCAATCCTCAAACAGCTTGACGGCCGGAATCCTTCTAACATGACTGCCTTTCCAATTGGCGAACTATTTTCCGGAGGCTCCGACAAGGCGCGCAAAGGCCTTCCCGGATGGGTTGAGAGAGGCCTGAGATCTGTCATGATTGAATGCCAGCAGTCGTCCGTTATATGCCACGTCGACTACGTCCTGACGGTCAACTTCCTCGGGCAGACGCGGGCCAGACAGTCGCATACTCCACAGCCCCTTCTTGTTTCGGATGCTAAAAATCCAATCGTCCCTTTGCAGCATGACGCTTTGCGAGACCTTCGCCGCATTATGGCAAAGGACCTCGGCGCTCTGAGCCTCAAAGAGATAAAAAAGCAGTCTGAAGGTGTTGAGAGAGAACTTCTTCCTCATTTGCGGGAGCTTTACAGCCCGCAGTTTGCCGCAACTCCGGCTGAGATCCGCGCATATACAAGATGGTAAGCTCACTTAATTCCTCATTAAAGTGCTCAACATGTGCCGCAGGTGGTTCGAAACAATTCTCCTTGTCCTCAGATTCGAGGGGAAATGTGTGCGTTTGCGCCAAAAAGAAGGCGCCTCTGAAGGTTCTCGCGGATTTTGCATTGAGGCATGTCGGCCCATTGCCGCGGGCGAGACAATCTGGGAGCTGATAGGGTACTGTCCCAGCGACACAATTCGCCGCTCCAAGCTGACAAACTTGTCCGTTGTCTCTATCGACTCGCCTACACGAAAGCTTGTGGAGCGGCCATTAGTGGGTCCTTTGCGTTTTATCAATCACTCGTGCGAGCCCAACTGCCATGTACGCTCAGTTCAACTGCGTCAGCGCAACTCTTGTATTCATTGATTTCTTTTGCTAGTATGCTCTCGGAGATGATCGATGGCGACACTATGTCAAGGCTGACAGGAACATCGATGTTGGAGAGGAGATATTTGTCTCGTACGGAAGCAAATATTTTGAAGACCTGGGCGTCAATGCCTGCATCTGCCTAGCCTGTAAGCAGAAGCAGTCCACTGTGTCATAACTTGTCCAGTGCTTCTTTATCTTAATCATAGACTGTTGTTCATGTCATTTCACAAAACAATCTGAGGGTAATTAATGCCATGCTCAAGTTGCATGATCCTAATTAACCAGATGAGATTGCCAAGATCTATCGCATTCTTGACTACGTGGAGGCAAACACGACGACGATGGTGCTAGGCGCACACCTCTAGCTTATATGGCTTCTCAATTGCAAAGACATCTCCGCGCCAAGGTGATGGCGGCGATGAGGCTACAGAAGTTGCTCACCAAAAGAATTTCCGGATGCGCAAAGAGGACCTCGGGCATGATACGGCGACGGGTTCAACAAGTTCTGCATCTGTTTGATGCTCGGACGGGCGCAAGCGATAACGTCACCCCCAACGGCCTCCTCCGTGCGTATTTGCTTGGCCAGCTCGCTGTCATCAAGGATGCCCCGCACCTTCTTCCCCGCCGCATCCTGGCCATTCACACCATCTGTCTCTTCCGCCACCCTCTGCGCAGCCTCTGGGTTCCGCACACACAACCAAGAATGCCGCGACAGCACCGCACAATCTCTTCGTTGCCTAAGGAACGTCCAGATCAAACCATCGCTGAACCTTGTGTCTCGAGGCTCGAGTTGTATGGCAAGGCTTCCGCGACAGCTACTAACCCAGCCACATCTAGCTTATTCTCGCTGATGTTGAGCACCTTGAGGGTCCGGTTGAACTTCAGGACTTGTACTAAGAAGGTAATGCCTGACCTGAGATCGTTATGCGGTTTTCAGGGCGCCTACGCGCGGAAGGGCGTCCAATGCGCGTACTTGGTCGAAAAGGGCCGCGCTCGGTCCGGAATGTGGGCGAAAATGGGGGAGAGGACTTTGGCGCGCGGTTATGCCGCGTTGGCTGGAGGCGTCAGTATGTGTACGGGCTGCCCCGGTGCACTCAAGGGGTGGCGGCGGTGGCGGTGGAGCGGCACCGTGCTTCGACCGAAGAACTTAGGGACTGTTTGTGGTTTGCAGGCCACTGGGGAGATGGCGTGGTGGTGGAAGAATCGGCCCTGCTAGCAGTAGTGGCGCAGGTGGAAGGAGAGGGAGAGAGATGCGGGTGTGGGTCCGGGTCTGGGTGTGGGCACGACATCGGGGTAGTCTCTGATCAAGACAGACTGCGCCGGTCACATTGATGCAGTTGATGATATGTTTCACCGCGACAACGTCCGAGTACGCGCTGTAGGTCAAGGTTGGCAGGTATGCTCTTAAGGGAGAAGGTTGTGCGCACATGGTGCTTCTGGAGCTCCTGGTCCGAGTGACAGTCATTGAGGCGTAGTGAGACGAGTCCCACTTGCGGAGGGGTGCGCAGGGTGCCGCTATACACTTGATAGGTGAATAAGAAGTTTATTGGATTCTGGGACAGGTCGAGGAATTGATTCGGACTGACACGCGAGTCAACTATGAGTTTGGAGTGTCTAGACTAGCTTACCTTTCGACGTATGCGCCCGTAAGTCTGAACGCGTTCGTCTTGAGCCGCCGATCAGATGCTACAGAGAGGAAGGTAAGGGTATTGAGCATCAAGATGGCGCGTAGCATGCTTTAGTATCTGCGATGAAGATGGTGAGCAACACGGCGGGCGACAACAAAGGGTGGGGCGCGCACATGCTCATCGAGGTCACATTTTCCTTGGACACAAGCTTACGTAGACCCCACTCTATGGTGAATACATTTCACAGAGTGGACGCAGACGTTAGCATGTCAACTGGATGCCGGAGATGTTGATCGTCCGCGGAGCCGTCGGCGTTGCGTGCTATGGGTTGTGCTCAGCGTAAGATACAGCGAGCTCGGCGGCAGGGACGCGCCTCAAAGGCAGCACTGACGCTGGGGTCGGGTTGTTCGTCGCATACGCTTCGTCGGGTCGGGTTGTTCGTCGCATACACTCCCTGTAAAAGCTGTCAACCTTGTCCATGCCCCACCACTTGTCGCTGTCGGCCTCGAGGTCGACACTGGCCGACGACCTTGTGGTATGAACGACAAGTCCCTTGGCAGTTGACTTTGGGGTGCAACAGGCGCGGCCGCAGGAATGGGAGTCGCAATATTGGGATTGAGTATTCCGGGGTCCATGCACAACCGCAAACGCCTAGGCCGAACATCTGGTCTCTACAACATCCATGAGTAAATAGATCATCCAATCAACGGACGATGAAGTGCTCACCGTGAGCATGGAGCTCTTCCTGCGCAACAAACTGCACACAGAACGCAGGACAGTACCGCCTGGTGTCGATGTTGTCGGTGTTGATGGAGTTAGTGAAGACGGTGCGAAGGTAAGCGTCCAAGCCGTAGAGTGAGTGTTTGGTTGCAGTCGCGTAGATATCGAGGCAGGCAGTAGGAGGATGATGATGCTAAGCAAAAGAGCAGGTTAAATCAAGAAAAGGGGAAGTGCCTGCTACTGCTATGTAGCGCACTTTGTACGGTGCCTTGCGTTCTTCAGGCCTCCGGTGCGCATCTGTTGGGCGCCTCCGTCTGCCGCGTCCGTGCTGCTGTCGTGGGTACCAGATCCGTCGCGAAGGTATTTGCGTTAGGCAACGCTTGATCTGCGCGCTGCTGCCGCTCAGCGTCGCCCTTGCAAAAGGGAGTCGACAGATTCCTCGGGTGCAGCTGTCGGGGATGGCGCAGTCGTGGTCAAGCGTGGAGGCGATCGAGGTAGTGTTGGGAAAAGCCTGTCGCTGATCCACGCCGTTGAACTTGAAGCACGTCGAACATATCTCGATCTCGAGCGGACGTCCGTCCTGAGCAGGCGCGTATGAGTGGATGTTCGACCTCGGTGCAACGATGATCTGACCTGATTGTCAAGGCCATTGCGTGCACTCCTCTCTTGCCAACTGCGAGAGCCACCGTGCGCGGGCGCTGAGTCGTTTGTCAATTGACTAATAGTAATAAGTTAATTGAGAGGAGTCACGAGTGCGGAGCTAACTAGATCGGGCCGCCGAAATCATCGAGGTGATCACTTTGTGATCACTGATCGGAAACGCTACCCAACTGCCTCCGCCCACTCATCCGCCAAAAAATGACATTATTCGTTTCCGGAGCTACAGTGGCGGGCGTTGCTCCCTGGACATATTGGACCTATCGGATCCAGTCCCCCAGTTTCCGACAGGAAGTCGGGCAGTGCGTGCTCTTCATCCCCTTACTACTGCGTTAATGACCACATTTTCTAACAGATGGAAGCCAGTGGGAGACATCATCGACCAGTTACTTCAAGTAGAGGCGTTTTGGGCTCTCTATCGACTTGCTCATGTGGACTTTTCTCGAAACCCCAACAATCTGAGGGAATTTGATACAGGGGAATGTTTTACAATTTGTTATGGTTTTCCAGAGGCAGCAAGTGAGAGCGAGTGACGGGTGCCGGTGAATGATGAGTAGGACATCTAGCAAAATTGTAATGCTGTACAGTAGTACTGTGCCCATCGCCAAGCTGGCGTCGTGGCGAACATCAGATGGTGTCGCAATGTGATGATACTCAGATACGGGTCCGTGCTTTAGATGGCCGTCGATGCTCACACCGCGTCCAGCTCCACAACCACCATCGTCATCTGCGGCGAGAGACAACGACTTCGCCATTCTACCCGCTTCATCGATGATCTCTCCCACTTCGACGTTCGCATCATCTACCGCCTTGGCCGCTCCCAAGTAGTTGCGAATGCGCTATCCCGCCGTGCTGGCCTCGAATCCACTCCCGATGGCCAGCCATATCAACCGTTATTTGGGCGCCCTGCTGAAGTCAGTGCAGCCCCTCTTATCCCCGATCCTCCAACCATTGACGCTGACAACGAGACGGACGACGACCGTGTTCGTCTCTTCAAGTCGTCGTTCGCCACCTTGGGGAAGCATCGCTGTGACTTGGCGGCTGGTGCTGATCCATCAACGGGTGGCATTGGTCGTTATTTCGTCAAGAACGGTCTGCTGTAATGAAGAGGAAATTGTTCTGGCACCCGCCTCGCTTGAGCAGGCCGAGGACGGCATCAGCGCGCTGCACAACGACGTCTGGGCATCGCATCACCATCGCCGCTATCAAACAGAGAGCTTGGATGCCGTACCTTGCAGGGATCGTGGAGCGTACGCTCCGAACCTGCGATCCATGCCAGTTCTGTCCCCGTGAACCCGCTGTTCAGAAACCTCTTCATCCTCTCCCTCGCGTCGCACCGACGTCTATTTGGGTGTTCGACTTTGTAGGTCCTCTCCCGAAGTCTACGCATGGTAATCAGTACATGCTCAACTTCATGGATCTTGGAACTGACTTTGCGTATGGTCAAGCTCGCCAACGTCGATCTGCCGAGTCGGTTGTCGCACTCCTGCTTTTCCTCATCTCCATCTTCGGGAAGCCCGAGTCAGTCTCGACTGACAACGGTGAGCAGTTCATGTCGTACCTGGTCCAAAACTTCCTCCAGCGTATGGGCATCCGGCATCTGCATACCTCGCTATACCATCCGCAGACCAACGGTCGTCTCGAGAAGTACAACGATATCTGCGCACAGATGTTAGCGCGCTACACGGCGCCTGACAGGCAGAACACTTGAGATAGTTGCTTGCCTAACGCTATCCTCGCTCACAACGCGCACCGCAACCGTTCTCTCCGTTGTTCGCCCGCTTTCCTTCTCTTCGGTCTCGAACCGCGTTTGTCGCACGAGACAGTCTTCGACGTTATCCGACTTCCGCCCACCGACGAAGAAATTGAGACGCTGCAGAGCAGGCGTCTTCTCTATATCCAGGAACTCGGCAAGTATCGCGAAGCAGCCGATGCGATAGGTATCGAGATCTTGGACCTGGCTCGCCGCGGAACGCGAGAAAAGTTACTACGAACGCGCCCTCGGTATTGGTGATCTTGTTAAGCGCTGGAACGAACGTCAGTCAAAGGTCCATCCTCGCTGGGATGGTCCCTTCGTCATTCACAACATCACAAACAAAAATACTTACCAACTTGCTACCAGAAACGGCTACATCCTCAAGAACCCCTACAATGGAGAGCGGCTACGTCGTTATCAGGCCGCGGGTCCCGAAGCAGCGCTCTGGTACGCAAGCGCCGACTTGCAGCGACGAGACGCCCAACAGCGACGTGGATGGAGGCAAAGAGCGTAACCCCGTGCCCGGATCAACACCGACCACGCTTGCTTGCGTTGTCGATCCCCGAGAGCCGACGGCGATCATCGGCCCGCACATATAATCAGGTCATCGCCATCAATACTTGGCTTTTCCATTCACCACAACATGCCCTCTGATGATGAAGAAGCAGCGAACTGCTACGGAATCTGTAAGCTTTCCCCTCCTTTCTAGGCTTGTCTGTGATGCATGATTCACTAGGTGGCATTGAGTCTTGTCGACTGACGGATATAAGTGGTGTTCGCTTTTGGGAGTATGAAATAAACTGGGTAGATTTGGAGAACAAGGTCGAGTACGACGAGAATACGTATGATCTCCTTGATTTTGTCGCGCGCATCTGTGCTGATGGGGAGTAGGTTCGAGGACGATTCTGCTTTCATCGGCGGCAGTCTGGACTTCGTCGCCCACTTTTGGAAGGGCGTTGTTGGCCTTGGCGGACGCGCTCCCCACAATCTTACGGCGTTTGAGGTTGGCGATACGTTCCGTTGCTCCTCAGGTTATGACAAGCTTCCGCCCAAGCGACGGGCGGAGAAGGAGGAGGAAAAGCGAAGGATGGAACTCCAGGCAAAGAAGAAGAGGAAGAAGCCAGCAACAAAAGGGGAGGAAAAGGAGCAGAACAGGACCAAGAAGAAAAGGAAGAAGGTCTAATGCAAAGATCGTCGCCCTCATCTTCCGCAGACCCCCATAAACTAGAATCACATCAACTTGACCCAACTTGTAGCGGGTTGCCTCTGTCTCTACTCTCTCGGCTGCGACTACGAGCTCAAGCACGGGAGTCTCTCCGCTGATATCTCTTTTCCCCCGCGACGCCTAGCCATTCGCAGATCCCCCGCTGACGACTGTGAAACAAACAAAGTCGCATGATGCTCTGCCTGTGTCTCAAAGGCTCCCGCTTCTGCGGCGCTTGTCCACCGAGGTCCAGGTGCGGCGGTCGAGGACGTTTTGGTTGACGTCGGATGGCGGCGATGCGGCGGAGCGTGCGCCGAGGCGGTCGTTCACGATGGACGGGCATCCCACGACTCCCAGTACGGCGGATGCTGCATCTTCGCCACCGCAGGAACTAGGGCACTCGCACACGCCGTCGCGGTGGCGCTTCTTCAATCCGTTCATGTCAAATACGAACACCACTGCCACTGGGCCCTTCCAGCAGGAGCCGTACATCCCAAGTCCTGATGTGCGGCGCCAAGGGATATTGTGTGTTTGAGCTATGATACCCTGGATGATAGAGGGATGAGGATGCTCGAGGGGAGGAGTGATCACCGTCCAGTGATTGGGAGTTATGCGGTGTATGTTTAGAGGGGCAGGATGCTCCTATACATAATAGACACTTTACATTACAACGATTATACCAGGATTTCTATCATTATTACTTACTTTTCCTCTTTTTTTTCTGTAGATCGTATACGTGCGAGTACGCGGTAAGAATCCACGCTTAGTAAAGACTGGGCAGATATTACTGCGTTTCGTCGAGTGTTGCGCCAATTGCAAGGACAAGCAAGCTGAATCCCTGAACATGCATCAATAACCGTGCAAACAAGCACTGTTTTGGCGCGCATGACCGTGATCGCCTCAGGTAGCAACCGTTCTGGGGCATACGCACTTTCCGACTCGAGGTTGACTGTCGAAAACGGTGAGAAATTGCCTGATTGGATGCACCGTGACCTACACAAGAAATGGTCCCGCACCCGACTCAGCTCGACAAAGCCGTCGAATTCCGGATGGCGCAGAACCTCGCGGCTGACAGTATCGTTTCTGACACCGTGGGGATCGACGCTGACCGCCTTGGTCCTTGGGTCGACGTTGATGACGCCCGCCGCGAAACACCGCTGAAATTTCTCCGCGTGCTCCGGTGGGATGGGCTTTAGTATTTTGATGTGAGGCAGGACGCGGTAGGACGCGGTCGCGACGGGGCTGAACGCTCTTGACCGCGTGCAGATCCATCTCTATCTCCTGCCCGGGGCGCAGCTTCGCAAGAACGATGTTGGGATTGGTCGGCGCGGGCGGGGTGTCTGCGAACATGGCCGGCTGCTCGCCCTCGAGGCGCCATACCAGGCGCGACGACAGGACCTCGGATTTGACGTAGAGGTCCTCGGGCTCAGTCGCGCCAGGCAGCGGGTGTGGGCTGTGCGAGCACACGACGTGCAGGTTGAAGACGATGGTATTGCGATCCGTGGGGGTGTCGTTGCCCGGCGTGCGCATCTCCATCGGTTCTGGGTCGATGTTGAGCGGGACAAGCCCGAGGCGGTGCGCGAGGACCTCGTCCTGGATCACGGATGTGTTGTTCCATACGTAGACGTGCTCAATGGCCACCTGTGGAACTTGGCGATCATGATGCGGCGGAAGGCGTTGGCGATGGAGGCGTCGACGCCAACCATGTCAAAGTCTATTGACCGACCCGAAAGACGCTGGACCTGCACTTTTAGGTTCTATGCTTCCAAGGAAAACACCTGTGAGCCATAGCCATCGTCGAGGCAAGGAAACGCACCTGTTTGAATTTTGGCAGGCTCCATGCGTGGTCTTCACCGGGATAATGGCCGGGGTAGTCGGTGCTGGAGATGTTGGTGACCCGCTCCGGTTTAATGCCAACGAGGCGACGTTGGTCGATGTCCTGGGCCATCGCTGCATGCAGGTGAAAGTAAGGTGAAAGCAAGATGAAAGTGGAAAGCAAGTAACAAAAATTTTGATCGATCATTATTCCACGCGATAAATAAGTAACTTTACTCTACCAGTATTTCTTTACTTGTTAACTGACTTGTCACAACGCTTTCCTCAGTCCTGGTTTTGACTTTTGGTGTTTATGATGCGTATGAATTCCTACAGTACCTTATTCCTGATTTTCTCCGACGCAATCCTTATGTCTGAATCCCTCGACGATCTACGAGTATACTTCACCGTGACCTTTGGGGTACATTTCGTGGCCGTCGACGTCGCTACTAACACTGAGGTCCGACTTTGGAATAAACCCGATTCCGAGAATGAGGATCTCTTCAGACACTTCTATCAACACAGTACTGGCATGCGACAAAAGCTCAAACCTGGGCTGGCGTTACTTACAGTATGTCAAAAACATTGTAGCACCCGGTTTTCGCCAAGTAAAGTAGTAGTTACATCGACAGGTTATCAAAGCGCAGTGAACATACAAGTACATATCAAGCTAAGGGATGTCATGTTACACAAGAAAAGAATTAAGTACTATAAGTAACAAGAAAGAAGTTCAAGCGTAGCGCACGGGAGCCATAGCGGGCGGATGGGGCGGGGGCGGCATCCACGCACTCTGCTGCTCATGCTCCTGGATATCCCGCTCCTCCGACATGTACGAGTCCTGCGTGGGCGGGATCGCCGCCGCAGCCAGCAGCTGACTGTAATGCCCGCCCTCAGCAGCCGACCCGTCCCCATCCCCATCTCTGCGCCTCAGGGTAGAACGGATAGAACATATGCCCACAATCCAGCATGGGCGCGTGCTTTCCCGGTGGCGTCGTGCCATGCCCGTTGTTCCCATTCATGCCCCGCGACGACGACTGCGAGTACCCGGACGATCCATACGACGCAGAAGAGAGCGTCGGCGTCGACTGCTGGCTGTTCGCGTGGTGCCCGGGGCTCTTGAGGGCATCTTCCTCCCAGTCTTGCTCCGCCATGAGCACGGGATTCATCGCTGGCCCGACGGTGTGCAGGTTGACGTCCATGACGCGCTCGGCGAGCTTGGAGATGAGCGGGTGGCCTCCATCGACGTCCTTGGGCTCCCAGCGCCAGCGAAAACGGGGCAGCATGTCGAGCGCAAGCCACACGTCCTCCAAAGCTGTGTGTCGGAGCAGGGTGTCGGACTTGGACATGTGCCCGTACAGTACGACCATCGCAGCGATGTGAAGCGGAATGGGCGAAGTGAAGAAGGCAATATCAGGGAAGCGGATGAGCTGGCTATGCACGATGATGGTGTTGTGTGATGTGATTATGGCTGGGAAGATTAGCGTTGTATAAAGACTAAGAGATGGGTTCGCGTACCATCAACCAAAGCCTTCCTCCGATGCGCGTACGGCAGCTCCTTCGAGCTGAACAAAGCATGCAACAACAGGATCCTAGAGATCCTAATTTTCAACAGCGTCATCAGCCCCTCGTTCTCCGTAATCTCCTGCACCAACTTGCTCTTCCTCTCCAGCGGCCGCTCATTGGTGCCGCCAAAGTAGTGCTTGTACTTGTCCGGGAGCCCCCTGCGGAACTCGACCATGCTTTTGATGATCCTCGTCGCGTTGCGGGTGACGCTGTTGCTGTTTTGGTGCGCGGGCGAGTAGAGCGAATTGATGATGTTGGCCTGGATTTCGACGATGGGATGGGTGAGTTCAAAGTGCTCGCTAAAGTCTTCGCGGAATGGACGCGGTGTGTTGCCGTCAGAGGGGGAAATGCCCAGCGGACGGCCGAGGAGAATGGAATTGCCGCGGTCGTGGAGGAGAACGATGCCCCAAAGGCGGATGCACAGCTCGCACTCTTCCTCCGAGAAGATCTGCTGATGGTTCATATTATTCAGTTGCGACGTGGGGTCATGGTGAAGGCCGAGCTTGATGGACAAACGGACCAAGCTGCCGACTAGTCGCCAAAGAGTCCGCCCTTGTCGCTGTCACACGGATGAGTGGATGTATTAAAAGAAATGTAATCAACTCACTTCGGTATACAGATACCAATGCAGAAGGATGAGGGCTTGCAAGCTGGAGATTGTAGCCTTCAAGTCAGGCTTAACCCCCAGAGCGCGCCTGAAGAATTCATCGTGGTCGGGCCAGTCGGGGGACAAGACCTTGCGCGTCGAAGGCTTGTTCGGCAGAGACATCTGCGCGTCTTCGCCAGACTCCATCTCGGAGGAACTGTGCGAAACCTCACTGAGTGCCAGTACGAGGTGCAGACTGCAGATGAACCGGGATCGTGGATGCTCATCCTGTCCTGATAGAGAGCATCAAGGGACTGCTAGAAAACCTTGTTGAAAAAGACGGGACGGTGGATATTGAGACGCGAAAAGTAAACTTCAACAACATGCTGGACGAGGTTGCGGTCCTTCGGTAGCCAGACGTCGACGATTGCCGGGTCGGGTCTGGCAGGGAGCGATATCTGAGGAGCGACGGCCGCGTTGGAGTTGCACCTGACGGTGACTTTGCGCCGGTTGTGGGAGCAACAGTGAGCGTATGTCTCCGCCACGCTGCGGTCTCTGCCCGAGCTCAATCCATTCAAGACCACCGCCAGATCCTTTCTGTCGACAGCGGTAAGGGCGAGCTTGAGGCCGCTGATGATGGCCGCAGAGGCACCAAAGTCTTCGGCCAGCACCTGGGCGATAATCAGCGAGAGTTCTAAATAACTTGAAGAGGCCCGACCTGGGTGTTGGACGCATCGTTGGACTTTGGATGCCGGCCTTCGATGTCAGCTCCGAGCCGACTTGTGGTGTCCTCAGTCGGCGGAGGCGAGTGCTGCGGGTCATTTGCGGGCTGCTGGGCGGATGTGTGGATTGTAGGGAGGACCCGGCATTGGCGGCATCTGGCCGGGGTGATATGGCGGGCCAGGCGGGTATGGGAGCATGCCGTGCGGCGGATATCCTGGCGGCGGCATCATGCCAAGCGGCGGAGCATGTACGGATTGGGGCCGGGAGGGGCGCCTTTGGGCGGGGCAGGGCCGTCTGCGCGGAACGACGTGCGCATCGGAGCGCCTGGGAAGAGAAATTCAAAGAGGACGAGGCATGGTTCTCGGCTATCTTGATGCCGTCCCGCGCGAGAAGGTCTTCAATGTTGGCCATCTCGAAGCCGGGCAGGGGCGCTTGAGGAGAGCCTCGCATTTTGCGAGCTGGAGCTCGACATGCTCGGTGTAGCCGCGCAGGGTGAGCATCTGGCGGCGGCGGTCCTCCTGGTTGCGCTCGACGCCGGCGGTCTGGTAGGCGGTGCAGCGCGGGTGCTTGGAGTCGCACTGGCAGAGAGGAATCAGCGTCGCCCGGCGGGCTTGCCTTAATTTTCTTCCTCGTCTCGCGCAAGCCTCGTGGGATCGGCGAAGGCGCCGTGTTTCGATGGGACCGCCCTGGGCATCGCCGTCGCCGCCAGCATTCTTGCGGTGTCGCTTGGTGCCCGCTGCCGCCGCAGTTGGTTGGGGGGGAGCGGCGGCGGCGGCGGAATGGCCGTCTGCGCAACATGCGCGGCGCCTCATCGCCGGCTGTCCCCCGCGCGTCTCTCCTTCTGCTGCTCCCTAACCTCACCGCGTCCCTCCTTCATTCGTCGAGTCCCTGGTGCGCACTAGGCGGATCGTCGTCCATGGGGCATAAGGTGTGCGTGCGGGCGATTTGACGTTCGTTGCTGGATGGCGATGACAGCGGGACTGGAACTTGAAGAAATGAATTTTGCTACCCCGAGCGTGATCAATGTGGCGATCACCTATCACTTACCCGTGTTCCCCCTGTTACTCTTCTCTATGATTGTCATAAACTTGACGAAATGCGCTCAATAACGGAACGGCGAGTATTTTGGCGAGGGGCATGTCAGGCAATGGCGCGCTCCAACTTACGGACAAAAAGGCGGCCCACGGTGCCCATGTCGCGTCCGGTGCTCCTGCCGCCCGTCAATCGTCCGACGGTGAGCTTTCCTTGTTGAAGCAGATCGTCTGCTTAATCACAAGGATCCTCGTCGGAATGACGGCTTAGTTGAGATGCCGTCAAGAGGGTGCATGCATCCGTGCGCTACGGTCGGCGCCAGCCCGCCTTCACACCGTTCTTCAGCCGCAATCGCTGTGCGGCGCAAGGCGCGACGTCGGCAACCGTCTCGCCACCTACCCAACGCAAGCCCATGCCACGATACTTGGGCTGCTGTATTTTGATTTGCGCTCATTTTGCTAAGTAGATTGCTGCTTATTCAAGTCTCCTGCTAATCAGCAGCAGCGTCATGCAAATGGCAATTTGGACAGCCCTGGCCTGATACCCAGCGGAACATGATGGACCAGGACTAGTAGGAGCGCGCCGAATAAGCAGCACCTGCCCGGTATAAATGGCTCACCAAATCGCTCGTTCCCAATCCCCTGAGCCGAATCCACAGCAACTTATCGCAGACGGTGCTTCAGCTGGGACAAATCAGGACTCTCTAATCAAGACGCGTCAACGGTCCGCCTGCGCAGACGCCGTCGCTCCGGAACGAAAATGGACTACAAACGTCCAACGACATGCAAGAGATTGTCGGCGGCGACGGTGCGCGCTGCCAGCTGGCGTTGCGTCCCTGATTTTTCCCTTGGAGCGTTGGCTTTCTGAAGGGTCTCAGCGAACTTCTCAAGTCCGGCCCATAGGAAGCTGAGGTGTCTAGGAGATCGCATAGGAGAGAAAGAAATATGCCAAATATATAGAAGTCTACGAAAAATATCATCTACAAGAATTGTCAAGGCTCGTGGCGCTAGGAAGCGCCCATGTAAGCTGTCAGAGCCCTCGAAGCTGTATTAACCCCTCGATCTCCCGCCGTTGATTATCTCTGGGATGATCTCTTGCTCAGGCCAGCGACGCGCCTCAGCTCGGACGAACCGGGAGAGGTCGTTCTTCATGTTGGACCAGCCTGCAATTGTGAAGGCGGGAAGCTGACAATGTAGGCAAAATGAATTACCTATTGGAGAGACTCGTTTTCTGCCTCGGATCAGTGGATGTTTTGCAAAAATATGGGCGGGGATGCGGGCCAGCTGGTCCTCAAGCTCCATATCAAGCAGCTTCTGACGAATCCTAGGGGAGCAATGAGCATCTGCGCCGGCAAAAGCGAGACCATCTTCTCACCAGTTGACTCGCGCAGCGTCTGTGCTGAAAGCAGTCTTCAGTGTCTGAAGGATCACGCTCCGCTCACTCCGGCTTGTCTTCCAGTCCGATAACCACGAGACGCATGAGACTGCAATTGCGCGGTCCGCTGCACACATGCGCTTGAATGCAATCAAGGCATTGACGCCTTGGCGGCTGAAAACATTGAAATTACATTAGCTGAGAGGACATTGAGAAGATTGGACTTGAGCTTACCGTTCGTATCTCTGCTTACATTGGCGACAGTACCGCATCTTATAGAAGATATAAGCGCGGGAGCGCTGGTTGCCACACTCCTGCCGCTCTATCAGCAACGTCTCTAGCATCTGACAAGATACGCACCATGCAACGGGGGCTAAACATGAGGAATATGTATGTAGCTGTTTCCACTCCAGGTAGGCGATGAGGGAGATCGGTGGTATTTACAAGTGCCTGCTCCCAATACCGACCAGACGGGCTGAAATCAGCAACGCGACGGAATGCCCGGGAGGTATACCAGAGGGCGACCAAGTCAGGCGCCTCAACGTATGAGATAATCTTCTCTCCAGTCAGCATCTGTTTGGCGATGAAGGAGGCGCCTCACCTCAAGGAGCACGTCCAAGGCAAGATCCACAAAACCGCGACGAATCTTGGGAGGCGGAAAGTCATCGTCGTCGTCGAGACGGCGCTTTGATGTGCGTTTTGGTCGACGCTGAGGCATTGTGGAATTAGGCACTATAGACGACGGGGGGATGGGCAAGATAGATCCTGGCTACCTGCCATTTATTGAATGCTGAGCCCACGTCGACGCCATGACCTAAGAGTCTTTGAGCACCAGGGCTTTTTGGCGCCTTTGTTGCAAAAGAAAGGCCCCCTTCGTTCAAACCTGATGGAGTGGAGGGATGTGCCTGAAATTGTTCTTTGTGATCTGCCTCGTTTCGCCTTCAACTGCTGCCAAGAGCTCACCTTCGCGTTGACGGCTCCTATTCATCCTTTGTTATTATTTTGTCATGAGTGCTTTAATCGACAGCCCCGACGCCGACGTAGTTGGCCAGCATCGTGCTGTTTGATCCCTTTGTTCATTGAATTTTGGGCCTAACGTTGACGCCAGTAGACCTGCTGGAAATCAATGTGATGAAAGAAGCTGATCTACTAGCGCGACATTGTTTCGGTGAGTTTTTTTGGCCGGGAACGTTGAATGCCTATTGAGGCGTAATGATGCTGTAAAGAGACGATAAGTTAGGAGGCGGTACACCGCTATATTTAGAGTGTTTCAGAGGCTCACCCGCTGGGCGGGTGGGACACACTCACACCGCCAAAATGAGTATTTCCTACACTCGTATAATTTCTGTAAAATTAAAACCCGAGGTTATTCCGAGTTGGACATGGCATTTTCCAGAGGTTATCCAGCTGTGGGAAGCACTCACTTCGGCGGTGTGGGTACCTGATGATAACTCACAGCCAGACAAAAGCTACGCGGACTGAGGCACGTGGGGAGGGCGGGATGGCCAAAGAATTGTTGAGATGTAGACGTCTTGAGAATGAGAGAGAGCATGCTAAACCGAGCGGTGCTCAAGGCTTGTCGGCGAGTCGGAAGAGAAAAATCAGCGTGGGAATCGTCCCTCGTGCGCTTGCTTGACTGGACGTGGCGGATTAATCTTGCAAGCTCGATCATCCGCTGCACTAATGAATTAACCAAGGATTCGCAGCGGATTCACTCCAGGATTCAAAGTGTGATGAGTCGGGCTATAAAGTGCACCACTGCAAAAAAAAAAAAAAAGTGTGATGAGTCGGCCTGATCCCGGCCAACCCGTCGGGACTGGATCTCGGGGGAAGCGGCAGTGTGATCGGGGCTCGACATGCCGCCCTCCCAATGGCCAATGTGTCTGGATTCTGAGTCTGCTCACTGGTTTCCGCTGCGCAAGATATCAATAAATGGCTGTGATTGACAGTCTGGGTTCTTGAGAGGTCTTTTAAGCCTCTACAAAGTAGCTCAAAGTGTTTTCACAATAGGAGGGCTCTTACGTGGGCTGAGCGGCAATTATGCAGCATAGTGCCATTTGTGCTGAATCTTGGATTTGCCTTTAGTTTGCAGCTATCAAAGTTAAAATCCGATCTGAATCCGATGCCAATATTTTCTCAATCCTCGTCGAATCCGGCTACTCTGAAATACCCTATCTACTTACTTAGTTCAGCAGCAGTGAGCCCTTGCAGCGCATCAGAATAGTTGTTGCTCACTATCACTTATGTTTGCTTTACATCACTCTTTTAATTCATTTGTTCACCCACCCAACCCTTTCTCTTGTTTACTCATTATGCATCCTAGTAAATTATTTAATAGTTCAGCATGTCAACTTTATTACTACTCTTCCTGGTCATCAGCGTTCACAAGGTCAGTAACTATGCAAAGTGCCCGCCCACCTAGGGGGCTTTTGGCATCAGCATGCAAAATCTAGTACTTCCTTAATCTGTGTTCACACGCTCTACTATGACTAGACTGAAAGTGTACTTGGCGCTTCTCTTATAGATTCTAAACAGTCTACATAAGCTATGCGCGCAGGGCTCATTATATGAACCAGAGTACCAAAGATGCCTACACCAAAGCA
This sequence comes from Strobilurus orientalis, assembly GCA_019915145.1. Taxonomy (NCBI): domain Eukaryota; kingdom Fungi; phylum Basidiomycota; class Agaricomycetes; order Agaricales; family Physalacriaceae; genus Strobilurus; species Strobilurus orientalis. The sequence continues at coordinate 3,166,288 of JAHLML010000008.1, read as the reverse complement.
AACATAGCCAAACAGTGTGCACAGGGCTCAACACAGATTATTGATTATCACTTTGATCTCTTCCTACAATATGCGTCGCAGAGCAAATAAAGCCCGGGATGCTCTTCAGAATGATCGTGAAGCACTTGTTGTTGATCCATTGCCCCCAGGTATGATGTATTGGCTTTTGATTGCCAACAACTCAACCTTACTAACATAATACAAGGCTCAATTGAAGACTACAACTTAGACGTAGTCGCTGCAACAATTGCAGATCATACAGCTCCACAGAACAGCGGAGGAGTTCTAGGGATGGTGGAGCAGCTGAACAATCTAGAGGTATGTTTTAAGCTTTATTTGCAATGCTCAAACTTATTATTCTCAGATTGCTGCCCAAGCTACAGCCACGGCTCATGCAGATATTGCTCAGCCTTTGAAATCAAGACATAAGGAGCGGCAAATTAACTCTGGGGTGGAAGAAGTTGCTCAAAATATCCAAGCATTATCCAACATACTTCATTCCCTAGAAGCTACAGATCGATCAGATATACTGGAGCGTCTTCAAGAGGTAGAAACTGGTCTGGAAGAAGAAACACAGCATTGGCTGAAGGTGGCGTCCAAGGCATCCAAGTTGCAGGTTGCTGCCGTCAAGGATGCATTTTCAACAGCGGCTTTTCTGTTAAAGCAGTGGAGGGCAGATTACTCTGATATCAGCGCCGTCAGGATTCCCAGCGGTAATATTTGTCTTCAAATAGCAAAAGTCAAACATCTCATGCCTATGTTATGCTACACAGATGTTACTCGCCCTCCTCAACGGGCAGAAGCAGCTCTCATAGCCTACGTTATTGCTCTAGTCTTCCGCGTCTTTAACTCAGCCAGTCGGAGCCAGGCTACGCTGCTGCTGAAATTATTGCGGATTTTTGGACGATCCCTCACATCACTTGCTCCTGGAGGCCCAAATCACTCTCAGGAGGCTGCTCTCAATCATATTCCCCAAGACATTCGCACATTGGAGGCTCAATTTAGCCTTGACGTTGCAACCATTGTCTATGCTGTTTGTCCATCTTGCTCATACACCCACCCTCCTGCTTCTCCACCGGGGCCTGCCTACCCCTCTCATTGCTCCTATGACTCTCCCTGCTTTGGCGTTTGTGGAGCTTCCATTTTGGCCTATGGCAAGCCCATTAAAACGTTTGACTATCGACCTTTTCTGGAGTGGTTTGGGCGATTTGTAGCCCTTCCAAACGTTGCCAAATATGCGAACGCATTTGCAGCGGAGGTGGCCGCTCATGGACCGGAATTTTCCCAATATGTCAAAACCTCAGACGGCAGGATGTATCAAAACTTGAAAATGGAAGACGGCTCTTCTTTTTTTCTAGATCGAGGAGAGGAGGGTCGCTGGGTTTTTATGCTTCTTGGGGATTTCTTCAATATTGAAGGAAACAACGTTCGCGGAAAGGCCAACTCAACCGGAATGATGGCGCTCATCTGCATGAATTTGCCTCGGCAACTTTGCTATGATCCTGCATACATCTATGTTCCTGGAATCATTCAGGGTCCCAAAGAGCCCAACGGTCCAGCCGGCCATCATCAGCACTATTTGCGGCCCCTTCTAGATGATTTATGCACAGGATATCGTCGTGGCATTCGATCAGTTACTTTGGCAAATCCAGAGCCAAGAATTGAGCGATGCGCTCTTATTGGAGCAGCTATGGATCTAAAGGCAGCCCGTCCCTTTGCTGGCCTTATGGATGTCTCCTCTCATATCTTTTGCATTGTTTGCGATCTTTGGCATAAATCCCAACTTCACAGAACAGATTATTCATCTTGGAAAGCTAGGGATCCAGCCCATATTCGCAAAGGCCATCAGTTGTGGGCCAATGCCTCAACTGTTCAGGAACGGAAGGAGATCGAAAAACTCTATGGAACGCGTGCCAGCGAACTTCAGCGACTTTTCTATTGGACTTCCAGTCTCCAGGTTATCACGGATCCAATGCACACGGATGATCAGGGTTCCAAGCAATGGTATTTCCGGCTTGCTCTACGGCTTGAAAACCCTCATCAGGCTGGGAACAACAAAAGCAATCCTCCAATTTCCCTTGTTGCATTCTACTATGACTTTTGTCCCCCTCCCCCACTCTCCATCCTATCTAATCTCGACTCAGCGGAGGCAAACGCAGAGCAGGGCGATATTTCTCCTTTGGTCTGGCCAACGTTAGACTTTGCTCTTCAGACTGCCAGATTAGTCAAGCTAGATGGCCTGAAGAGGGCAATCTTAGACGGGCGCACTCGTCAGCACATCATTCAGATCCGCCAACGCATTTCTGGGCTCTCTCCAGCTGCCTCTGTTACAGAAAAGAACGCCCTTCAGAATACTCTGCAAAGATATAAAAGTGACGCTTTATTGTTTGCATGTCTCGACGTTATGGCCTTTCCGCCTTACGAAAAGGATAATATGCTCACATCTGGGCGACGAGCTCCCAATAAAAAGGCTTTGGCAAAAGCTCTCTTGGACTGGGTGAGTCACAATGGTGGTGTTGATGCTTGCTTCTAAATTAACTTTACAGAGAATGCAAGAAGTGGTGGAAAAATGCTTCAATTGGCCACGATTTAGCCTTCGATCAGGATTATCCCAGACTCTTCCCTCATTAGAAGAGCCAGATGGTCCTTGGGGTTGGAAAAATCTTAACCAAACGGAACGACAGGAGCAACTTGACTTCTTAGGCAGAGCTATGAACTATACTTCTGCAAGAAACGTTGGCGACCTTCATCGCCAACTTACTTCGGCCATTGATAGCCTGATTGCTCTGGCGACAACCTTGGAAGCCAATACTAGTCACGCTCTTCAATATGTTTGCATTGACATCTTTTCTCAAATTCCTACTGTTGCTGTTCGCAAATCAAAACTGATTGAAAGATTAATTGCATGGGTCAGTCTTTGTGCTTATATTAAAATGACACATTGCTAATTTTTTGAGATCAGCGGGCCACCTATCCTTTGAATGGCATGCAGTGGAGCGCTGTAGACTCCCCAGCCATTCTTGACTTGTTGCAAGAATGCATCAAGGAGACCATTGTGCCATCTTGGGTTTCAAAACCTCCTCAGAACGTTGGATTGCCGGAGGCTGGAACTCTTAAAGCAGACAATTATCGCATCATCTACGCCATCCATCTTCCACTTGCTTTGCTTTCATTATGGCAAATAGGGTCCCCCTTGGCTGCCTCTGATGCTCTTGAGATGCGCCCTATCTTGGAAACAACTATGCATCTTGTTTGCTCCAGCAATCTGATGACTAGAAGGACGATTACCCAGGAGAAACTCAATCATGCTCGCTCTCTTTATCAGCAGCACGTTGAGGGTCTCAAAAAACACTTTCCTGGGTTCATTCGCCCAGTGCATCATATGCAGTTTCATATCTTTGACTCTATAGAGTTATTTTCTGGAGTGCGTAACTTTTGGTGCTATGGAGGAGAACGATTTATTGGCCGTCTAAGACGCATACCTATAAATCATAAGCCTGGTATAATTTTTACGACAACATTCCGTTGAACATGCTCTCATTACATTTATAGGAGAATTTGAAAGCTCTCTGCTGCATTCCTTTTATAAGGGTGCCAGCTTTCGTCAGTGGCTCAATGAACCCAGCTGTCCGCCTCTTCTTCGTCACTGCAAAGCTCTTCTTGATCAGGCCTATCACTTCGAAAAACCTTCATCTGCTTTAGATGACACAGAAGAGGATGATTTTTCAACTTCAAACTTGCCGTCCGTTAAAGTTCAAGATATACCAAATGATCTTTTACGGGCTATCAAGATTCAACTGAAATCCAGCCAGCTTGCCATCACCCTCCTTCACCAAACTTCGGCCCCAAATGGACATTTCTGCGATCAGCATAAAAAAGCGCAAATTGGAAACAGTTATGTCTGCTTTCAATCCACGCAAGGCTCAAATGATTCTTGGAAAACTGGTCAAATCAAATATATCTTTCAAAGGGAGGAAGCTTTGTACTTTGCGGTGCAGCAGAGCCGTTCTTATTCAGGCGTGGACTTTCTCAAGGATTTTTGGAAAGATGGATTTGAGGCAAAGACAGTTGCAGAAGACTTTCGCAGCTCCATAGAGCTTGTGCCGTCTGTCAACATCTTGGGACACGCTGCAAGATGGAAAATTGCGCCAGGGCTTGTGGGTGTTGTCAGTTTGAATAAAGTAAGTCCAATTCATGCTGTGTTTTTCTCAAATTCAATAAATTTTATTTCTTAGGAATAAATGATTTATTTCCTTTTGCATGTTTTCTAATATTGCATGTTTTTGCCATCTTGTCCCTAGATACACATCATAGCAAGAAAGTAACAGCTTAAATTTTAGCAGTGTTGTCTATATCTGGTTAAATGCAAGCTGCCAGGCATCCAAGCCGTTGAGTTGCTTCAGATCATGCTTATGATCGTGCAATTTATATTAAAGAAGAGGCACAATCGTATGGTTTTTAAATGTAAATAACTCCATCTTCATCATGAGAATCAGCACATTCTGATGCTGTGAGAGAAGCACACTGTAGAGCGATTAGTAAGAGGCAAATGCATATCCATGTTATAAAACTGTACCTGCTTGAGCCAACAAGATAGCACATGATATCTGCTCTCAATCAGCAGAGCAAGAAAAGGAAGCACAACTATCATGAATAGCATCATAGAGTAGCGCCAGAAAATTTGAGTCCAATATGCAGCTCCTGTAGTTCTACGCCAGACGTAGATTTGCGAAGGCTGAGCGCTGCTTGATCCAGCTATTGCAATAATGCTCTCCGAAGTCAATGTGCAGGTCTAAAATTCTTCAAGTTTAATTTAATAGTCAAAGCTGAAATCAAGACAAAGACGCACAGCAATTGGCTGAACCAGTCCTCCAGGAGAATACTGAAGTCTTTGTATTAGCTTGCCTGTAGCAGTCTCAAATAGCAATGCTTGGCCGCAATCTGTTCCTCCAACAACTTTTTGTCCATCCTCTGCAAAGCAAACTTGTCGAGGATAGCGTACAATAGGCGAAGGACCTTTTAATGAACGAATAGGGGCAAGAGTGGCAAAGTTGTATAGGCTGTATTCATTCTGGCCCGCGTTGACCACAAAAATGTTGGCTTCTTGCAAAATGGCAACAGACGACCTAATGCACTTGGTAAATGATCATCTTCATTAGTGATGCCGCTTACAAAATGGGAGAAGAGCAATTTTTTATCACCGGGGGACTATGGTTGCTTTTCAACCGAATGCTAAAGAAGACAATAAGCTACAATGACAACAATGCAGCAGAATTGAAGCTCACATATCGCCATTATGCATGGCATAAACAAGAACGTCTTTGTTGATTTTGTCTATATGAAGGCCTTTTGGAATGACCTTTGAATTCAAAGCCACGCTGAATATGCGATTCAATCCGGACGTGAGGCTGAGGGAGTATGCTGCTACAAATGGAGACTCATAGCTCCCAAATCCAACTGCCACCCGGGCACGGAAGCTATCGGGCTTATGGTAAATGGCCATAGAAAGCACAACACATGGCAAAGTTGATTCTTGATCCTGTCCGTAGCGGCCTTGGAGGCAAGCCGATTCCCCAGACAACAGCAGCTGCAGAGGCATTAGGCTTATGAGCATGAGTCTGTTGAAAAGAAATACTTCAGCATTAGAGTCTTTGTTCCATGTCATCAAAGTTCCGTCAGATGTGCCCAGCACAAGAATATGCCGATTTGCCTGAGACATATGAATCCATTGACAAACAGTGACGATTTGACCACTGGCGATAAGGGGAGTTGCCAGCTGCGCTCCGCTCATGAGGTCCCAGACCCATACGCGGCCGCTGCCTAAAAATTGCATTAGCTGCAGTTCACAGGCATTTTCAGAGGCTGACCAATTGCTGCAACATACGCACCATCGGGCGACAGCGCAAGAGATGCAACAGAGTCGTGCGGGCCGTGAAGAACCTGAACAAGAGCGTACTTAGAGGCAAAGAGCATAGTTGCTGAGGACGTTGTCCTACAAAGGTGCTCATTGTTAAGGCAAATGAAGTTGCAGATCAAAGGGCCTACACTAGTCACGCAGAAAAAAGGAGCAAGACCGCTGGCTGGCGACGAGTTGAAAGAGCGTCAAATAAGAGGGGGGTGTATCTTTGATCTGAGGGGGAGAAAGAAACCCGGAGGGCGGCACATTCTCTTTGTGTTGCATGAGTCATGTGTGATTACAGTGTCACCCACAAAGCGGTCATTTCAATGTTGTTTGATCACGATCATCATCAGGGTGGTAATACAACAAACAGCATACAGCCAAGATTCTTGTTTAAAAAGGCGGGCCCGCGGCGCACTCATTCCGCCACCTCAACTCACTACCAATGGCGGCTTATAACTACGACTTTCTCATCCTGAATTGCCAAGACGTTCCTGTGCCTCCCTCGCGCTCCGGACCGGACCGTACTCCAAAGCCTGCGCGGCGCTCGTCTCCGTATGAGCGCAAGCAGCGTCTTTCGGCCCCACCTACTCATCGCCGCCTCTCACCTCTCTCATCTGACTCAGGCGAGTCCTCCGACTCGGATGCTGAGGAGGAAAGTCTGGGTCCTGAATGGGCCGTTGAAGACGAAGAGAATCGGGACAACCAAGGGGCAAAGGAGGAGGAGGAAAAGAGGCCTGTGATCCGAAAACCCGCTGGGGAGGTTGGTCGACCGGCGCGTGGAGGATATAATTTGGAAAACGAGCTATCCTGGGACAAGGATCGGTACGCTGAAGTACGGGTAAGCTGAGACACTCTGACGCACAACATATCCTAATCGCATCAATTTCTGATAGAAATTCATTGGGTCGCTTGTACTCTCTAAGTTGAACCTTGAGCTGCCCTTTGGCGAACAGGAGCTGCAGCCGGTCAGAGACGCTGTGAGTTTAGACTGGCTTGCATCAACTCAGATTCTCATTGAAATTTAGGCCCTTGCGGAATTTGATTGGCTATCTGGATACGAGGACCTTTGGGTGGTTGATGACTTTGTGCGCTGTCATCTCAAGTATCAGCGTGATGCTCTCAAGAAACGGCAGCGTACAAGGCTTGCAGATGCCGCCCTTGAGGCGGCCGCCGCAGAGAAGGTCAAGAAGGATCGCGAGGCTTTGATAGCCCGCACCAAGTTGCAAATGCAGATGCAAAAGCCTCAGAGCCCAAGGATTGTGATTAAGCGTAAATAGTAGCAAGCTTTTACGTACGCGGTTGTTTTCGGGCCTCATATAGAATCTTAAATCAGAGTCTCAAATTTCAGATGAATGAGTGTCCCAAGTCGCGCGCGTCTCTCTCCACCTTACCACTTACCCGCACTTCCCCTGCCCCGCTGTTTGCACCATGAGCTCACCACCAAGTCCTATCGTCATAATTGGATCGCGTAGACGACGACGAACATCAACAGGCCGCCTACAGCCCTCCCCAGCGTGGCCACGGACGCATCAGTCATGGACGGCTAATTCGCCGGGGTTGGACGATGGCTCTTCTGCTCCTCCGTCCCCCACCTTGACCAACTTCTCCGTTCATTGTCCCACCGCCCTCGCTCTACGCGGAAACCAGCCCGAGAGGAAATTTGGCTTGGTACGCTCGGAGTCCAGTGTCTCAGCAACGGCGGCGATGCGCTCAACGAACGTGAGGACGTCCATTCCATAAACGACCCCGCGCCACGTTCCCAGTCCCGGACGCGCTCAAAAACGACCGCCGCTGCGTCAAACGGCACTCCGTCGAAGAAGGCAAAGGTGGATGACGAGCATGCTGAAGACGAGGAGGAACTCACCGGCCGCCGCCCGGAACTCCAACAGAATCTCAATTTTGATCCCTTACCATTCAAATCCAAGCCTTACGAACTTGCCCACGTCCTCGATCCCAAGTCATTTGACACGCTGCGGTCGATGGGCGGGACTGCGGGCCTCCCCCATGGTCTGGGCGCAAGCAAAGAACGAGGTCTCTCCAAATCTCACGACACTCCGCCGGGGGCGGGAAAAGGCGCCTCGCGTCGCCAGGACCCGAACAAGCCGTCCGTATTGCTTACAGAGCCTGGGGGAGATGTCCATTCCACGCATGCGCCCTCGCACGCGGAAGGCGATGCCTTCTCTGCTCCCATCTCGGAACACAGCAGGGTCTACGGGCCAAACGTGCTCCCCGTACGAGCTAGCAAAACTCTGTTGCAGCCGATGTGGACCGCTTTTAAGGACAAAGTTCTTGTACGCATTCTCCCGCCTCAATCTCATTGTTGCTGCGATGATTTACTTCCATCTCCAGATCTTATTATCCATTGCTGCCGGTATTTCTCTCGCTCTGGGCTTGTATCAGGAATTTGGGGTTAAGAGGTCTCCCGATGACGGACCTCCCGTTGATTGGGTGGAGGGAGTGGCTATAATGATTGCAATTGCCATAGTCGTTCGTCTCTCCTTCTTACCGGTTATAGTAGGATCGGTTAATGATTGGAAAAAGGAGCGACAATTCAAGGTGCTCAATGAGAAGAAGGAAGAGCGGGCTGTCAAAGTAATCCGAGACGGAATTGAGACACAAGTGGACATCAAGTCCGCTCTCGCACTCAATTCCTCCAGAGCACTCACTCATTCGCTCCATGCACAGGATGTCGTCGTCGGTGACATCGCCCTTCTGGAGCCCGGCGAAATCGTTCCTTGCGATGGGGTCTTTCTTGGCGGCCACAACGTCAAGTGCGACGAATCTGGGGCCACAGGAGAGACGGACGCCGTCAAGAAGCTTACTTTCGAGGAATGCGAGAAGCGCCAAGGCGACGAGCTGGGGCACATGGACTGCTTCATTGTCAGTGGATCCAAAGTCTTGGAAGGCGTTGGGAAATACGCCATCGTTGCTGTCGGGACGAAGAGTTTTAATGGCCGTATTATGATGGGCATGTTATTCTCAAATATCGCTCCAGGCATGTCCGCTCATCTAGCCATTCAACAGCGCTGCGCGGCGGTGGCGAGAACACACCTTTACAGTTAAAACTCAACTACCTAGCGGAACTGATCGCGAAGCTCGGATCTCTCGCTGGTCTCATACTTTTCTCAGCTCTGATGATGCGATTCTTTGTTCAGCTAGGCACTGGTGCACCTGAGAGGTATGTCAAACCGGGTTGAAATCTTTGCTCTTAACTCAATAGCTCATAGGACTGCAAACAAGAAGGGGGCATCGCCTTCGTAAACATCCTTGTCATATCTGTCACTTTGATTGTAGTTGCTGTGCCGGAAGGTTCGTCGCCGTCGGGGTGGTGTATTGAATGACTTGGGCTGACTGATTGAATCTTTCTAGGCCTGCCTCTTGCGGTTACTCTGGCGTTGGCGTTTGCTACGAAGAGGATGACTTACGAGAAGCTGTTAGTTCGTGTACTTGGTTCGTGCGAGACGATGGCCAACGCGTCGGTGGTGTGTACCGACAAGACCGGCACACTGACCCAGAACGCGATGACGGTCGTCGCCGGCTCTATTGGCACGCACGCGAAGTTCGTCCAGAATCTTGAGGACAACCAGACTCGGACGAACGTCGAAGACCCCGACGACAGTGGTCGCAAGCATGTTCAAGACTTCTCTCTCGACCAGTCGCAGCCGAACGACGTCCTTTCCCAACCTCTACAGACACTTTTGAACTCCGCTATATCCGTCAACTCGACGGCTTTCGAGGACACGGACCCTGAGAGCGGCGAGAAGGTCTTGATTGGCAGCAAGACAGAGACTGCGCTCATCAAATTTGCGCGGGCAAACAACTGGCCTGACTATCAGAAAGTCCGCGCAGATGCCGAGGACAGTATCGTCCAGATGATTCCGTTCTCAAGCGAGCGCAGGTCTATGGGTGTTGTTGTGAAGATCGGGACCAACAAGTGGAGGCTTCATGTCAAGGGCGCTAGCGAAATCCTCACGCGCAAGTGTACGAAACACGTCGTTGTTCACGAAGACGGCCAGGGCAAGGACTCTTCACTTGAGGACGATGTCGAATCGTTGTCTCTCTCATCTTCCACCTCCTCGGTCGCCGTATGCTGGGCCTGGACAATTCGAGCCACAACGACAAGGTCGTTCAAACCCTGGCGTTCAATGCATTCGTCTTTGCGCAGATCTTCAACTCCGTCAATCGTAGGCGGCTGGATCGACATCTCAATATCTTTGAAGGGATAACGAAGAACTATTACTTCATTGGCATCACGCTCATTGGTTAGTCTCGCCTGCTGCCGGTAAGTCGCCTTCTACTGATGCATGTCGTGCAGAGCTTGTCGTTCAGGTTTTCATCGTCTTCGTCGGCGGTGCAGCGCCCCAAGTTACGCGGATTGGCGGTCGCGAGTGGGGCATTTCTCTAGCCCTTGGTATCGTCTCAATGCCGCTCGGAGTCGTTGTAAGATTACTACCCAACGGACCCTTCGAACGAATCTTCAGGTTACTCGCCTCATGGGACGGGAAGACTCTGAACTGCCAACCGAGGCGCCGCACGCTGGCTGGGGTGGCGCAATTGCCATCGCTCAGGACGATCTCGGGACGATCTCCAATTTGCGTGGCGGTCGTGTCGGGTCGTCGTCGTTTGTCTTCCAGAGCAGGCCCGCAAAACTCAATCATCATGGAGGAAAAATAAACAGCTCTATGGGAATGTATGTGTTCTTGTTGATCTTCGTCTAAAACTCTTGGCCGACGCACCCATAGGTCGGAACTCTTGACTACGGTGCCAACGTTGATGGCCGGTGCTGTCGCTGCGGGACGCAGTTGTATTCAAGGTAGCCTCTCCGATCCAGCACGCAACGATCCATCGCGGTCATCATCCGCCCTCTAGGAGGGAAAGCTTCAACTGCATCCAGATGCCCCGAAAGACAGTGTAGTGTACAACCGATGCAGCGGGAGATCGAACATTGTTTAGACTTTTCTTCTTGTTCTTCATGCTTCTAGGTTTTTACGCCGCACGACGTTGAGAATCACATTCTTACCATGTTGAATATATAGACGCAACTGATACAACAAAGATCTTGAATCTGGCTCAGAGCCTCGATAACGATTGAAATAGAGCCACACGACGATTTTTGTTGCACTCTCCCCGCTGCACTCAGCGATCTTGAACTCAGACTTACAACCTTTCTCGTGGAAAATTTTGGCCCTTCAGGGACTGTCGACGATGAAGAAGACGCCGATGAATGACCCAATCACGGTAATCGGCGTGACGCTATAAAACGAGCTCAATTTACCAAGTACAAGCACATCAAGACGAATGGAACCGACCTAAGGTCCCCAGGCATTGATCTACAGAAAAAAAGAGGAAAAGCAACGATAATAGATGTCCAGGTATAATCGTCGTGATTTAAAGTGTTGTCTGTCTATTCTGTATAAAAGATATCGTCCTTCCCCTCTAAACATACGCCGCATAAGTCCCAATCACCGGAAGGCGACCACTCCTCCCCTCGAGCATCCTCATCCCTCTATCGCCCAGCGCATCATAACTCAAACACACGGCATCCCCTTTGCGCCGCATGTCGGGACTCGAGGCATACGGCTCCTGCGCCGGGAAAGGACCAGTGGTGTTCGTAGTATTCGGCGTGAACGGATTGAAGAAGCGCCGCCGCGACGGCGGGTGCGAGCGCCCAAAGTCCTGCGGTCGCGGGGATGCAGCATCCGCCGTACTGGGAGTCGTGGGGCGCCCGTCCGCCGTGAAAGACCGCCTCGGCGCACGCTCCGCCGCATCACCGCCATCCGACGTCAACGAAAACGTCCTCGACATCCGCACCTCGGTGGATAAGCGCCGCGGAAGCGGGGGCCTTTGTGACGCAGGCAGAGTCTCATGCGACTTTGTCTGCTTCACAGTCGTCGGCGGGGGGTCTGCAAATGGCTGGGCGTCGCGGGAAGGAAGAGATATGAGCGGAGAGACTCCCGCGCCCGAGCTCATAGTCGCAGCAGAGATAGTAGAGCTATACGACTCCCGGCGCATGCGCCCAGATGGCGGACGAAAGGCGCTGGCGAAGAACTGCCCCATTCGTGATTTGGCCCTCGATTGCGCATCGAACATGAGCTGATCTGGCTCGGGATCCGGTTCGACTGTTGATTTCCACAATATTCGATCGCACCTGTGAGAGAGGTTGTCAGAGTTGGGGCTATGAAGGTCGCGAAGACGACTCACCAGCTAGGCACTCTTCTTTTAGGGGACGAGTCATACGCTCCCTTGTCATCCCTCATCACAATGACATCCTCATCATCGCTCACGGCAGCAGACTTTGTCGAAGTCGCTCCCCCCAGCGGCGGCGGCTTCGGCAGTCCACGGTCAGAGACATCCAGCGACGACGCCCGCTTCCCATTCTCTTTGAGCAAATGTGTATCATCGCTGTCACCAACATCCGCCATCGACTTGTGATGTTTGTGATTCCCCTTCATCGCAAAGAGGTCGTGCTTCGGCCGCGCCCATTTCAGCGGAGACGTCGGTGCACTCGGGCTGAGCAGAGCGAGCAGCCAAGGAGAGAGAGATCTTACTTCCAGGTGTCACGGGCGTGGGCACGGAATCGAAATACTCCTCGTCAACCTCTGTCGGCGGGTTTGAATGTATCGACGAATTCCACATTGACGACGCCAAGGACGCGTTTTCGCCGTGGCCTTCTCCCTCTCCATCGCCCTCCTCGTCGTCCTCGTCGTCTTCAGCTTCCTCCTCCTCCGCCTCATCTCGCTCCTTCTCTTCGACTTCCGTCAGGCGATGGTTCCTGTCACCCTGGGGTCCCCGCCATCGGTCTAGCTTGGACGCGCGCCGTTTCGGGCGCTTCAGAGCTCGGAGGACATCATACTTGAACGTTGGCGGAAAGTCGATGGGAGCCTCCTTGAAGCCTACGAATGCCTCGCCCTTCTCCATCAGGTTGTGCAACTGGTCGAAGCATAACTCCTGAGCATAGTCTTGCCTGGACATCAACCAATCAGCGTGGGGTCGAGATATGTCCAGACGGAAGTTGAGATCTCCAAAGAGGAGGGTAAAGTCGAAATTGTCGGTGAGATCTTCAGCCATGACTCTCGGGCCATCGTGAGGGAGGAAGTCCTCGACCGAGAGTTCGGACTAGGTGGGGACAATGAGAGGTGCAATTGAGGAAGGCAATGAGAAGCATACTTTGATCTTGGCCAGGTTCGCGAGACGATGATTTACTTTGCCTTCATGAGCCGCCAGATGACAATTAAGAAAGAGGAAGGATGTCTGGTCAATTTTGAGACTGATGCCGACGCCGCCCTTGTTCCCGACACGCCCGCCGATGAGACCGGCGGTAACAGCGGACTTTGATATGCCCTCAACGCGGGAGCGCAGATCGCGCTGAATGTAGACGGCGAGATAGATGCCCATCATGCGGTCCTTGACAAGCAATTGATGCGGTCCTTTGCGCGATTCCTTGACAGATGCGCGAGGGGACGGCGGCTTTGGGGTGTTGGCGTCGGAGGCGGTCGGCGAAGATAGGTGTGCACTGCGCGCGCCCGCATGACACAACCAGTTCTCGACCGTGGCTGTCCATCCCGCAAGAGCATCCGGAGGGGAGTCGCCCACGGTCCTTTTGTAGCGATTGGACTGGCTTCTCCTTTTCCTTCTCTTCCTTGTCGATGAGCTTGAAGCCGGCGCCAAAGCCCATCGGCGTCCCTGGACGGACAGGAAGGGACGCTCCTAGCCCACGCTATTTGACGGTTAGTTGAGGCGAAGAACGACGAAGAGACGGGGCTTACACGACAACAAGGTGGTACGGATGCGCTTCATCTGCAGCGAAGACGGGGAAAGAGTCGATCACGGAAGCGTCTGGTGGAGTGGAGAGCGGGACTTTCCCAAAGAGCCCTTCCAGATTGCCCTGATTGACCCCCGTCGGCCTTTGCGCAGATGAGGATGGCGGGCAACGCACCTTGGGCGCCGAATCATGCATGCTCCATGTTAATGTCACTTTGAGAAATTTAGCGGCGCTGGGGCCCTTCGGCGGCGACGGCCCTGCCTTCCGAATGTACGGCGAAGGTCTTGTTGTATTCGCGGCGGTCGTAGTCGGGGAATTTGGGAAGAGGGCCTGCAAACGAGCCGGTGCATCTCCGTGACCTGCGAAAAGTGTTAGACGCGGCCTGTTCTTCGAGGACAAAAGCGCACCATGTTTGGTCGCAGCTGGGGAAGCAGCAGACATGGCCGAATTACGTCTACAAGAAATAGAATTTGGTGTTGGTGAAGGAGCGGGTGCTGAAGTCGAGTAAGTATTGCTGGTGGCATGAATTTGAGAACGTCATGGTGGTCGTGGTCAAGGCCTAGATAAATACGTCAAAAACGATCGTCGACTTCCGCTCTTGGCATCAAGATCCCATCAATCCTCCAGCGGACGCGTCGCGTGCACTGGTGACGGAAACGGATAGCTGCTGCTTCCTACTCCGCTATCAACTCTCTTCACCACAATAATTGAGATTTTGTCTGGGCAAATTCAAGGGCGCTGCAATGCTCGCGGTTCGCTCAACTTCGACTTTCCTGTATGCGAAACGACTTTCCTGGATCATAGATGCACTAACTGATTGATTATAGGCACGGCATACAGGCAAGTAACGTCAATATCAACGGGAATTACAGGCACATCAGTGGCACATCGCACCGAATGAATCGGACGGCCAATCGCTCACTCGGCGCACGCTTTTATCAGAATAATTCCTCGCTGTTAAGTCTCGATGTGCGCCTTGAGGGTCAAAAACCCGCTCATCCCCGAGCTCGCATCCTAAAAGGTGTGATCAAGGAGGTTGCTTGAAGATGACTTATTTTATCTTCGGAACGGGGACTCACTTTTCTCGGGCTCTAAGCTCCCAGTCTCACTAGAGCTGAATGCCTAGACTTCGAGCTGAATAAGCCGGAAGCATGGAAGCACGGCTGTTGGTGTACTTCGTCAGAGATCCCCGGACCGATCTGCCAACCGCATGCGGGGCATTGTCGAAGCATCACAGCATGGGCAGGACGACGATGAGTTTGCCGGGATTCACAGCTTCGCATAGGCGCTGTGATCAAGAGTGAGCACTGCGTTCGCGCTCCTGATTCGTGCTATCCGGGCCCTGGCACGACCATAACTTCAATCTAACAAATCGGGCCCAACGATGGCGCAGGGTTCCGGCATTGGAGCGTGAAATCAGAAGCCAAAACACGCTCCGAAAGCAGGAGATCGCTCTCCAAAATCGACGCGCGCGTGTCGGGCAGCGTGGTCAACTATTGCCAAGCAGTGCAAGAAGATCAACTGAGTCTACCCTGATCGCGGTTCCTCAGTCTGATCCTCTCCCCCCTCATCTGGACGCTCCTCCTCCCCCTCCTCCTCCTCCTCATGCTGCCCCTCCTCCTGCTCCTGCCCCTCTTCCTGCTGCCCCTCTTCCTGCTCCTGCCCCTCTTCCTGCTGCCCCTCTTTCTGCTCCTGCCCTTTCTCCTGCTCCTCACTCCTCCTCACCTCATCGCGGGCATCCCCATCGCGCGGCTCCTCCATCGCCTCATCATCGCCCTCCTTTTTTTTGCGCTCCTTGCGCCCAATGGCGTTGGCCGCACCTGAGCGGGGGAAAAGGTTTCTGTGGTAAAAAAAAAGGAGCTAGGGCAAAACGTTTGAGCTACTGTGAGAAGGATTTGGGGCTTGAGGATACCTTTTCTGGGATGTACCGAGCGCACTCTGCAAGAGAAGTCTCGGCCAGCAGGTTGTTCTTCCTGCAAAAGAGAATTAATGGCGTGTGCGCTCGCCGCAAGATGGCTCACATCAAGAGGGTGGCTCGAGATAACTCCGCGTCGCGTTTGCCGGACCGCTCGCACAGCTCCACGCCAATGATTTGAGACACTAAGCCGTTCCAACGACTGCCATCGGCGAGGTCCTTCATGAGCTGTTCGCAGGCCGATTCTATGAAGGATTGAGTCAGTTTCGCTGGAGGACCATCCAATCTGAGTCCCACCTGCACTGGGCATGGCGTCGGCCATGGCGTCCGCGGCATCGAGGTTGTCGCTCTGCGCCTCAAATTTGGCCAACGCAACCGGAAAATGTTCTACCGTCTTGTCAGAAACAAAGCTGTCCTTATCTCGGCCAAAGCCAGCCCATGACACAAGATACGTCTTAGAGCCCTCAGTCTGCGCGCTCATCAGGGAGTCCGGCACGAAAGCAGAGCGATGAGCAAAACCCACTGGCCAATCCTCATAAACGGCGCGGACGACGTCGATTTTGTAGTCGTGGGCCATCGACGATGCGGCGTGAAAGGAAGATGGGATAATCGAATTGCCGCTTACAAGAGCGGCTGAAGGCCGCTGACGGGCCCGTGCCGGCGGCACGGAGGCCGCAGCAGCGCTTTCTTATATTTTCGATCTCATCTTTGTCTATGTCATTACCTCCTCTTTGTTTCTCTGCAGGCAAACACTGCGCAGAAGAATGGACCAAGTGAAGTCAGATGCATCATGTAAACAATCCGACTACAGAAAACAGGATGCAGCTACACGGCGGCCCATCATAATCGAAAACGCGCGGTCTGCGGCGCTCCCTCGGCTGAGCTAGGTGCGCCCGGCGATCGGACTGCATTCATCCGGCGCTGAGCATTCGTCCTGGCGCGGGGCCTCCGCGCTTATCCTCGCAAAAGTCGTCGCGTCGCGAGCCCCGTCCAGCGCCTCGGCCGTCGTTCGTTGCCGCCTCATTCCGCGAGGGCTGGTCGAATCGTTCCTCGCGCTCGCCCGAGTCGGTCCTCGCGCTCGTTTGAGTCGGTCCTCGCGCTCGTCAGAGTCGGTCCTCATCCATCCTGAGGGCGGGGTCCTCGTCCGTCCTCGAAGGGGCCCCGTCTGTCGCGGGGGGGGGGGGGTATTCGCAGCGCCCGCCGTGGCGCGACCTGGCGCGGCCCCGGGGGGGAGACCGTCGCCCGTCCATCGCGACGGAGATTCGAGCGCAGCACTGCCTGGCGCGGCCCCGGGGGGGGAGACCGTTGCCAGTAGGCCCGCTCTGGCTATGCACAAAGCGTCGAGCTCCCCTGAAGGGATGCGGCCGCCGCCTGCTGATGGGTCGGCGGGCGAAGGGCGGCGAGCGTGGTCCCTGGGGGGAGACCGTCGCTCGCTCACCCCGTCCTCAATGCGATCCTTGGGAGGATCGTCGGCCGCCGCCGCTGGCTGAAGAGCGCGCCATTCAGCGACGCTCCTGCCGCCAGCGCTTCAACCCGCCGCCTAGGGAGACGGGGGCGATCATCGGGACGAGTAACGAGGGCCAAAGCCACGAGAAGGGCGGGAGGCTACATCCAAAGCAGACCCGACGTTCCCGCAGCCGGAGCTTTCGCACTCATCGCGAGATAGAGAGCGCAGGGCTGAGCGGCGGCCATGGCTCTTGCGAGCAGCCCAGGAAGCTGGGACCAAAGCAACCCAACGCCCTCGCACCGCAGCCAGCCCACTGGCGGGCTTTCGGGCTAGTCTCGACGTGAGCGACGGCCGCGACTAGTGCTCAAAGGGCGGGGGGCTGCATCCAAAGCACCCCCGATGTTCTCGCGACTAGTTGCGATTCGTGCGCATCGCGACTGGAAAAGGGAAGGTAATTTTTTTCATTGAGACTTATATATAGATGTGAGGATGACTTTGCCAAACAAGACCAACTCGATCGGCCCGATCAAGCGCCATTGGCGACTCAAGTGCCGCTGTTTCTTCTCAGCAAAAGACTTCTGTCGACGGCATTGGCTTCTGTCGACTTCCGTCGACCTCATTTGACTCCCATTGACTGAATGCTATCTGATGCTTGTGTAGGTGCTGTAAGTATAATATTGCGTTGGAGCTTTGCGACGGACTTGGCGAAAAGAATGAGCTCGTCATCGACGTCATCGTTTGTGTCTTGTTTTGTCGTGGGCGAGATTCGAATTCTTTCCTTCTTTCCACCGTGTCCTCCTGGTTTCTTCCCTCCTCCGCCCCCGTCGACCGCGCGCAGCGTCATGCTGCTCACTGAGCTTTCTTTGTCGCCAGACGCGACAGCAGGATCGGCGACGGCGGCTAGTATGATCCGACCGCCCCAGCATCGGCAGTGCAGACGTCCACAATACTCGTCACAGCACCGGCCGACACCTAGCGAAGGCGCGCATTACAACGGCTCAATGGAGACAAGACCGCCTTGAACGGCCCGGGTGTGCGCGGACGACGCGCTTGGGAGACGCGAGCGAGGCGACGGAGGCTCACGGAGCAGCTAGCGCGTCGCTCGCTACGTCGGTGCGCGACGTTATGCTCTGCGCTATGTACACAGGCCTGCCATCAGTGGCAGATCTCTTTCCGCATCGGCTCTTGTGGAATCTCTGTCTGGTGCGTGCCTCAATCTGTCTCGAATTCTTCGCCAGGCGTGTTCCCTGCCGTTCTGGCTGTTGTTGCGCTACATCGGGGCCCTCATTCGCCTTGCCGACTGCCGTTATCCGTGCGCAGCCTTTTCTCGCGTTCCATTCGAACACGATCTGATTCGTCGTCGGCGATCTCACGCAAAGCAAGCGACCGGAGATCTCAATTTGCGGTAAGCAAACACGCGCGAACTAGCTACGTCGACTTATTACTCCTATTCAGATGCTCCCATTTCCTACTTTTGTTGGAACCACAGACATTGACTTGTCTTTGCTGGACCGCGATAGGATGGGGCCGCTGTCGCTACGCTAATTACAAGCGGCTGCGATGTGAATAGACGACAACTGCATCGACTCTCATTTACTTGTATAGACCTGCGCGGACCGAATGAACCGAATCAATGCATGTCGGCCCAGGTCCCCGACGGTCTACTGATGTCAAGGCGAGGTCGACGGAAGTCGTCGATAAGGTCATTTTTTGACTGCTGGTGACCTTCGTTGACCTCGTTGACCTATGTCACTGTAGGCCAACGCAGGTCAATACAGATCTACGTTTTTACCGAGGTTTATTTGGCGAATACAGGCGGCATCCTCTAAGCATACGACGCATCTCTTCAACGGCATTTTGCGAAAAAGTACAAGACCAACTAATCTAGCCGGTTGGGTCGCGATATGGCTCTTGTAAGTTGTTGGGCATCGGTTCACACGTTCGTGAGCAGACCGCCGGTGGCGCGATCGACCGTCATCGGCCTGATCAGCAACCACCACCATCGCCGCCTCTTCTTCCATCGACGCTCATAGTCTCCTGCGACGGCTACGGCAACATCTCCACCGCATCGTTCTGCTACTCAGCCGTATTTACGCTGTGCTGCCAATGCCGATCCGCCCTCAATGTCAAGACATCATCAATACGCCAGCAAGGTGCTGAATCCTGCTCAAACTCACTCTGCTTCCCAGATCCAGGATCTCGGCGCGCGGTGGGCGGCTTAATTACGTTGCCAAGTAGCAGCGACCGCATGTGCTCGTATCGTAATGAATCTTTGACGCAATCTACCGAACTGCAACGTTCAAGCAGACCGTCAAGTTGGACTCAACTACTCGTTATCTTTTGCCTGAATGGCGCCGATGACCTCGGAGGGCCTTCGAAGAAGGCCATATTCAAGGTTACGACCGCGTCGCGTTGAGGCGTGTCGACAACGTACGTTTGTTTGTTTGCGACAAAATTTGCGCCACGGAACTAACAACAATGTCCGATTGAGATTTCGACCCCCGGACCTGAGCGGCGCATAGGATGATTCGGCGACTCCTCAGCTGGGTACTTGAGCGCTCATCTGGACGTCGAGGACGGCGCTCTGTGGGACCCGAGGGCCTTCGAAGAAGGCTGTAATTGATTACGACTGAGACGCGTTGCGGGGTGTCGACAACGTACGTATGTTTGTTCACAGCAGATTTCCCGCCGCGGAGCTGACAAAGATGCCCGATTAGACTTTGGGGCCCCGTTTCGCCCAGTTGTTTCTGAGCGACGCATGCGGAGATGCGGATGGCGCAGACGGAGCCGACTAGCACAGACGCCATGGGCTGAGATTCAGTAGTTGAGCTTTGGACAGAAGGAGAGCGGGACGAGCGCACATGGGCGGCGCAAGCCCATGGACAAGGTTGCGCGCCCCCCTTTGATTGCGCCCACCCGTTGCTCAGTGTTCCTCATGCTTTCACCTCCTGCCTCAACAAAATCGACGACGACTCAGCCAATGCTAAAAATCCACGGTAAGAATTTATTCAAGGTGTCTTGTTGAACGCCTACCTTTCCTCAGGACGCCAACGTAACGGCCTGCGAACAACGGAATTCGCGCGCCAAGCTGAGTAGAACGGCGAGCAACGATCCGGCGTCAAGTCAAGGACTCCGAATTTATTTTCTTTGCAGATCACTTCCACAAGTCTTCCTTCGGTGCGACTCCCTTCTGCCTGCGATGCCTCGTTCAGCTTACACCCGCGCTTCAGATCGCGAATGCCCAAACTGGCCTTCGCGCCGCTGCTAGGGCTGCTCGTCACGGCGTGCGTCTTCCGGTACTGCGCCATCGTATTTTCACGGACTTTCTCTCGCCGCTGATGGGTCTCCATTGGCTCTTCTGACGTGTCGGTTCTCGTAGCACAGTGTGCGCTCATTTCTCCCTGGTGTTCAACTTGGCTCATGTGATTAGATCGCCGACTCTGTTTCTATTCTGAATCTCTATTCTGAGGGCGTTGACGAGGTTCGTCTTTGATCTCTCTGCGGCTGCCTACTGGCTGATTGGCGATGAGCTCACAGCATCGTCTATCCTATGGAGCTCTCCGGCGTCCCGCTGCTCCCCGTCGTTGGAGGATGACGTAGGGCGATCAGCGGAGATCTAGGGACATTGCCGCTGAGGACATGCGCCCCAACGCCGCGCAGGCTCAAGGGAGGATGCTTGCATGCTTGGACTGATTTGATGTCTGCACATATGCTTGTGGCTCAGTCAAGTTTTTAGGACCTTTGGCCTGATTGCGTAGGATGAACTTGACGCTGCATAATTTGCAGTACATGCTTACAATGCCTTAACACGGGGCTTCTTAGTTCCTGCAAATTCAATCACTGATGCAAACGTCATGCGACGCAACGCCTGCCCCGATTGATTAATGTGACAGTTTGTGAAGTACCATCTTCTTCAGGGAAGGCGATGCGCTGGCATGTAATGAAACCTGAATGAAACACACCCTCGTACACTGCTTGAATTTAACTCCGTCCTTTGCCGAATAATGACTTGCTGTGCCCAACCAGGCCGGAGGCGCCTGGCTTGTGACGGCGCAAGCTGAGGTCCTGCGGCTGGGGGGTTTGTTCCCTCCAGGCAGAGCTTACGCGGCCTTAGAAGGACGCCTTGTAGGTGGCGTGCCGGGCGACCTGTTCCGTTGAGCATAAAGCATTGCAGGTCGGCTCACACGGTTCAACGTTGCTTGGACTCCCCCGTCATCATGGTGAGTGTGTCCTGCAAGTCCACTGCGGATGGGGCTGATCCATCCCCCAGCCATTTTGCATTTTCCGAAGCCAGCCCTCTCGATCTACTCCCCCTCCTCCCTCCCCCTCCCCTGCCATCGATTCGGGCCCTGCTAACTCTCATCCTTTGGACTCCGGGCCAGAAATTTCCATTTCGTTCAAGATCGTGCTCAATAATGAAGGCCCTTCCGCCGCTAATATCCGTGTTAGTGAAGCAGCCCAGTCAATCCGTACGCTTCCTGTAATTAATCAACCTTCCGGCTAATATTCCGATAGGTCTTGACGTTCATGCCTCAACACGCTCTTTGAACGCAGCCTCCCAGCCGATCGCGAGAAGGATTTCAACCATCCGGCTCGAAGGACTTGCATTTCTTGACAAAAATGCCATCGACAAGTGGTCAGAGGCAGTTGTCCGAGAGGGATTCCAGACGTACTTGAGAGTGTCAGCTGAGCGTCTCAGGCAATGCGATGCAGCCTGGTAAGCGCTGCTTCCTTGGTTTTCACATAGCGCATATAACAGGGCGTAATTCAGTAGACTGGGGGACGTCAACTATTTGCACTCCCTTCTGATGATGTGGTCAGATGAGTCACTCGACGCCCACGCAACAAAATTAGCATTTGTCACCTCTACTTTTGCAATCATAGCCGCATACGAAGCAAAATCGAGATTGCAAGGCTCTTGGCGAGCCATGGAGGATCAGCTTGCCGGCACCCTGAATGGAACGCGCCAGGCTATGGAGGCTTACATGGCTGAGAATGAGGTACCCGGAGAGCTTCCGTGAGCAATTCTCCACTCTATCCCTGACTTTCCTGACTGCTACATTTAGAGTACTCTAATCCCTACTGCGTCAGAAGCACGACGGCCAAGTTATCTGGGCATTACTTGAAGCTTGAAGTGCGCCTCACTTTTTTTTCATTGTTGTATATGGACCGGAGTTAAGTTGTATGCAATGTATTCGATTTTGTCGCATAGACACGGCCTGACTTTGTCCCCAATCTCGGAGTCTTTGGCGTTGCTTTCATGTATTTTTGATCACCAAAGCACCAATTTATTTGTATGCTAGTAGTAGCCGGACGACGGACGACGGATCGCGGACAACGGCAGATTTAGGCAGAAAAGGGCGCGGCGGTCTGTGCACAAGGTGCCGCGGCGGAATAGAGCTGTAATCGTGCGCCCTCTCCCCTTTACTGGGCAGTCCTCAACGGACGCGCGACTGACTTGGTTGTTTCTCTCCTCCGCCTCGCCGTCCCGGACAAAGCGGCGGTCGCAGCTGACCTACGCCGCGCCTGCCTCTTCATGGGCGCCTCGTCGCTGTTCAACTCAATTTGCTGCGAGCTTCTCCCTCTCGCCGACCGCATGCTCATTGGGAGCGGTCCGCCCGACGCCGCCGCAGTCGTTCGCCGCGATGACGGGATGGATGTCGTGCTATGCATGCCTCGGTTCTATCAGCGAATGCTTTTGGGCCGCACCGTAGTTGACTTCATCGTCCATGGAAGGATTTGAGCGGGCCTTCATTGGCAGCTCTGCTGTTGCCCGTGGACAATTCATCGCACAACTCTTTTGCTACTGCGATTGACGTTGTTGAGCATTCCACGCACATCGGTGCTTCGGAGCCTCTCATTCAAGCCGATTCGAACTAGACGCCAAAAGATATTGCAGCGATTGTACCTGCAGCTACGCCGAAGAAATTCGCGAACCCATTCTGTCAGTCAAGGCATTTTCTCCGAGTTCATCTATCTAGAGAGAAGGACACGCTGTGTTCGCATCACAGTCTTGTCTGTGATTCATTGCACCAAAGATTACCTCCGAGCGAAATGACAAGCAGTTGACTCATACAGTATGCTGAACGGGTACACCGCGTCAAACAAGTTCATAAGTCTACAAGATTAGAAAACAGACCGAAAGAAGTCAGGCGTAACTACATCGACTTTAACAAAAGAAGTCAGGCATAACTGCATCCACTTTAAATGCGAGCGTCCGCGTTCCTGTATAAAGCAAGCTCCCGCTCAAGCTCTTCGTTTCTTCTCGCTTCCATGTCAGCGCGCCGTCTCTCTTCGTCAGCGCGCCCTCTCTCTTCGTCAGCGCGCCCTTTCTCCTCTTCGACCTGTCTCTCTGCTATGTCGGCCCGCCCTTTCTCCTTGAGAATGGCAGAATCCGCCCTCTCCTTCTCCTTGTCCCGTTTCTCTTGAATCGCCTTGAAGACATGTCAGCATCTGCTGCAGGAAATCCGTGCAGAAAAAATTACACGCCGCTGATTCTCCACTTCCTCCTGGTGACGCTCCCATGCCGCCTTGTGTTCGCCATAAACTGCCTCAGGACGCTGGGCCATTGGTACGGTTGACCCCTTCCCGTATGCCAGGCTGATCATGTAGCTGACCTTGCGATGCGAGCACTGTCGCATCCAGTGCTCCTCCCGCGTGGCTGGTGCATCAGGGTAGAGACGAAGAATCACTTGCCATATCGAGTACGCATACCAGTAGCATTGCGCGTAGATGAGGTCGTATCTAGGTGTGTTCACATGAACAGTGTCGGCGAGCACCAAGAGTTCTTCAAAGATGAAGCCCTTGTCAGAAAGGTCAATCGTCATCAGGATATTGTATGGGCCCCTAGTCGAAGGAATTTGTTTAGGAGTTGGGAGGATGGTGATAGAATCAGAGGCCTCCGTCTGCAAAAACTGGGCAGACGCCCCCGAGAC
This sequence comes from Strobilurus orientalis, assembly GCA_019915145.1. Lineage (NCBI taxonomy): Eukaryota > Fungi > Basidiomycota > Agaricomycetes > Agaricales > Physalacriaceae > Strobilurus > Strobilurus orientalis. The sequence goes on along the minus strand of JAHLML010000008.1, from coordinate 3,142,327 downwards.
AGAAGTAGAGGCTTTTCCTAGAAGTTTCGCCGACGAGCTGGTAGGGGTAAGGGGGCGGTCGGAGTTGGAAGGGGAAGACGCTTTGCGCGGACCAAACGACATGAGCTTTGAGGCCTTCCCTTTGCGCTCTTTGTCGGAAGCAGCGTCGATAAGGTCTCGTGCGCAGCAACTGGTTGGGGAGTCCACGATCGCCTTTTTGTCGTCGCCCGCCGAGATGTCGTCAGACAGCAGATCCTGGATATCACTACTCCCACTAACGTGCCTGGCCCCTCGATCTCTGTCCGCCAGCAACCATATTGGTTTCCCCACTGGCGTCGAGAACTTGAACAGCAGGGCTTCGTGTTCCATATCGAGGATAGAAGCCGGGTCTTTATAGAATTTAATATACCGGACTTCTTGCGCGACCAAGGCCCCGTAACAACGGTCTTCGACGGCGTCGTGGGCATCGGCGAGCATGCATTGCTCTAGAAGTGCGGAAGGGGGACTGGACATGGTTGTAGCGGGGGGGGTGCGTACAAACGGCGCCAGAAAGATCGGCAGCCCGGAATGATCAGGAGGAGAAGGCGGGGCAAGACTGAGGCAAGACATGATGGACTTGAATGCCTGGGAGAGAGGGCGATAGAATAACATGGTTGCCGTGGTGGTGGTTTAAGGCGAAGTCAGAGGCGCAGAAGAAGTGCATGCAGGTAGCAGCGTGTAGTAGCAGGACGTAACACAGGATGTTCTTGATGAACTCACACCAGGGAGCTTGAGTGGACGTCGCCGAAACTTTGCGCCCTCATCAGACATCCGATCCTATGTTTCGACAGAGACGATCTTGTGAAAGGTGAAATCGATGGGACGCATTGACTGGTCTTGGTGGCAGGTGCCCTTGCGGGGTTCAGAAGTTTGATCCAAGCGTCGTGCCGGAAGGCTCAGAATGGTGAAAATGTGCAGGACAGTTTCTCGGTGGGTATCCTTGCTGATCTGGGTACAGGGCATCATATCATACTTGAGGTGGTAGATGGTGCTCAATTGTTGCCTTTGATTGACGGCAACATCGAGGTTCTGAGCCTGACTTGAGATCCTGGTTGCTGCGTCTACATATTCATGATGCGAGAATGCGAGTAACATGCGTCGTAAAACCTGCAAACACGAAAAAGAAAAAGTGGAAAATATATGATTCCCCGCCGTAACAATCGTAAACTACGCTGTCTTTCGGGGCATCTGGATGTAGTTGAAGCCTTCCCTCCCCGAGGGCGGCTGATGAGCGTGATGGATCGTTGCGGCAACAGCATTAGCCATCAGCGTCGGCGCCGTAGTCAAGAGCTCCGACCTATGAAATGTGTCAGCCGAAAGACATACGCTGGCATTCAGTAAGACAACGTTCCCATAGTGCTGTTTACCGTTCCTCCATGGTGGTTGAGCTGCGCGGACCTGCTCTTGAAGACAAACGAGAACGACCGAACACGACAACCACGCAAGTTGGGAAACGTCCCGAGATTGTCCTGGACGGGCGATCCCGCCGCCCCAGCCGGCGTGCGGTGCTTCAGTTGGCGATTAGAGTCTTCCCGTCCCATGAGGCGAGCAAACCTGAAGAGTCGGTCGAAAGGTCTGTTGCGTTGTAGCCGTACGACGGCCCCGAGCGTTATTGAGACGATGCCAAGCGCCAATTCGTGTTGCTTGAAGCGCAGCACCGCCAACGAAGATAACCTGAGCGACAAGCTCCGTACGAGATGTGTTAGCAGAAGGCAGCCGATGAGCGCGATGCCAATGAAGTGATTAAGCGCGGAATAAGGTCACTGCATAGGTCAGTAGGCGGCTGGAGGGATAAACGGCAAACTTACCACGGTTGACAATAGCCGCACCAGCAAAAAGGACACCGGCTCTGGTTGGCTCCAGCTGACCGGCGTCAAGTTGCTTCGTGGGGGCGGCTGAGTTGAGAGATAGGCAGCCACCAGCTGACAATCTTCAGACTGGATGGGAATGACAAATCGTCATCTCCCAGCGATAGGCGCCCGACGTCCTTGGAAACGGCGAGTTCCGATGGTGCAGCGTGGTCGGCGAGCAGGGCGCTCAACGCTCGCCAACTCCAGTCGGCTTCAGTCTGAATGGGAATGACGAAACGTCATTTCCCAGAGGTCGGCGGGGGCAGTGAGGGGGAGTGTCAAGGTGAAGAGCGGAACTCCGAGTCCCCATAATCCGCAAAGCGCCGACGGAATTGCGGCCCCGGGACTCACGTCGGATCTGACTCAGCGTTCCACACGGGTCTTTATTTTCTTGGGCAAGTCCCGCAAAGACGAAAGCATTGAACACCAGGGTCTGAGCCATCTTATCGTTGTGTTTCGATTTGATCAAGCCCAGTATGCGGCGACCAAGGAAGTGGAGAATAAGAGAGACAATGATTTGGTGCACCGACTGGACAAGAATCATCTTGTACATACATATCGATAGAGAAAAGCGGCGCGGCCTTCTTCTCCGGTAAGTAGGCAGTTCAAGAGCTTCTTGCCAGCAGGATCCGTGGCAAGTGCAAGAGCAGCAAATGTGTCTATAATGATGTTGATCCAGAGCAGCTGCACCGCTGTAAGAACAGGCTCCTCCTCCACAGACGTCGATTTTGTTGCGTAAACCTTTTGCCTTGCTTTCATCTTCCTTTTGTCCAGTCTCGTCGCAGCAGATCGCGCTGGCACAGGTCGGCGAAAGGTTGGGCGAAGCACGGGAAGCCGTGCGCGGATGCGGAAGGCGATGGCCCACTGGGTGAGCAGGCACTTTGCAACCTTGTGCCTTTGCGACCTTGTGCTGATTGTGCTGATGGCTAGGCAGTGCAACATGAATCTGACATGAATAGATAAGTACTTGCTAAGTAATCAAAAGAAAGGGTTGGTGGGTGGGTAAACAAAATTAGCAAGTAGAATGAGTAGAGAGCGTGCGGATGGCGATAACGACTGCAAAAATTGCAAGCATGCAGCAGCAGAGCTCTTGCTTTGCTCGACTGGACGCTGCGGCAGATTCGGCCCGGTGCTTCAAGGGCTCACGCGCTCACCTGCCGCCAAACTAATGTCATCAAAGAAACCTTGTCGTTGCATGCACAGGGTCTACTTAGTATTTAAGCTCCACCGCTGTGCGCAGAATCCTCCCATACCAGAATCAGCTAACCAAGTCAAACATGGTGTGCTTTGCAATTCTATGTCCCCATCGCATCTGCTCATTGTTCAAAGGCGCCTCCCAATTTGATTAATTTGCAGCCTGACCAAGCTGGGCAGAGCGCACTTCAAGCTCGACTGGATAATCTTCAAATTCGACTGGATGCCCTCCAAGCTCGACTGGATGCCTTCCAAGCATTTCTGGATGCCGTCCAAGTGCTTGTCGCCGGTGGTGTAGGAGCAATGGCTTGCTTGTCAATTGTGGCGGCTGTCGTGGCGCTGGGCATAGCCTCTGGCATTAAGGAGGCAAGTGGCCATCTTAAAGGCAATTTTGGCACTTAAAAAGACTCTACTAGAATCCCACTGCTCCTCTATCTCGTCAAATTTCCGCAGTTCTCAATAAGCATTTTGGTTGATCGCTGCAGAAGCATCTTCTGTAAACAAACGACCATCAGCAGGAAGTAGTGATGTAGAAGCCGATTTCTGAAAAATAAATGTTTTTCATAGTTTTAACACCATGCCATTCAAGCATATGTTTAGAAACGTCTACGACCTTCAAGTTATGATGACTTGAACTTTGTATCCTGCATCATCCTCCCAGTCTTTACAAGAATCGGTAGAATAAGCCCAAAAATCCTACTCTTGGAAGTACACAAATACGGCTGCAACTCTAGAGTAATTGTGCACCTCCAACCGCTGAAGGGGACCGATGCTGATGGTTTCCAAAGTCAGATTTCCCTTGATGTAGCTATTTGAGGCCTAATCTAGACAAAAATCTAGGCTTGGCCGTTCAATCCTGAAAAAAACAATGCTTTGCTCAATGGAGTTAAACAGCGTTGCTTTATGAAGAGCCCTGAAGTTCTTTAGCAGACCCCCCCCCTTTTCTTTCATCAGCCCGTCGCTCGCAACTTTGCTTCAGACTACTTTTTTGCAAACACCTTTGCCCGCTTCATCGTCTTTGCACAGCTCAATATGGCAGGTGTTCATTACTAAAAAATGGCTGCATAGACTTATATTTCTACAGGATATCAGCATGTCTGATGAATCAGGCATACGAGAGGCAAGCTAGCTTGTCAACAATAATGCAGCACTCAATTGATGCTCATCAGAATGAGGATGCAATCGTCCAATCTCGCCCAGTTGATCAGACAACGTCTCGCAAGCGAGATGCTGAGCATCTAAGCCAACCTTCTCGCAGGCCTCAGTTTAGTCATGACTCTCAGCCTGCTTCTGCCGCCCAGCCTGCTTCTGCCGCCCAGCCTGCTTCCGCCGCCCAGCCTGCTTCCGCCGCCCAGCCTGCTTCCGCCGCCCAGCCTGCTTCCGCCGCCCAGCCTGCTTCCGCCGCCCAGCCTGCTTCCGTCTCCCAGTCTGAGAAAGAAGCTCAACCGCCTGCTGAGAAAGTACGACTTGTTGAGAAGTTTCTGGGAGGATCATCTTCTGCTCTTGCTGAGGCCTGGGAGAATGTGCAGAATATTACTGCAGAGAAGAATGCTTGTCAAGCTCGGTTGGACGCTGTTCTTGAAGCACACAGCGCTCTTATTCGGGAGAATGAAGTTTGTCAATCATTATTTCCTTCAAAAGTAAAGCCAACTAAAGGAGTTCAATTAGATGAGTGTCGACGTGCAATATTTGCGTAAGCTTGAAACAAAGATATTTGGACCAGGAGCAAATATTACAAGCACATACACTGAGGCTGCTCGCGTGGCCTATGCTAATCGAATAGCCGTTAAAGAAAAGGCCATTGCCGAGCTTGAGAAGGTCTACAAGTCTGTTTTTATCACTCAGAATGCAAATCTTACAGAGCTTTAGCAATTGGACGCTGCAAAACGGCAACTGAAATCAGCGGAAAATATTGCCTTTCAGAATGAGGAGATGACCAAAGAGCAAAAAGGAGCACTCTTTGTAAGAATTGTCTTACTACAGAATCATTTATATACTAATATGAGTTCAAAGACTTTAACAGAGGCCAACGAGAATCTATCGAAACAGGTCAAGTTGAAAGAAAGTATTGCGCATGGCGCTCAACAGGAGCTTTTGGTTTGATTTGTTCTTTTTTTCAAGTTTTCTTGGAAGCTTATTTTAAATTTAGAATGCAAACAAATTTCTTAGTGCTTTGAATCAGAAAATTCAAGACATGACTGAAGCAGAAGGCCTAGCGCAAGTGGATTATCAGGTTCCCATCTCTATTTCAAAAATGATCTTTAAAAATGCTAAAATATTCGCTTCAGACTCAGATAGAGAAGCATGATTTATATGTTTTGGAGTTTGAACAGCGAAATGCAGGAAAACAGGAAGAATATGCTGTAAAATTAGTAAGTTTATTTGCTATTGTACTGTTTTTGTATTCATATTTTCTAGGCGCAGCTACAAGCAAGTCATCAAACCCAAACGTCTCAGTTTAATAAAGTGCGCAATAGATTTTTTTTTTGCCGCTATGCCAATTATAACTTCTTTTAGGAGCGCTGTGCTCTTCAAAATGAGATTATTCAACTCTCATCAGAGATCAAAGAGAGTCAGAATGCTCTTAGTACAATGCAGGCAAATCTTGCTGTAAGACATGCTCTTCCTAAGAATTCACATCTGTGGTTAATATGCTCTTCAGACTAAAAGCAACAGTCTTTCAAAGACAAAAGCGCAACTTCAAGAAGCAGAAAAAGTTGCCTTAGTAAGCATCTCTTGATTTATCAATCTTGTATTGAAGCTCATTTCAAATCAAGGAGAACCAAAACGCCTTCAATACAATGCAGGCAAATCTTGCTGTAGGACATATTCTTTCAAAAGAAATTCTATTCGTGGCCAACGCAGTCCATAGACTGAAAGCAACAACCTTACAAATACAAAGGCGCAACTTCAAGAGGCAGAGAAAGCTGTTTTGGTGAGCATTTCCTGATTTATCAGTTTTGCATCGAAGCTCATTGTAAATTAAGGAGAACCAGAATGCTTTCAATACAATGCAGGCAAATCTTGCCGTAGGACACATTCTTTCAAATAACATCATATTTGTGGCTAACATAACTCATAGACTGAAAGCAACAACCTTACAAAGACAAAGGCGCAACTTCAAGAGGCAGAGGAGGCTGTTTTGGTGAGCATTTCTTAATCTGACAATTCTTATTCAAAAAATATTTGAATAGAACCGGGATGATAGCATTGCCGATTTGCAAAACGAGCTCAATGATCTTAAAGAAGCAGAAGCTCTGCTTTTGAATGACATTAAAGTAAGTCCGTTGTCTTGTCATGCAAGACCGTTCTGAATCGATACTAAGCTGTCTAATCATCGAATTGTTGATTTGGAATCCAGTCTAAAGGAAATGAATGAAGCAAATGGCGATAATGAAAAACTGCTTCAAGAACTAGAACTTGCTGAAAAAGTGCAAGTCGAGTTAAAGCAGGCCCAACTTAGCTTCGAAGAAACTATAGCGGTAATGTCAATAGTCGCAAAAAATTCCCAGTGCTAATCACCTTGTCAGACACGCGATGATCAGATTATTTCATTGACCGCAGAGCTTTCAAAAATTGCAGCCATGAATCTAGATGGCGACACAAGTCTTGGCAAGCTTCGACTTCAACTTCAAGAAGCTGTTGAAGCATCTGCCGAACTCCGATCTCAACTCAAAGATACCAATCAAGCACTGGCCGATGCTCTTGACAACGATCGGAGGAATTCTGAAGCTGCTGCTGCTGCTTTCAAGGTTTGAAGGGCTAAAATATCTCCATTCAAATCGTTAATCAAGTTGACAGGTTAAAGAACGAGAGAATGATAGTTTACAAGACACAATAGATGGTCTTCATAAACAGCATTATGCAAATGTTCAAAAAGTTGATAAAAGTCATAATATGGTGCGCTATTTGATTCTATTGTTGAAATTTTGTCTCTCACTATTGAAAAGTTGCAAGAAAAAAGCAAAAAGCAGCTGAATGATCTCCAAAAACTTCTTGACGCTGAGTTGAAAAGAAATGCGGAAATTATTCAAAACCACCAAGATGTATGTTGGCCTTGAATTGTTGATTTTTGTCTCTCACTATACTTAGGCAATTCTCGCTCTTCAACAAGAACGCAAAAATCAACATGATGATCTTCAAAAATCATTTGATGCCAAATTTGCAAAAGACGCAGCCTCTATCAAGTTATTGCAAAATACTTTGAAGGTTTGTTTAAACAATAATGTCTTCAAAATTGACTGTCTGATTGCAATAGACTTTTGAGAATGGTGCTGTTGAAACTGCATTGAGTTTGGAAACATATAGCAAAGAAAAAAAGGTATATTATTATTGTTTGAACTTTGGCTTAAACTGAATTTTTTTTAGAAAGCTGAGGAGCGTCTGACTCAAGCAAAAGCCCAGATTGAGGCCCTTTTGAAAGAGAAAGAGAATCTCCGTCTTCAAGAAGCAGAGGTTCGATCATTAATCTTTCATGAAATTAATCTGTGCTAATTTGAATCAGAGTCAAAATGTTGCCGTCGAAGAATACAAGACTAAAATCTCAAAACTTAAGCAGACTTGGAAACAAGAAATGTTGGAAGCAGAGCAAGAGCTTAAAGTAGCTCATGAAGCCAGCAAGGTATGCCAATGTTTACTTGATCAAAATAGCTCTTTATACTGTTTTGATAGCCGTTACAAGCGGAGATATTGAATCTCAAGAAACAGCTTGAAGATGCCAAACTAGATGCAAAAGGCAAAAGATACAAGGTAAATTTCTGGCAACTTTGAGATATAATTCTGTTAAAAACTTCATTTTAGAATCAAGCGATAGAATCTGAAAAACAATATCAGAAAGAACGATCACGTCGCAAGGATATAGAAGAACAATATCAAAAAGAACGATCTCATCGTAAAGATATTTCGGTAAATTGATTGGTTACTGCATTGAGCCATATGTTGATTTTTGCAGAATCAATTGAAAACATCAAAAGATGATTTTCACAACGTTTCCAAAAATCACGAAGCTGCATTAGAAAAGCTCAACGCAAAAATCTTGATCTTAGTTTGTTTCTGATTCATTATTACTCAATCTTCTACTAATTTCTCAATAGGCTATGCAAGCTGCAAATAAAGATCTCGAGCCCAGCAACATGCAAGCTCAAGATGAAATTGCTCGCTTAAAGAAAACTATTGAAGGCCTCAAGGTTTGTTTTTACTACTCATAAAATATCTGTCTCACTCGAAACAAGCTTGTTATAGCGGAGCCTGTTGATAAGCGCGACAATATTTTCCAAGATTTATACTTTCAAATGTATTCTCAAGCTCTCCCTGCTTCAAATCTGCAAACATCGACCGAAGCCAGTCAAAGTTCAACAATAGGCCCACAGCCCTCAGGCTCAAACGCGCACATATCTGCTTCAATTCTTTCGGAGAACTCTCTAGCACCAGGTTCTCAAGGCCCCACTCATTTACGAGATATACGACAACGGCTTCATCATACAAATGTTGCAAAGGCAGTGCATACAGTTCAACGTGGAAGATATCAATTAACTCCAGCAAAGGTACGTTGTGAGTTTGTCTCTGCTCTTCAATATGTTTTTAAATACCTGAGATCTAGGGTGCAGCGCCTGTAACTCCAAATCGGCAATCATTTTCTATCAAAAAGCCTTGGACGAATACTAAGTCCTCGCCTTTTGTAACAAAGCACGGCCAACAGTCAGACTCTGATGCAGATGATTCAGATTCTGGTGAAAGTCGCCTAAGAAAAGTCAAGATCTATTTTTTGCGTCTACGATCACTACTAAACAAATTTTCTTGTAGAAATCTTTCAGAAAAAAAACAATCAATATTGATTCTGTGAGCATTTTCAGAAGACAAAGCCTTCAAAAATATAAACAATCCACAGAGCTCTTCTGATAAGAACGATGGTCATAGCAGCTCTGATCCTCATATGGTAAACTTCTCTTTACTTTGTAGATTGAGTCAAGCTAATATCTAACAATAGAGTGCTCGACAAAAAGAAAAACGACCCGAAAAACAGACCGCAATTTTGAGCGAGAAAGACAATTCTGATTCTGATAAGGTTGACCAATTCTATCTTATATTGATTCAAGCTAATATTTTGCATCAGACTAATCGCCAGAAAAAAAAGAAGAAGTCTAAAAAACCAACACAAGATTCAAGCGATTCAGATTCCACAGTATGCTTTTCTTTTTTAAAGAGTGAAGGATTTTGCTAATATATTTTTAGGAGCCGTCTTCTTCAGTATGTTTTATTGCAAAATTTATGTCTCACAACTGAAAAATTTTAGGATGAAAAGGCTCAAGCGGATAAAAAGGAATCTAATCGGTCTCATGCCTTGGAGAAATACATGAATATGACTGTTTTCAAAGAACGTCTATCAAAGGCCACTATTCGCAAAAGATTGAACGTACGTTCTATTTGAATGATGCTTATTTTTTCAACTCTTCATTTCTTATTAGAAAATGATTCGGGATCTCGTATATGAGGCTCTGGGGGTTCAAGGTCTTAGCGATGGCTACAGACTAACTTCTGTGGATCCGCAGCGTCTACAGAAGTGGTTAGAAGGAGACAACGCTCTCGGACCCAAACTCCACCTCACTTTTCTGGATTTTGCAGGAGACTCCATTCCTGACATCATGCAGAATGAATGGAACCAGTCGCTTGCATACATTCTGCATAAAGCTGCTCAGAAAATTCTTGGCGATGCAGACATAGCGTCCTATTTTGGAGGAGTTGACGTCAGAGTCAACACAAAAGACCTTACAAGGACCAGACTCTATCGTTTTGTTCTGCATCACTTCAACGCTCGCTCCGTTCCTGGAGAAACCCCGGAAGCGCGTCTTGCCCGCATAACTTCTGCATATGAGCGAACCATCACACAAAATAAAAGGATTAATGTTCGTCATAATGTAAGTTTGATGCCTTTAATTATTCCTTTGCTAGTTTTAAATCTATTCCAGAAACGCAGGGTTCGGTCTATGCTTGCCACACTGATGATCGATATCTCCAAAGAACGAGGCGAAGCAGATTCTCAGGCTTATTGGAAATATGCACTTGATCTTATCGAAACTCTTGGACATCATGGTATGTCAGATGAGGAGGAGGGAGTTGAACAGATTGCTCTATCAGGCGGCAGAACAAGAACAACCTCTATCAATCGGGTTCTCTTGATGGATTGGCGACACCCTGCCATTCGGCTTTTTTTTGAAGAGCTGGATAAGACAAAAGGAGTGGAAACTGAGCTTTTCAAAGCTGCTAAACGAGAGCCAGTGCGCCGTGTTCGTGTTGTAGAAGTGAGCACTAGGAGTCCTCCAATTGGCTTGCCAGAAGGTGTTTTTCGGGATGGATATTTGGAAAACCTGGTTGATTACAGGAAGGATCAGTTGCGTTTGTCTGATCGAAAGTTTGAGGTGAGGGAATTAGCCGCACTGTAGTGACGTTAGATAGATGCACAAATTATTCAGTAGCGTATGAATGCATGTAAAATTGGCTTTCTGGAATCTGCTTATAAAGTCAGCAGCAGCAGTTGATCAGCGACCCTGTATTCCTTTCATGAAAGAATTTAAAAGGGTTTAAAAAGAAACGCACGCATCTTACGCTCTTAACCAGCACCATGTCTCACAGCTTAGTGTCTGCGGCCAATTCTGCTGTCTCTTATCCTTTGCTGCCGTTTGTGGTGATTATGCTCAGAGAAGTGTCTCTAGCGGTGCCGCGAAGCGCTGTTATTGAGGTGCGCAGAATTTTTGAATCAAAGTTGCTCTTGAGCTTACGACATTTTTTGAGGGGTCTCTTTTAGCAACAGCGGAGACATGGATCCGTGGTGCAAGCGCCTACACTACAACATTGAAAGGCTATAGGGGACAGCTGGTTCTCATCCCACTCAGATTCATAGACGATCTGGTGCCGTACATGGACTCCTTTGCCCTCAACGCTCCCAATAATAACCAGCAAAAAAATGGCCTCTGCAATCGGTTGGAGCACCGCCCAAGAGCATACTTCACAGGATGGCTAACTGCAGGAGTAGCTCTGACTCTTGTTGGCACAGTAGCAGTTTTGCTGAACACAAATTTGTTCGTTGGTTACTTCATTGCCAACGCTAACCTGTTCTCACTTTGTTGTTTATGACTAGGCCGGCCATTCTGATTATTATATACGCAATTCTCTTTGGCGGTGTTGCAGCAGGAGTGCTTTTACAAGCAGAGTCCTGCCGTATCATTGACGCGCATGGACATGCATGACTGCATTAAGATTTGCACATCATGGTGGCCATAAAAATCTTTGTAGCAATTTATAGAAGAAGTTTTTCAAATTGACGACGATGGCTGAAATTCTAAAAGCTCATGAAGCTTAGCATACATGCCTATTCCCTTTTCCCACCTAGTATCTTTGAGAGCATCCAGCCTGGTAAACTCCTGGCGATTACGGCTAAAAAGCTGTTTGTCGGTGCAAAAGCCATTATCAATATAGCGAAAAAGGGCACCCGCTGCAAACTGAGTGAAAGAGAGTCGTTCATCTCCTTCAGCGGGAGGAACATTTGAATGAGTTATGGTGGCAGAAGGAATAAGAATTGAGGACCCGTGAGGAAATTCAATGACCAAATTCAGCTCCCAGAGGATAATGTGCCCTCCCAAGTGTGGCCGAAAGCCCTTTTTTGCAAGGGCCGAAATAGCACACCACCCAAATGGCAAATTTGCGCTATCTCGATGCTTCCAGCTCCAAGAGTTTGGGGATAGATTAAACGCAGCACATGGGAAGACGGACTTCTTGAAGTTCGGTCCTTCGAGATGAGGTTCCTTGGCATGAAGCGAGTCCATGTGGTCCTTGTAGTAAGCGAATAGCTTTGGGCACCAGCGCCGAAAGGAAGCGCTCTGAAAAGTGGCCATTCGTTGGACACTGCAATTGCCCAGAAGGCGCTCGTTGAGAAGGGCGTGCCCCTGCAACCTTGACGCCCTTCCAACGCCTTTGCCCACGGTGATGCCAACATTATGAGCGATGAAGGTGCCGCGCCTGTGAGCGGCTCCATCCCGCTCGCTCCAAGCTTCCTCTGCCCCGCACGCCTTCAAAAATTCGAAGGCAGAGTCTGCTGCGCCCAGATATTTCGCGTCATTTGGGCGTCCTGCAAGAACGGCAAAGATGCGCCCATCGGAGTCATGGATCGGAACTGGGGTGCTGAAAACATGTGAGCGCCGGTTTACAAGAAGCGAGGCGCCACCGCACTAACATTCCATCCCAAGCAATGTATCTCAGGCCCATTTCCTTCAGTTCGGGTAAGGTGTAGGCACGATTATAGTCGACGTCTAATTTTTCAAGCTTGGCGGGCTTTGCAAAGTAGGCGCCGCGTGTAGTGGGGAGTTCGGCAGTATGAACGTCTGTCAAGATGGGCGCGCTGGCGGATGAAGAGAGCAATCGGGAGGTGCTTCCGGCAAGGGGGGTGTGGCCAGATTGAGCGGTCTTCGCATCGCGCTTCTTGCGCCGTTTAGCATGGCGATGATGGTATTTTGCGTCCTCGGGCTTCAGGGGGCGCTTGTAGCGCTGCGGCTCAGAAGGTAAGCCGGACACCGGAGCAGAAGGTCCGCTGAGGGAAGGAGAGGAGGCGCGGGGAGGAGGTGGGCATGGCGTTGTTGGAGGGCAGGACGCCTCCGAAAGAACGCAGTCGATAGACTCGTCTTCGTCTTCCGCAGCCTGCAAAGCTTCGTCTTCCGCAGCCTGCAAAGCTTCGTCTTCCGCAGCCTGCAAAGCTTCCTCAAGACAGAAAGACGGCGGCGCCTCAATTGGGTCAGCTCTTGCATGCTCTGTGGCAAGAGGAGCCCCGTAGCTCTTGCCATTGCGAAGCTTGAGAATCGGAAAAGGATGAGCAAAAAAAACTGGGCAATCTAAAGGACGCACAGTGCGCATCAACCATGACATTTAGGAGTCTACTTGAGGCTAGACAAAGACGTCAGCAAGTTGTCGCCTTGACAGAAACGACCGCCGCCTATGTATGCGCGCAGCACAAAACGATCAACGTCAAGACACAACCCCGGGGACAACAAACCGCGACGAGCGAGCGAGATGTGCTAAGAAAAGACTCACGTCTTGCGGGGAACGCGTCTCGCAGCAAAGAGAAAAGTGTGTGCTGGGGTGAGGGGGAAAGTGAGGAAAACAGGCCAACGTCAATGACAACGGAGTCGGAAAAGAAAAACTTCAAACTATTAAAAGTGCGAAGTGCAGTCACCTGACCGGAATAAGTACTCCGGACACCTTACGAAACGCCGGCCGATGTCAACAATATCAGGCGATGTCATTGGATGCGTACGGGCGCGCGCAACAACGAGGGCGGCGGCGGCGGGAGGAGTACGGGCGGCTACATTGTACAGCTAGGGGTTCGAACGTATCAAATATTTGTGATACAATGCATTTTGGCAGGGGGATGGTATGCATACCCCTACGAGATACATCGAGACTCTTGCTGGATTCAAAGTTGCAATTGAACAAAATCCGAAAAATCTCTAATTTATTCAGACGGTGGAAAGTACTCATAAGTGATGGTACACAAGATGCCAGGCTATCACAGTGAGTAGAGCGTCGTCGACAACGTCGACGACGCACAGAGGTCGAAATCCGGCGTTTGCCGGATGACGATCGAACGCTTACAAGTTTTGGTTCTCGCTCTCAACCACGACGACGACGACCAATTGGACCGTCTGTCGCCGTCGCCTGTCATCCACGCCTCTGTTCGACTTCTTCTTGCCCATCTCGATGCCCGTTAGGGCCTGGAAGCCTGCCTATGGACACGTAGCCGCGTAAGCCCCAGTCGACGGGCAGCTCGACGAATACCAGCGCCGTCGACCTAGAAAGTTGACGCCAAGCGGCGCTAGCCCCGACGCATCCCCGGAGAGGGCTCTGCAAGGTCGGCGGCCGGTGGATTTGGTGATGCAAGTCTGCTGGCGAGCATGCCGCGCAGATGAGTTTTTTTGTTCATGTTCTCCCCATTCCGCTTGGCCTGCAGACACGTATTCAATCATTATCTGCAGTCCTGTGTCCTGCAAGTGGACGGAGCCCCGCGCTCGGATGCGCAGCCGCTTAACCCCAGCCAACGGGTCGTCCGATGCCAAACTGCGGCGTCGACTCCCAGGTCGACGCCAAGTAGCGCTTTCCCCGACGCAACCACGTCGAGGGCTTTGCGCTCTCAAAGTGGCGTATGCTCATCTGGGACGACACCTGGCATCTGAAATATCGAATGCACGACCCCAACCGCATGCGCATCCTATCCACGTCCAGATCAAGCCTCCGCCCCGTTGCCATCCCCGTTGCCAGTCCATTTCTCGGCCCGGTTTCGGCCCCGTCTCCATCCCCGCCCGCCCACCACCGACCCAACTGCGCCCCTCACCACCGCCGTATTTGGGTCCCCCCGCCCCCAACATCTGCGCCCCCTTCGCCGCCGTTGTCGTCTGTCAAAGACGACGTTTCATGCAAGGCTGAGCGCCCTTGCACACTTGTGTAGGGGCTGATCGTCGGGCATGATTACGGCCATTCCGCTGACCCCTCACCCCGATTCCCCAACGACGCGATCTCGAGAAGGGAGGGCTGTAAACGGGCATGAGGCAGGGCAGATGGAGAGACATACGGGCGGGAGAGAGAAGGGGACGCGAGCGGGGGGAAGGGACGCCAGCGGTGAGGCGCAATGCAAGGCGGGTGGGGGGCGCAACGTGAGGCGGGGAGAGCGCAACGCGAGCAGGTGGGACAGATTGCAAGAGGGGGTCGATGGCGGGGGAAGTAGCGGACGTACCTCGTCATACAGAGGCGGAACGAAGGCCAGGCGCTGGTGTCGAGGTGTGTGCGCCCTGTCCGTCGCTGTTCTGCGCTGTGCTGACGGTCTTCATCGGCAGAGGCATCACCGGGTCGGGCAACTCGTCCAGCATATTGCTCATTCAGCCAGCTCCTCCGGCTGTCTAGTCACTCGGCAAGCTCGCCGAATAGGTTGAGGTCGTTTTCACCATCTTCGACTCGTTTGGGAACGCCAAGACGCTCACGTCACCCGATGCCCTCCCGCCACATCCGCCACCTCGAGACGCACTCTAACGACCGCGCGCGCATTGCCGCCGCCAAAGTCCTCACTTTTGGTCTCGACAAATCCCGCCTCAACCGCCTCGTCTCCGAAGAGCGGTGATGTCGTATATTTGCCAGTTTCCACCGGGCGCAACCACGACTGAACAGGACGATCTCAACATCGACGATCCATTTGACTTTGCTCTCCTTGCTTCCTCAGGTGCCCACCGCGCCCCCTTCGGTCCTTTCGTCGGTGTTTCTATCGAGGGCTTCGTGGCTGTTTGAACGCTAAACGTTCGAACACTAAACGTTTGAACACCTAAATGCATATTTCTTAACTCATGTATATTATAGTATGATTGCTTGTACAAGGAACATTCGACACAAAATGAATTCCCTGAGTCAGATGCTGAACACTCCAAATGGCCTTTTGAACGCTTTGAATGGTCCACTGACATCGGCGATGGTAATATGCGTACCAGTACAACTCGGTAGATATGCAATCCTATTGCGCGGCTCCACCGCCGCGACCTCTCCCGCCGCGACCTCTCCCGCCGCGACCTCTCCCGCCGCGACCTCCCCCTCGTCCCTTCCCTCCTCTCTCTCCTGAAAACTTAGCCGTGTGCCTTTTAGACGCATCGTCCGATCGTCGGCTATCTGCGCCTCCGACATCGTCTGCCCTCATCTGACGCGCCCCCTGTCGCGAATTGGCCGCAGGTCGTTTGCCCAAACGCGCTATTGGCTGCTCATCTTCCCCCTCTGATGAGTCTGAGGAGGATGTTTGCTTGTCGCCAGCTTCCGAATCAGAATCTGCCATCGGCTGCTCCTCCTCCTCCTCCTCCTCCTTTCTTTCCAGCGCGACGTCGACGTCCAGAGGACTTCCATCTGGCGGACTAAAGCTGATGGAAAATACCTCCCCTTCTTTGAAAAGAGTCAGGTCCTGGAAGTCCCGGGAGCACTGGACCATCTTCCAAAACTGTTGCACGTTGTTCATCCGCATCACCCCCGCCTTCGTATGCTTTTTATCAAGCAGAATGTCTCCAAGATTTCGCCATCTAGAGAAATTGATTAAAGGTGTTCTGGGAAGAGGCACGGACAAACTCTGGCGGATGACGGGATTTGCCAAATACAGGAGAGCGCAAGCAGTATTCCCAGTATGGGACGGCGGCCTCAGTCTTCATTCTCGCCCCCGATATAAACGCTGGCAGAAGTCAGTTCACCGGAGGCATATATAGAACAGTAAATTGGCTTACGGGAGACTTTGTAATATGGGCTCTCTTCCATTGTAGTGAAAGACATGCCTGCGATGGCGGCAGGTCTTAAAAGGCGACGAACCCGGGTGATCGGTCCCGGTCAACGATCATCGCCCGGGAGATCGCCTCGAGATCGCCTCGAGATCGCGCGCGAGATCGCCTCGAGATCTCGTCCTCAAGTTCGGCGTACTTGGGATTATCGATCAAGGCATTGCTGTTAGAGAATGAGGACGACAGCCACAGTGTATAAGAGTCTGACTTACACTCGCATGGCGTCCTCGACATTCATGGCTAAGGCAGTGCAAGCAAGATTGAGAGTGCGCTCTCGTTCTTTTCTCGGCAAGGTCGGCGCTAGTTTCTCTGCCCGTTCCATGAAGTTCATCAGCTCCTCTGCAGGTGGCAGCTCCTCATCAATGCTGCTAGCAATCGACGATGCCTCCGACTTGTCATCGGCATCGTGAAACCAGGAGCGCAGATTTGGCAGAGTGGGAAAGGTTGAGAGACGCTGTTGCAGTTGACGAAAGAGAACAGGGTCGATGCCCAGAACTATAAGAATGCCGTCAACCTCTTCAGCAGCCTGAATAGCGGTGTCGAAAATCTCATCGTCTGTTGGAAATGTGGCGAGAGCAATGAGGTTGATGTCGGTGTTGTCGAAGTAAGTGTGAGCGTAACCAGCTGCGCGTGCCTTCGCGTCCGTTGTTTGAGAGCGTAGAACGGCCTCGCGTACTGATACACGAAGCTTTGGGATCATGTAAATAAAGTCAAGGAAATTGAAGTCTTTCACAATCTGGCGCGCAATCCCAAAGAGATGCTCGCATGCTTCGCTGCTATGAAGCCATGGTAGCAATGGCGTAAGATCCGGAACGCTGTCTCGATGAATGAAAAGAAGGGAGAGGTATCCTTCAACAACAAAGCGGCAAATATCCACCGCTTCGCGTGAAAGCAGATACCGCGATTTGCTGTAACCGCATTGATCGAGATAGGACTGCCAAGCATCCAGATAATAACGCGCGCGAAGAACCATTCGAACGCGTTCAACATGCGAAAGGGAACGGTTCTGGCACGCATCAACCAGCTCTCCGAAGACGAATAGGTAGATTATCGTGCCCGACCAATCCGGATGATGTTCATTCAGCGACTCGAGGACACTGGCAGAAAAGAGACGGGTTGCCGCATTGTCGTCCTGTCGATCAAGGCGCTCAACATCGCGAGGATATATTGGAGGCTTGTCAAGCTCGAGCAGCTCGTGGATCTGCTCATAGAACGCCACTGAGTTCCCAAAGGTCAGGAAACGAGCACCAGAAAATAGATTGTTCCGAAATGTTTTCAGAGCGTGTTTGGAGTCCTGGATCATGGCGACGGGCTGTCCGTAGAATACGGGGATTTTGATATGAACTGGAGAGACGCCTGGCCGTGGACTGGGAATTGTCTGCTCGATGTAACTGTCGGCTTCTTTGACCAATAGATCCTGAATAGATCGCTCGAGCTCGGTCCCGTCGCAAGCATAAGAGACGACTTGGACACCATGCTTAATCAGGCCAAAGAGTATCTCCTTTGCGTAGGTTAAGAGTGTCGCTGCATCAAGGTTATTGGGAATCGGCATTGCATGAACAACAGTGGGTGTCATTCCAGGAGCAGGAATCGTGAGAACCCAAAGTCGGACCTAAGTATTACGGCACATCTTCGCTGACGACCACCAGGACTACATGACGAACCTTTGTTGCTTTCTCAACGTTTGACTGCTGAATGACCTCGCGCATCTGTTCCGGATCCAAAACACGAACAGGCCCCTCAGTTCCACCAACCAGGTAATAGCAATCATCCTCTTTACTCCAATACATTCGCAGTGCGCTGAACAACTTTGTATCATCGCAGCTCAGCCCCACAGGACCATTGTACTTCAGTGCTGCAAGATGTTTGTCGACAAGCTGGAATGTCTCTTCGGATATCTCCATGGGAAACTTTGGCAGACGCGACTCTTTCTCTCTGGGATCACGGGTAAGCAAAGCCATCCTTGATCGAATAATTACACCTCACCGAAAGCTCCGTTCACTACGTGCAGGGAGGTGTTCGCTCATTGTCTTGAAAGCGCGGGGACTGTGGATCTTGATGATATGTGCAAGCTCATCCCATGCCGGCGCATAGCGAAAGTTCTGCATGCCCTTCCCTGCCTCTTTACGATCGCCTTTCGACACAATTGCTTCCATCAGCCCACTGAAAACCTGGTTGTCGTATTTTCCCTCGAGTGCACCTCTAGCGTATTTGATACAAGGTGTATTGTCTGGAGCCTCGACAATTGCCCGTAAGCCTTTAACGCGTGCAAAGATCTTTCCAACCACCGAGTTTCGGAGCCGATAGTTGGTATGATTCCAGGTCTTGTCGGACTGCGGCTTATGGCGTAGCGCAGCGCGAAACTTCCTCGAGCGAAGAACGGCGGTACATATGGAACAGGGTAGAGGCCGTTGCGTAGAAGAGCTTGGGCGAGTAACATACTTTCGGCAGTTGGTCGCATAAACACGACCGAGCTGATGGTGGTTGATCCAAGTATGTGTTCCAATTTGTTCGAGTATGATCTCGTCCTTCTCAGCCGCTGTCAGATCGCTAAACGGCTTGCCAAATCGTGCTTCGGCTAGAATAGTGACGCTGGTCCCACCACCGCCAATGACTGCTGTGCGTTCTAGGTATGCGATCAAGAGTTCCGCATCGGCGAGTGTAATGCCTGGACAGGGGATCTCCACGGTTGTAGGCGAGAGAGGAAATGGCTTCGAGCAGGATGCTGCAGGCTTTCGGTCTGCCGATGCAACGTCGTCGTTCTTTGGAATGTCGTCAACCTTAGGTTTGGGCTTGCTGGTGAAACCCATGGAAAAGAGAGATGCCGCTTTCTTTGTCGATGCTCGCGCAGGGCACGACTTGTGCCAATGCACGCGAAACCGTGTCAGGTCATACGTTGCCTTCACAGTTCTCCAAGATCGACAACGAGAGCAGAGATACTTGCGCATATCCTGTTTATCGAACAATGCGCCGTCGTCCACCTTTCTGATGCTCTCCTTCCATTCCTCTAACCTGTCGCAAAGTAATTGAAAAATACTCTATTCTCTCCGCTGTAATACCCATAATACAGGAGTTCATATGCTACACATTGTACATTTGATGAACGGCCAAAAACCCAAGCGAGAATCCTAAGGGGCTTCTGATGCGAAAGATGTCCGGAAACCTGTCCGAATCAGCGCCACATCAGTACAATTGTATTCAGAAAGTGACTTGACTTACGCATCAGGCGGCATTTTATGCACGCCAAGGCCAACAAGAACCAAGACTCGAGGGTGCCATTCGTGGAGAAAGATACGCGGTGCGACAACGTCAGGATACGGAACAAATCCTTTGTCCATTGTGAAGCTGAGCATGGCATTCAGATCTCCGGTTCTATCCTCGTTTCTGAGGGAGAGTAAGCTCGAGCCAATCCTGAAAGTACACCGCTACTAACACGATGCTCCAGCAAATAAGGCCATCGCCGTCTCCGAATGCTTCTTTGTCGCCTCCCACGTAAGAGTTGAGCAGCGCATCGTCGTCCGATCCCACCCTGCCGTCCAGTGAATCAAAATCCGCCACTTTCCACCCCGCAGGATGGCTATACTCGGGACCCCAGCGAATCGGGGGTGCGACAAAGTCCAAAGGTGGGAAAATGAGGTGGTGACTCTGCCTAGGCTTGAGGTCCCGGTCGCGACATGGGGTGTTGCCAAATTCGCGCCGCCAGCGCCAGCAAATCTGATAGTGTTCGCGCTCCAACGCCTTCTGGCCCTCCCGGAGCCTGAGGCGGGCACTAAAGCGAATAGGAGGAGCTTTGCGCTGCTCGCTAGCGGTCATGGTGTGTATCTTGGAACGAGCTTTGCAATTTGACGCACAATTTTCACAATCGGCTGCCGTCCACGCTGCCTTTTGCAGGAATGACGCGATGACGGGTGATGATCGCCCGCCTTGATCGCCAGATCACAGCCGAGTCCTAGACAAGGGCGATTACAAGGCGATTACGTCTTACGTCTTACCACGACGGCCGTGCAGGATTTTACCCTGCCCGGCGCTCGCTGGTAAGCCTTGCAGTCTCTCTGGTTTAGCATTCGCTTACCGACGTTTGTTAGGAATGGAACACATCAAGACCAACCGACTTACGGGACAGTTAATCGGCGCCGGCTTGCTTACAATTGTGCCAGGACGTTCGGCCGCCCCTCTACGGACTACTGATTGCGTTGCGAACGTTCGGGTGAGTTGCTCATGTTCTTCAATCGTGTATGTTGCTAACTGTTGATTAAATAGACTCCATGGCAATGGAGCCGCCTTCCTGGCAACGGAGCCGCCTTCCTGGCGCTCAGAGAACAGCATGACGACGGGATAAGATTGCTGGAGGTGCGTATTCGGTTTTGCCTTGTTCTTGTCCTTATAGTCTTATCTATCTGTGTTTGGCAGTTGAGCTGGCTGCTACGCGCTCACCCGACCTTCCTCGCCTCTGAAACGCCGCCGTTCCCCAGTCAAGATGCATCCAATTCCGAACACATCACGACTGCAGGCCCCGCGCCCTCCACGGCACTGTTCATCTCGCCGGCGGCGATGTGCCCAGTTTTTTGGTAAACCGACTCGCACAGCGATGGAGGGAATGCTGCGCGACACTGTGGTGTAGGTGTCGCACCACCAACTGTCGTCGTTCGGGTGCGTGCATTTTTTGCTCCAATTCTTCATCACCCATTCTCAACTTAGCTCATTTGTCGTCTAGTTGCAAGACAGCCGTCGCTACGCGCAGGTAAGCGCCGCGTTCTTTTGCTCTATTCTGTTCGCTGACCACGTACATGTAGCCAAACACCAACACCGACTTCGCCGCCCAATCAGGACGAGACGACTCTCGCAGGCGCGCCAGGGATCCGACGACTTGTCGGCTCTGCAAGACGGACAATTGTCAGCTTGCCACGCTACGGGATGCGGTCGTTGCCGATACGGCCTTAGCACGATGGACGGCAACCATGACTGGACAATTGACGGCCATCGGACTACCTCAAGGTAAGTAACGACTTATATTCATCTTGACTTGTCGCTAACCACCACGTTAGACGGCACGTTGAAACCGCTGTCGTCAAACAAGGCTTTCGCCAAGGTAAGTAATCTGTTGATGAACGTTGCACGACGCTAACAAATGTTTAGTTGACTTCTGACGACTCAAGCGCGCCGCTGCTATGGCGGACCCACCTTGTGCAAGCCCTCCTACACTAATAGCGCACCCTCCCCCCTCCGCCCAACAGCGCACCCCCACCCAACAGCGCACCAGCGCCCCCATCCGTCAAGTCACGAGGACGTCCGCCCACCGCGCCTTCTGGGGCTCTTCCACACACACGGGCTCACCCCCTCCTGCACTCCTTCACCTCCGATCGGTGTGCGCGGCTTCGCAACCTGAGCCTGGGGTTGGGGCTGGGCATGGGGGCGGGCAAGTCATGAGCCCCGCCGCCATGTTCCTCTCCTCCTTCGGGTCTTTCGGCTCTGTATCCTCCGTCAAAGGCCTACCAGCTTCCACCTCCGACCTTTCTCTGTTCGCCTCCCCCAACACCGACCCATTCGCCGCGCCGTCACTCCTTTCCACCGTCGAGGCCGGTGCGACAAATCCGTTTGGCATTGCGCCAGTCGAAGGCTCAGAAAGAGCAGGATATGTCCTCAGCCCTGTGGTCATTCATGGGGCGTCGTCCACCATACGAAGAGCCGAGGGTCCCAGCGGACCGTCTCCGTCAAGATCGTTCAGACACCTTCCAGACGTGCTTTGGATGTGCAGAAGGGAGAGGAGAGGATATGGAGATCATCATCGCACAAACACATCTTATCCCTGTTCGCGTCGGAAAGTGATAGGCGGGGCGAATGGCGGGCTGGCGGGATGGTGTGGTGTACTGCCGGGACGCTGTTGGATTTTGTGAGAGGGAGAAAGGCAGGAGGGACGGATGGCGAGCATCCGCGACTTTTCCGGCAGCTTGCGCCCGCTATGCTCCGCCTGCACGAAACCGCACACGTCGTTTATCGGGATCTCAAGCCGGAGAACGTCTTGGTCGATGGGATGGGCGGTGTTAGGGTTGGTGATTTCGGGCTGGCAAAGGCGATACAAGGCGTGTCTGCCGTCCCTCATAATCTTCGTCGCCAATCCATCTCTAGACGAGGATGAAACGTCCACCGAAGAATCCGACTCTGACGCCGACGACGATGCGCAAAAGGGCTTCATACACCGATCTCTGAGCGTCTCGACGCCTCATCTCCACTCCCACCCACTTATACGGCACCGGAACTCGACGACTGTAACCAACCATGCACAGCAAAGCCCGGACGACCAAGTGCGCACCGGGAAGTGTGCCATACGCTGCACCAGAGCTCTTTCCCTCGCCCCATGCTGGCTTGCACACCCCGCCCAACAAGCTCTCTCGTACCACCCGCCTCAAGGCTGCCGACGTCTGGGCGCTCGGGGTCATCCTCCCGCCAAAGGCAGGCTCCCATTCGCGGACGCGTTTGAGCCCCGACCCATCCTGGAGACCCGGCATGGAGATATCCCACAGGCGGCGTCTTCTGGTGGGACGGCGAGGATCGTGAGGGTGTGTCTGGAGTGGGATGTGGGGAAGAGGCAGGGCGCATGAGGTGGGGGAGAGGAGCTGGGAGCATGGGGATGATATCCCTTGTAGGGAAGGCTCGGAGGAGCATCCACACCGGGAGGCGCGATCTAGGCGCTCGAGGTCGAGGATGGTGAGAAGCGCAGAGCGGGCGCCGATGTGGAGTCCGTCGAGGGGGCGTTCTGACGGGTCTGCGTCGCGTGAACGGGGAAGGGGACGGGATATTCATCGCGGGACGTATTCGCGCAGCGCCAGTCCCAGTGCGCTGCCCGCTCCGCCGGTGGACCTCGAGGCGCCAACGTTGGATGCAAAGGTGGGTGCGTGGGACGAGAGATTGGAGGTGGGAAGGGATGCGTGGTGTTCTCTGTAGTATTCATCGCCGTAAATTAACGTTGTCCCGTTACATCAGCACCTACTTTCGCTCTCTTACTTTCCTTGTATAACAACTTTACGCTCAATATATCTATTTTGATATGAGAGCATTTTCAGGAAAGCTGGCACCACTGCCGCAAGAACAGGACACACGGAGGGATAGTATGATGATTAGATTACAAAGTGTGACAGGAATGTCTACGCAACGAACGAAGACAACTTACATTAACTGGCACGGCAAACTTGCGCGCAATATAAAGGAGCGCGCAGGGCACCGATGAAAGCTCACCACACAGTACCAATCTTGAAAGCAACGCACGCACACCGCCTTCTCAAGCGGACAGAGACTGCGGATAGAGCGGTTGAGAAATATACGAAGCAGCATAGGCAAGAACGTACGTACCATGTACCTCCCAACGCAGTACGAGAACGTGGATGCACTGCCGCAATGTCTGAGATGTTCATCACTCGTACATCGCAAAGACGTCAAGGAGAGCAGACGTACCGGGAGCACGGTCAAGGCGTCTCTCAAGACACGTTGGGCGGAGTCGTTGCCAAGAACCTCGAGATGTTGTTGAGGAATAAGGGCTGAATGTAAGTAGTAGTCAGCATCAATCCGATATGCGGGAAGGAAAGATACAAACATACCAAGGTTATAATTTCGACGTTCCCAAAGGCAACGTCAAGATGAGCAGCATGCCGGAGGCGGCGTTAGCATTGTTCTACAGAGCAAATGGTTGATTCAACACCCAACACCTCGACAGCGATAGCAAGAGATTGGACTTACCGTGAATGCTATAGACCGCACTGCCGTCAACAGAAGCGGACGTAAAGGCGACAGTGGCGTATTGGGTCTGACTATGGCAGGTCAGCTCACTGGATGTGCATACAAAGAACATAAGCCCGCCGACGATAACGACTCAACGTTCATTTGTGGGGCGGAACGAGATGCGGACTGGTGTCAAGTACCCACACCATAGCGGCGAGGGCGGGAGATCCATCGCAGCGGCCGAAAGTTGCGTATAAAGTCATCTATGGGTGACACTCAACATGTGCAGTATGCGTCAAACGTACTGGAGACAACTTACAGAGACCAGAAACACTTGAAGGTCTCAGTCGTCGATGTCCTGGAGGCCATGTGCCGGTCAAGCTTCCACGAAACATCGATCCGCTGGGAATCGGCCGAAGATATTGGGTGCACCGGTGTGGGCGACGACTGTATCGCATGGGGTGGGTTAACCAAATCAATCGCGACAGTCAAAAGCCGATGAACACACCGAGCACCTAGATACCGGAGTGCTGCCTGATTGTCCTCGGTGACACGGTCGAGACCGTTGTTTACGGCTCAAAAGACCTCGGGGAGCGACTATATGTGGCGCATTAGTCGAGTGAGTATGCGTCAGTAGTGAAAGCTGCAACGACGCACCGGCACCCTGGGACAACGTACACGAACCTGACCCCCAAGACAATGTCGCCGTTCAGGTCTTCGAGCGCTCTGAAACGGTCGGTCTCAACAAGGAACAACATGTTGACAACAACGAGGTTTGTCGCACCCGCACGTGCGTAGGGCGGGTCCATGCGAAACCGCGCCTGTACAAAGCTGAGAATGGCGTCGTCCGACGGGTAGATGATCGCCGAGCCCGTTGACGACACGAGGTCGACCAGGTCGCCGCTTGCGATGGCTGAGGTAGTGGGCAGAAAAATTGTGCGTCCTCGCCGTCAACGACTGAGGAAGGAAAGTAAAGTGGAGAGCCAGGGCGCTTCTTTAAGTTCTTACTCGTTGTTATTACCACGTGGGTTGATAAATCGAGGTGCGTCGTGCTGGCCGTCTAACTCGTTGTTGATGCAGGCAGCGGCCGGAGTCGCAGCTGGCTTTGAGACTGTCCAAGGGCTGTGTAGACGGTGGGAGCGCGAGCAGTGCGGCCGCGTGAGGCAGGACGACATTGGAACACCGATGACCTGACACCAATCATGATCAAATTCTGATGGTTGCGACAATCTCCCTCATTTAAACATCCATATGGCAGACACAAGGACTCTGCAAGATCTCCTCAAGGAAAGAGAGGAGTTGCAGAAAGAGGTGGCAGAAACTCGCCGGGAATGCGATGATATCAGAGCGCAAGTGGATGCCCAACGTATTGAGCAGGACAATCTTCGAGAGCAAGTGGCAGCCCAGCGCTTGGAGAAGGAGGAATTGGAGCGCCAATGGGAAGAGCTCAGCATTCAAATCACGGTGCGCCATCATCTTTGAGCTTTTTCGTGACTTACGCGCAATCTAAAGGTAGAGCAGGATGATCCGAGAGACAGACGCTACAAGAGTAAGCATGGCAATCGGGACAAGGTGCGCCATTTTTTTTGCAAATCAAAGCCATAGCTTTTAACCTCTATCTCCGCAGCGCACACTTATCGGGAGCCGTAGCTCATCCAAGGCAGCCAATGAGGTGTAGGATTAGGTCAGCCTCGATTTAGCACGTTCTACATACCTCTCACGCGTATGCAATTTGATTCCCAACTACTTTAGTTGACTATGCCCTTCTCATCAACTGCTTTTGCGTACTTGCGAGTAAGAGGAGGACCTCGGCCTCGGACGGCCAACTAATGCCGGACATTCCGCCATATCGGTGGCTTCGTCCACGATGATGACTCGTCCAGCACACCCCGCACCGACAACCCAACGTGCGCCAACATACTCAGAATTCAGGATGAGCGCGGTCCAGCCGTCAGCTCTGACCATTTACTTGCTTGATTGCGCCAATCATCTGATCAATCGGCGCTTAATTGGGCGCGCCTCGTGTGACAGACAAAGAAAACATCGCCACCCAGACGCGAGCCTTACTCTTCTGCTGCTATTCACAAGTTCTTGCGATGCCCGCCTCCATTCAAAGAAACCTCCCTACCCCCACAGCGCTTTGCGGTGTGCATGGCCCAAACACTGAGCCTAGCTGCAGTAAGTTGTCTGGCATCCATAACAAGCTTGCGGCCGCCAACATTCTTTCAGCTTCTGACCGTCGAGACGCGTCTTCGCCATCCAAACTGTCATGCAACCCAGGTTGGAGGTTTCTCCTTGAAAGAGAGATCCGCTGGAGCCCTCATTCCCTTGTTTCAGGCGCCAAAACCATCCAGAACGGCGGCGATGATCTTGCAGGAGGGCAGATTGACTCCCTTGTCCTTGCATCGGTGCTACATACCAACCCAGCCTTTGATACGCCGGCGGAATTGACTTCGGATAAGCTTGTGGGAATGCCCATTGCCTTTGATCATGCAGGCTTGGTCTCTCAAGTGACTTGCTTGCAAGCACATCCTTTACACACCACCGAGCTCATCACCATGATCTGCGCCGCCGCCGGTCAAGACCAGACCTTTGCCGCCTTCACTCTCTCTCATGTATGCGGGTCTTGGCGCTCAATCATTCTTGCAAACAGAGGCCTATGGTCTCACCTCTATGTCGAGCTAACGGATGCACTACTTGCGCGCACCGCGCCTCTCCTTCGATCGGTCACCAGGCTCTATCTGGCGCGCAGCGCAGATAATCCACTGTACATCAGTCTTGTGGACAAAGTCTCGGATGGTTCTTTGAACTCATCCTTGGCATCCTCTCTGGGCTCATTTGTCGCGCTCCTTCATCGGTGCTGTCCCCGCTGGAGAACCTTATCCATCAGTGAATTAGGGCAGCGATGCAACTATTATCTCAAAGCACTCTTCATGCCCCATCCCTTGCACCTGGACCGCTCCCAATTGGTCTCCGTCGTCGTTTGCCTGAGAAAAGGGGAGTTTGGGAACGATTTGTCCTCCAATGCTCGCAATGATCTCTCCCAAGCCTTCTCCTTCATTAATACAGCACCAAGGGTCTCCAGTTTGCGCATTGTCTTCTTTGGGGAGGCGCACGTTGCGCGGTTCACGCTCCGCCGTATCCGTATGCTGGTTTTCGAGTCAAACCCTGACATCCTTCCCTCACTGCATCTCCCATCATTCCCTAAAGTGGAGCAGCTTTCACTCATATGCTGCCCGCGTCTGCCGGCATTTCCCAGTGCTGTAACCCAACCTCCTTATACAGCAAAGAGCGTCACCACCTTGATCATTCATGTCACTGGAAGCGGACAAGGCATTCAGAATTACATCTGCTCATTGGCGCTTCCTTCCCTGTGTTCTGTCTGCTTTGTTGCTGATCCAGAAGGGCCAGTGCGGGAAGGAACCGTGGAGGTTCAAGCCATCTACAAGTTGCTAATGTGTTTGCCCCGCCCGCGCATTACACAATTGAGCTTTGCCAATGTTGCAGTGGAAGCGAAGCACCTGTTGATCTTACTTGAAGCGCTGCAGGATGTAGAAACTCTTGCCATCACTCATCTGTCTCGTCCTACAACACATCAATGCTGCGAGGGCAATGGCGTGGTGGAATCCCTTAGAGACTGCAGTTTTCTCCCCAAACTCAAAGTTGACGGAGTATCATTGTGCGGTGGGCAGAGTAGAGACGCCAGTAATGCCCTTCTACGCAGAAACACTAGATTTGTCTAGAAATTATCTTCAACGTACATGGTTCTGGTTCATTACAATAGCTCAACTAAGACACTTGCAAAGTTGTGCGCTGTCCCGTTCTGGCTAGATAAGTATATGGATGCTTGAAGAGAGGACAGAAAGACGGTCAATGTAGGCGTTGCCATATGCTACAGCACCAGGACCTTGCATGTCAATATGACTACTGACTTCAGCGCCCGCCTTAGGCTCCAGGAGGGTGAGAAGGAGCGGAGACACTGTTATGGTGGTGCCCCTTACAGACCTGCTCATCAGCCTCTCACCACCCGGTCAGCGCCCAATGTATACCCGGTCAGCGCCCTACCTGTGACCGATCAGTGCCCGATCTGAGCCCGATCTGCGCCCGCCTTTGCAAAAGCCTATATTTTGCAATGGCAAAATGGGCCCTTTATCAAAGGTTTTAACGTGTGTAAAAGGCAATATTTTGCTTAAGTAAAACATATTGCAAAATACCATATATGGCAAGCCCTTTGACAGGCGAAATCATTTGCCTTTTACGGTAGAAAAATCACAGATTTAGCAAATGCTAAAGATAACCTTTTTCAACAACTTTTGTCAGCGTAAACTTAATTGCAAGATTTAATTGATTTCAGCAAGATTTTCGAATGTTATTTCTTATATATCACATTAGGAAAACAAATAGTAATATATAGTAGTTTTCATAGCATTTTCCAGATAGTTTTACCTAGGTAAAATTATTACTTGTCTGAAGTGGTTGTGCTTTTGTAACTTTCTCTTCTTCTAAAGTGGCGTCAACGTTTGCGTTGATGTCCTTATCTACTCATGGTACAATGGAATCCGTGGAGGTCCTCGGAAGACCGATCGCCCTTAACCATGTCTTCGGCATGCCCCACATCATGTTCTGAGCGCATGCCATGCTCCGGTAGTAAGTATTCCTTCCGAAGTTGCGAGTGGACATGCGTTCTGGGCATCTCGTTTTCCAAAAATTACCTCACCTTCTTCTCCCGCTCAGAGCACATGCATTGAGATATTCTCAGACTTTGATACCGTCATGACCGACAGTGCTTCTGCAAGCAGCCTACAAGAAGCAAGGTGGTGTATGATTACAGCAATCAATATCTACGCGCATTGGCTACGGGATAACATGTTACATATGCGATTGCCACCTGGAGATAGCATATACTCTAGCGCCCGGCAAGATTAATGGTCCGTGCCGTGAGTGAATACGAAACAGATGGACGGACTTTTAGTGAGCTACGGATGAGATGACACCTTTGAGACTTTCCCTGACCATCTGTGTTTCTCACCTCAAATCATCATCAACGAAGTACGGTAACTATTACAACCGTGGCGGAACACAAGCGTATCCTGCTTGTAGGTCTTCTATCATAGTATCGTTGGCGAGAATGTCAAAATGACCGGCATTCACAAATGTCACTCGCGCATCAGGAAAGCATCGACCAACACCCAAATCATACCACTGAGGTCGATCTAGTGGCAAAACGGATCCCGCCATCCCATAAGATCCCAGATAAACGCTGATGGGCGCTTTGACCGATTTCATCCAGCTCTCTAGAGCGTTCATGGGCGACGCGGAAGCTTGGAATGACAGCAGAAAGTCAAAGATCTGGTTCAGGAACAGATCTAATGTCTCCTTGAACCCTTGCGCAAATGGGCTGACAGGGAGTCCCTGGAAAGCAGCAGAAAGGTCGTCTGCGAGCTTGTGACGTTTTAGCACAGTGCCGCCACCGTCACGGCGAGTGATGGTGAGTAAACTGGAGCGACTCGCATCGATGAATATCTGGCGCGCCTCCTCCTGAGTGAGTGAGAGCTTTGAGACATCGAGCCCGAGAGTAGGAGCGAGAAATGCGGTTGGGAAGTGATCGATGAGGGCAAATTGAGTCACCACTTCCCCACGAGCTTCTAGGATGCGCACAAGCTCAAATACGAGGATGCTCGTCGCAGAGAATGAAGCGAGACGATATGGCCCGCTTGGTCGCTGCTCCTGCACATATCGTCAGTGATGGTTGAGGCGTCATGAATGGGAATTACCTTTATCTTAGTATAGTAGAAGTCGGCTTGAGCTTCCATTCTCCCCAGTGGGGTGTCGGGCGTCACTTGAATCGCCCAGAGAGCTGTTTGAAACTTGATTTTCAGTGGCTCAAAAGCGTGTATGGTGCCACCACCACCTCAAACACACGAGTCAGAACGTCGATTTGGATGGCACAAAGAACACACCGTGAACTACAATGAGAGGAACCTCACCATTGCCCTTGCGAAGCTTCACAATGGTTTCCCCGGGCCTGGCGGCTGCTCTCCAGAGGTCTTTGTCGTCCTCAGAAGCCATAGTCAACAACAAACAACAGTCCCGCAATGTTCAAATATGGTGTTCCATATCACGGACCCACAGATTCACCGAGCACAGCTCAATACATGTCAAGCAGACCCATGGAAAAGAGTCGGCCGTGTACTGTGTTGATTGATGGCGGAGCCCAGATTCTTTGTTGGCCTGCCGCCTGCCTGCCGCCGACTTCGGCGGAACAGCGAACGGGATATAGACTCCCATCGTCTTCACATCTCTTCTTTACATCTTGATCTCCGTCCTGTGTCTCCATTCCCATGATTGCTCGATCCATGCCTACCATATGTCATCTTATGAGAGACCTTCTAACCATCACGACAGAAAGCTTCGATTAGGCGCAGCGCGGAAATCGATGCCGTATCGTTCAAGTTGTTTCGGCAACAGACCACATGGCCCATGGGACTGGGCTCGCTAATTTTGACTCTCCTGCGCGTGTCGGTCTGGTGTCGATATTTGCGAAACACAATATAAAGACTTTGGTAAACGCAGACAGAACCATCAAAGCAATTTCAGACGATATGGCCGCTATAACGCTGCAAATGGCCAATGTACGTTTACCACTCTCCTTGTCCGTACCATCCATTTACATCCCTGACAGTTTTTGGCCCTCGTACTGGAGTCCATTCTTTACGGTGAGGAGATACGCCTGCGCTAGCGTGAGGTACCATAGGCTGAGTCTCCATACCTCAGGCGCCTTCACGGTCTTGTTTTTCGCAGCACTATATGCAATATTTACGAAGCGGTCGGGCGTGAGCAATATCCTTCTGGTCACAGTCGTAACCATGTGGGTATTGTCTACTGTGGTGAGCAGACATACTCTAGTACTGTATACAGTGCAGCGCTGACAAACGGCGGAATGCAGCACCTTATTCTCGACATTGTCCGTGCGTCACAAGCTTTCGTTCAGCTCGAAGCTGGAAGCGCACTGGCGTATTATCTCAACTTGGCGAACCCGCTTCAACCTGCCAAGACTGCGGTCTACGTCACTCTGACCATGGTTGGTGACGGTTTCGTTGTGAGTACTGGGGCGTAGAAGTTGATCGGTATGGTCTGTGTGCTCATGAGCTGCGTGCGTAGATTTTCCGATCTTACATCGTGTGGAACCGCGCCTGGTGGATAGTACCCTTTCCTTTGCTGCTTCTTTTCGGAACAGGAGGTAGGCAGAGACTGCGCCGTCATTTGATTGGTACTGACACCACTTCAGTCGCTGGCTTCGGTGCAACATACGCCTTCTCGCAGGCCGCCCCGGGGGCGCAAGTATTCCTTCCGGCAATTGTTCCTTGGGTTACAAGTTTCATTTCACTCACCCTTTCAACGAACGTAGTCTGCACATGTCAGTTTCCGGTCAATCTCAATGACACCCACACTGAGCATGTTCTTTTTTACGCAAGGCCTCATTGCGTATCGAATCCTGACCATACACCGGGCCGTCAAAAACTTCACCCAGGGAGGCGTCGCAAAATCGGCCCTCATCATGGTCATTGAGTCTGCCGCGGTATACTCAGCCTCTGTAATTTCCTTGGTGACGACATACAGTCTGGGGTCGAACGCGCAGTATACTGTACTTGATTTGGTCAGTCTCGACTGTACTGAGTTAGAGACTGGTTGCTAAGTATTTCACAGACGGCACCACTCATTGGTATAACTTTCAGCGTCATCATCTTGCGTGTCAGTCTTGGCATCAGCTCTAAGCAGCTCACGCAAGCATCCAATCCAAGCGGAGAGAGTTACGCGCTCAGTGCCCGCCGCGGTGTTGCTGTCAATGTTCGCGTGGATGTCGACCGAGACAACTTCAGGAGCAACGACGCACTGGAAGAAGGATCTCTACAGAAGACGCACCTCGACATGTCTTGACTTCATGACTTACATCACCGAGCGGTCAGTAACACCCTCCCGGGGACGGATTCTCGCTGAGCAATTCTGTAGAGTCATGAATATCCGAGACTGCTATTCAACGACAGGTGCCACTTGTATAGAGAGAGAGCAGCGATGGGGGCAGTGATGCGCGTCTGTAATATCTGTATATACAATTTCACCTAGTTTATCGCCAATGAGTTTCGAAACGTCGAAAGAAGTTTAAGAACGGCCCGTGCGCAGGCAATGAAGGCTGGGACTCCGGTAACGAGTTCGCCTAGATCCGGCGACGCGTACACGATCCTTTCTCTCTCCTGCACTCACGACGATTCCGCGCACGTCGAGTCCCGCCTTTTCAGGCTGTATTTTTTGATTCTTCTCCTTCTACTCATATCTGTCCTCCCTCCTTCCCGTGGTCACCGAGTCCCTGTCGCGTCGTAACGGCACTATCCTCGCCTTCTGTTGTCAACGCGCCTCTGGGACCACAGACCGCCGTCGTGTTTGCTATACCCCTCAAGAACTTTGTACAGCAGCTTTGGACGTTCCACTACTGGCCTCGCCGCTCCTATTATCTTTCTTGCGGCGCCTTTCCCTTCCAACCTCTGATATCCGACATGTAACCGTCGGTGTCATGGCTCACGAAGCTCATTTTGGGGGCATCGCTGGGGTCATGGACATCTTCATCTCTGTCTCATCAGAGCACAAATATGCATCCTTCTCCGTTGTCCGAGTTGGTCTTCGTCCTCTCACGATTGCTTCCACGTTGTGGTTTTGTAGTTTGGCGTTTCTTATGCTTCTGGTTTTTCAGTCGTCTTCATCCTGCTTTCAAAATCCAGTACCTCTTCGGAGTGCTGGTAGTATGGTGACGGCTGATCATCGCGAGTTACCATTCGCATCACCATGTTCCTCTAGGCGCCCTCGGGCCAGTTGACCTTGCATGTCCGCGCATGCGAGGCGGGTTAGATTTTCAAGCCATGCCCCTCCTCATCTTTGACACCTTTAGATGTCCAGTGCTTCTTAAGAGCCTGGGCTGTGGCCAATATTGCAACTTAGGACCATGTCCGACATCTCCTTCTGACCAAGCTGTAGTATCGGCATCCTCAATGAATGTGCTTTGCCTCCTCGCTCATGTACCTGAGTTGGGAGAGTAGCAAATGGTATGTCCCTTCGCAAGGCTCCGTTTGGGGTTTCGGTCGCCTTCACATCCTTTCCTCGAGCGAGCTCTGTCTTGGGTGTTTTCGTGTCGTCTTTTCTGGCTTTTTTGACCAGCGACCCTGCGTACTGGAGCTGGGTTGACCGTTCCAGTGGCCCAGAACTTAACCCACCGTAAGTGTGGCGTGTCCGAGGACCCTTTCCCTGTGGTTCTTGACCAAAGGGCCAGTCAATTTCATTGATAAACCCCGTATCATATACATCATGGTGTATCCTCTAAGTGTACCCGACGGTACTGCGAGTAGTTACATTATTGGAACTTGTAGCTTTTGATGCGGACGGCCTCGGGACTCGGGCGAGGGTCAGCAAGCATGCCGATCATGATTGCCGCGCAAGTCAAATCACAGTGTTCCTGATCGCGACTCGCTCTCTTGCTGCTCTCATGTCTGATTCGATTAGACGCCCTCAGTACGCCCTCTACCGCTGCACAGCGAGGCCTGCTTAACACCTGTCGCCTACCGGAGTCCAGATCAGGAAAACCAGCGAGTCCTTTCCAGCCCGAGTGGACTATGGCTTGTGCGCTTGATACCTCCTGTTCGCAGGCTTCTCATATCATCTCTGGTCGAATCTGTAGACTGGAGCCTCTTGGATGCTTACTCCTGCATCATGATTTCCGATGGTACCTGTCGACCAGCAATCACTTCTCCTCAATGAACGGCTCTAGCATGAAATCCTAACCACCTTGTTTTGAAAACATTGACATCGGTCCGACGAACAGCGTGAACAAGGGATATAATCCGCTGTTTCTCAGGAACATGTAGCGTTGTGGGACGGTCTTGCTGTATACTGGGAAAATCTCTCCAGCTCCAGCTCCAGGACAAGAAGGTAAGGACCCATGAGCGGCCTTTCACCTGGAATTGACAGTATCGGTAGGTGGTTGCTTCAAACCGTCCGTCGCGGGTAGCCTTTCTACGCCCCGTGCATCTCCTATCCTTCGAAACTTGTCATCTTCGCTCTTGCTTTTACGCGTTTGGCTTCGTTTCAAGGAACTACTGTGTCTTCTCAACACTCCGCCTCATCAGCGCCAGATCCCGGATTAACTGTTTCCAATGCTGCTTTTCGTAAGAGGAACCATCGCGCCCAGGGAACGGCTGATAAGCGTATCTGGCTTGTCATCATTCTAGGGATTCCCGTGTTACTTACTTATCGTGAGTCAGTTCGTGCATAGTTATTCAACTCACTGACAGTGACAGGTTGACTCTGCTGAATGGCTCGGTCTTGTTCTATCTGTCTCTGATGAGTACTCTCATGCTTCGGGTACCTTCCCGACAAGTGGTCACTCGCGATGTGTCTTCTTTAGTAACACTCGTTATTTAAGGCATCCCCCAGGAACCGAGCACACATTATAGATCTTGAGATCGTCGACGACTGTCTTGCTGGACGAGATCACTTGGTCCGGCTTCTTCAAGTTAGGGCATCGACGGGAGGAGAGTAGAGTGGATCAGTTTTGGATCATTCATTCAGCTGCAGACTCGGTCGACAAGCTACATGCCTAGGTTCCGAGCGGTCTTCGTCGGTTTACGTGCACAACATTACCTCTATCGATACGAAGGGCCACAGCCATTAGCAGGGTCACATATCGAGGCGCTGAGAGGATCGTGGTATAGAATTGAAGGAAAGGAGCGCGGCGCGCTGGTTGCATTGTCTTCACTCCTTTTATTCATCTCTTCGGCTGTGTATGAGCAGGCTCACACAGCAGATCAGGAGTGTAGCACCGAAGGTGTTTCGCCGTCCTTGTAACTTCATTTCATATGTCGGCGTTCTTGATCTTATTATTCCCGGTTGCTCGCCCCCACAATGCCACGACCACCCCTTGGGTCGCTGGCTCTATCCGAGCCGTTCCCGCGTCCAGATCGCTAGCAAGTAACTTGCAAGGCTATGCCAGGCGATAAACGACTGTCAGTGAAAGCCGCAGTCTTGACGTCAACACTCCATCCGCGAGGCCTGACCTATTTTTGGCGCAGACGGGAATAGCACATCTCATATAAAAGGAGCCTTGTCGGCGACAATTTCGCCTACTTCCCACCACGACCCCCCACATCACTAACTTTTCGCCATCCCGCCTATAAATCATGCAATCCCCCGCCGCCGCCCACACCAAGGCCCCGACCGGCGCCCAGCCCCAGGCTGCGGTCCAGATGAGTGTGTAGCATTGCGGTCTATTTTCCAGGCCGTTGTTGACCCTCGTCATCGCAGGCGTCATCAACCCATCTGAGGCCAAGAGCCAGCAAACCGAGCCCTGTGAGCACCAGCGCAAGTCGATGCGTCTCCGTGGAGGAGGTGCTGGCAAGGTGTGTTACCTCGTTTTCCGATGTGCCCGCAGCCTAACACACCTTAACTCAGGACTGTTTGATGGGCATGCTGGGCTGTTTCCTTTGCTTTGGTACGTTCTATACGCTACTTGTTTAGTCCATTCTCTGACCTTTCTTCGATAGAATGCTGCGAAGTAACTCGTTCAACTTGTTGTCCCATCCGCACTTACTTACCGCTCTCTTAGGGATGCTGCGAGTGTATCGCCGACATTGTTTGTACGTCATGCTATGCTTCTATTTTTACCTCTCGGAACCTAACCTCTCTCCAGGCTGCCCATGCGAGATGTGCTGCTGAACGTTTCCCTCATATTCACTTACCATTGCTATATCACGACTGAACGAACTGTTGACTACTTCTGAGATTACTATTGAAATTGTACTCGTATCGCTTGTGAGAGACTGAATAACTTGCATGAAACAACGTGTTACCCTGCCCGAGACGTGGGTCCAAGTGGATCCCGTCTGCCCGTCGCCGAATTCAGCTAGCCCTTACTTATGACTTTCGGGTCATGTTAGTATATGTCTTAGCACGATGTACAGTGCGACATACATCCATTTCAGAGTCTGGGTCTGGCCCTGGCTGTGTTCTGAAACATCGTGAACTCGGTTAGCTATCCGTGCCGAAGGAGTGTATATATGTACCTCTCGGACTCCAGTTCCTCTATCCTCGCGCGCAACGCTTTCCTTTCGGCGTGCAACGCTTTCCTTTCGACGTGCCATTCGTGGCGGTCCACATTCCATTCTGGAGGATGTTGGGGTCAAAGGTATCAATTCATGAGCAGGGGTAAGGCCAACGCTCGTCATTCCAGAAATGGTGCAGATTCTCTTTGACGGTCAATGCGGATCAGTGTATATTAGGATGTGGCGTACCTGTTGGGTCGTCAAAACTAAATGGCAGAGTGAATTCTGGCTTGAAGCTGGTCTTGAAGGGCTTATCATCCAAGTCGGAAGAATGATCCACGCGCGTCAATGTCGGTGACTTTGCGGTACGCCTGGGTTTCCGTACCCCTCCTTCAATGGCTCGGGCACGCGTGAAGGTCGGAACCTCGACGTAGACCTGGCGCGCTATTCGATGTGATCTCTAAGATCAGCTGTCGGGTTGAGCAGGGAAAGAAAAGAGCGAGCACTTACTAGGCCGTGGGGCGGCTGGCCGTGCTACCGTTGATTGCGACTCAGAGTCTGATGTGTGAAGTAGAATTGTGTTAATTAGTCCCAATAATAAACAGTTGCTGCTTACCACTCTCACGACCAGGAGAGGGAGAGCAATTTTGTCCAACGTCCGAATCTCCTGCCGGAGCGTTGACGCGGTGGCTGTGATTTTGGGTCTGGCGATCATCCTACATATGATTCATAAGTAAGTACCGCTGCCGCCCCCAGTACCAGAGAAAAAGGAAAAAAGCTCACTAGAGATACGGTGTTTGCCTGCAGACACCGGTCCATGTCCAAGAAATGCGTGGGTCAGTAGGGGAAGAGCAGAAGAGAGGGCTGCGACTAGAGCCTCACAGTGTCCACGGACGCGCCAAAAGCAGACATGGTACACTTTCATTGCCATACTTGGATAGGATTGCAACCGTGTGTTAGGAAGTCTGATGTATATCGGGCATCCGTTAAATGGTGATATCAATCTAGAATATACAGGAGCCAGACAGTCGCGGTCAAAGACGTTCGATGTCCATTTCAAGTGATAACCCCCTCTGGAGAACATAGTTCACGAAGCTGGGTAGGACAAAGCAGTCGGTATACTTACCGTCCTGATATCGCGATGATGGATTCCCATGAAGCTTGAAGTCTGAAGCTGTTATCTTATCGGAAGCATTGGCCATCAAAAGCTAGCGGCAACATCTTGGAAACGGTAGAGGGGGCCGAAATAATCAACTAGGGTGTACAAGTTTAGGTATGCGTGTAGGTATGAGGTGTTTAGATATTTCAGTCCGTTTGTCCGTCTTTCTGTTTACTACTTGACTTGTATATATGAGTATAAGCATTTCTCTTCAACGATAGATCAAGCACTTCCTCGTCCGATGCCCATTCCAACACGAACGAGCGTCTCCAAGCTAGCCCGTCCGTTGACGAGCAGGTCCTCGTCCCATTCTACTTTGCCGGGCTCGAACAGCATCACGATGGTCGAACCACCTATTTGACCATTAGCAAAGGCACAGAAATGATCGACATGAATAGGAACATACCGAATGCGAAGTATCCAAATTCTTGTCCGCGCTTGATCTCCTCACCCTCGTCAACAGTGGTCTTGATTGTGCCCACCATCATAGCACCGACGCACACCGCCATGACACGCCCGAACTGCGGCGAGTCCATCGGCACAATCTTGCGCGCATTGTCGCCGTACACGTCCAACGAGGTTCGAATGGCTTGAGGCTGTAACGGTCAAAACGTCAATGACAGCAACGGAAGAAAAAAGGCATAGTAACACACGTTGACGGTATAATACTCTCCGCTGATGTATTCCATCTTTCCGATCTTGCCATCGACAGAAGAATGGAAACGATGGTAATCCTGAGGCGCCAGTCTGAAGATCGCGACAGCACCACCATCGTAACGCGCCCAGTCGGCCTTGTACGAGTCGCCCAGCAGTTTCTGGACCGTAAAGTCGCGCCCCTTGATCCACAGCCGCGTCGCCTCCGACACGCTCTCGAACACCATCAAGCGGCAGTCCGCAGCAGAGACAAGGCGGAAAGGATCGTCCGGCGATTCAATAGGGCGAGCTTCGGGTTTGAGCTTGCGGTAAAAGAACTGATTGAAGTTCTCTACATGATGAATCGATCAATAAACCTCGACATGAGAGGAAAGGAATGAACACGCACTGAACGAATCCAAGGGATCCTGGATCTCGCTCACATTCAACCCGTGGAACTCGATGAACGCAGGAATATCCCTCGCGCTCTCCGGCGAGTCATACTTCGCTCCCTGCTTGATCGACATGCTCTTCAACAACCTTCTCGCTCCCCCGCCCTCCATCCCCCGACTAGCCCCCTTATACAACAGCCTGATCCCCAACCTCACATACACCGCCATCTTCTCCTCTTGCAAACCCCCAGTGATCCGATCCTGCACAATAATGTTCGCACTGTTCGCGCCCAGCCGGTAGTCCCCTCCCCCAATCCGGCCAATGATCTTGGTGTACCACTTGCGCTGCGCCTGAGCGCCCGTGACGTAGTTTGTGACCGAAATGCTGCCGACCTTGGACCAGTCGGAGGACGCACAGACAGCGAGATGCGTGATGATGTCCACCTCCGCCTTGGAGTTAAGCCGCGGGCGGTGGCACATCGGGCAGTTCCTGACGTTGATAACACGCTCCACGGAGGGGCCCGGGGTCGCACCGCTAGTGCTAGAGGAAGACGAGGCGAAATCCTTGTTGGTCTTTTTCCCCTTGCGCTTGAACCTACCCTTAATCTTCTTCTTGCCCTTCTTCTCCTCTGTAGCCAAAGCGGACGACGAGCTCTCCACTTCCTCTTCGTCCTCATCAGCGTCGTCCGAGCTCGAGTAAGATGGGTTTCGCCGACCAGGCGACGGAGGCGGGGGAGGCGCATCGGATTGCAGATGCTCTTGACCCGGCAGATTTTGCTGCATCGGCTCAGTCTCGTGCTTCTCTCCTCCCGCCAGCAACGACATCGGCGGGCCCGAGAAGTCCATCTCCTCCAGCCTGATATCCTGGCCATTCGACCCCGTCATCGATATAAGCGGTGTCGCACTAACGCTCGTGTCCTCTTCTGCCCCGCCCTCCGGCCCAACAATCTGTCTCTCCGATTCTGGCCTCCCAAGCTCTTCCTCCAAACACACAACAGCCTGCCCAACCGTGAGCTCGTCTTTGCGCGGATCCTTCCCTAACCTCTCCCACCACGAGTTGATCGTCCTCCTGGTCAGCGTCGACCCAAGCGAGTCGAGCATGGACGTCATCTCGATGTGACTGATCTCCCCAGTGTCGTCCGTATCGTACTGCTTCAGGTATTGCGTCCAGAACTTCTTGCGCAGCTCCGCGTAAGGCTGGTACTTGGCGCGTACCGTGAGGATGGGCGTATGCAGAGCCTCCCACGGCGCCGCGCTGCCTCCGGTCTTGATAGGCACCTTGAACTCCTTCATCTCTTCATCTTCTCCACTGCCCTCCTTCGCCGTCGGGGGCTGTACACCTGCGTGCTTCACAGCAGAGCCCTCCGCCAAGTCGCCAGAAGATTCGCTGATAAGCTCAGCAACCTCCAAATTGCCCTCGCCAATGAGATCGTTGCTGCTCAGCTTATCCCAATCGAGGACCGTAAGCTGGATCTTGAAGTTGGTCTCGTAGCGACGGACGTGGAAGAGTAGTTTCTCCTCCCAGACCGGGTTGCGGCTATGGCGGATAACGCGCGTGCGGAAGACCTTCTTGCCAAAGGATATAATTACGAACGGATCCATGTCCCATCCGGTGCGCGTCACTGGGTTCAAATTGGTAAGTCAAAAGGCACACGCTCGAAGAGGAAGTAGAAACGTACTGTTCTTCAGGCGGGGCAGGTCCTCTGCACACTTGATTTCGAGCATCACGATACCCACAATATCGTTCGGACCGTAGATACTGTAAGGTTTCTTTCTTGTCTCTTTCTTCGAAGGTGCAACGGTGCCTGGTGCCGCGGTGGGGATGGCTGAGCCGGTGTTCTTCCTTGACAGGCCTGGGCTCGGGAAGCTCTTTCTTAACCCGCTCTTCTTCTTCTTCTCCACCTCCTCCTCACCAGGAGATTCCGGAGAGCTGCTAACAGACCCACCAGTGTTCCTGCGAGGAAACTTCATGCGCATGAAAGTGGGGGACTTTGGCTTGGGCGCGGCCATGGGTGTGAGAGAGGCAGGGGGGGATGATGAGGATGGCGAAGGTGGTGTGACGGCTAAACCTGGCGTTTTGGGCGACGCAGGTCTACTGTTAGCATTGACAGAAGTGGGCGTAGGAGTGGTGGCATCGTTCAACGAAGTCGCAGGGGTGGATTCGCCGGTCGGAGTGAGGATGTCGTTCTCATCTGGAGCGTTGACAAAAGCCTCATCCTCGTCCGCTTCGTCGTCGGAGTCCTCCGATTCAGAATCGCTGGAAATTCCGCCATCGTCTTCGTATTCATCTCCCATGGCAGGAACGCCGCTGTATGACCTAATAGTGCCTACCCCTTCGGTGGGAGGGGCAGAGACAAGGGACCGTCGTCCACGCTTAATGAGTTCGCCGTATGTCTCGTCAAACTCGGCCAGAACATGGATGTTGGGCGCCTGCACAAAGCCAAGCTTGAGCGTAATGGTGCCCGACGAGGCGGTATTCGAGCGCGTGGACAGGACAGGAATTGTGAAGGGCTGTGAGGATTGAATAACTAGCGAGAGCGATATCAAAAGCCGACCGTACCGTATTGCCCGGATCGTCGAAGCCAAACGCGCGCTCCTGCTTGGCGCCAAACCAGTCGGCGGCGCCGAGGCTGACCTCGCCAAGGTAGTCCTTCTTGATGACATCCTTGTCCCAAATGACGAGCTCCAAATGACCGAGACTGTCGCTCGTTGACAGGTAGATCGGGAAATCAAAGGTGGCCGTGCCTTCGCTCCACGTCGGGGTGAGGGTCTTCTTGATAACGGGCGTCGTGAAGCGGGTCGCAGAGAGGGTGATGTGGATAAATCTGCAACATTAATGATTGCAGCGTTGATGATGGAGGAGAATGATAGGTACCCACGGATCGCTGGTGCCGCCGCGGTCCTTGGCGAGCAGCTCCTTGCATCCGATGACCTGCACGCGGAGCAGCACTATGGGGTCCTCGTTGGGGAGCGGCCGAGCGACCCGCAGCCGGTTGCGCCGCTTTAGCTTCAACGCGCGCGGCAGCTTGAGGGACTTTTTGACCATGTCGCCGTCGTTGTCGTCAATGTGGGTGTCGGTGGTGGTGTCGCGGTCAGTGTCAGTATGCGTATGCTGCGGGGTCGTGTGGTGGTGGTCGTTTATCAAGGAGAGGAGTGACACCCCTGATCGCGCCGGGCGCCCACACGGATGAGATCATTGCTACGACACTGCCACTGCGAAATCCATGTACCTCAAAATATCCGCGCCTTCAACTGTACTTGAAGGCGGGCTAGACGTGCTTCGTTTGTACTCAAATCTCTCCGCTGGTCACTTCCACATCTCCGAGGAGGAAACTAGACACAGAGTAGGAATACACCTCGTTGCTCGGGGGCAGTTCTGGCCCACATCACCGCTCTGTGTCTGTGGCGCGGTATGCCGATCTCAATTCTTGCGCGGAGACTCACTGCATCACGTATATCACGGATACTTGTTTCATGTCTAGTACTCACGGAAAGCGCCCTGGCTCTTGAAACTCGACCGTCCCGCCAGCTGACATGGCGACATGATAAAGACGAGATCACAGTTTCGTGTTCATCTGCCATCACTGGAAGGAGACGATGAAGATTAGGTTACCGTTGGTGATCATCATATATCTACCCATTCACCGTGGTTCCGCTCCAATTTGCCTCGCCTTTAGAACAGGCGCGGGCGGGCGCGTCAAGTCGCCGTCTGAGCGTTTGTATCTGAAGCGCCAGCGCCTGTTCCTACTTGCGACGGCTCATTTCCCATCTCTGCCAGTGCCTCCGTCGGACTTTGCTCACGCGTCGGCAATTGCAATTCATCCTTGATAAGGCAAGGACGCGATACCTCGTCGGATGCACGAGAGTTCACGTAGATCAGTGAAATACTCATGCCAGAATGAGAAGTCTGGCATGATGATATGAAAGGTGGTGTTGCGGGGAAGTCGGCGCCACCGCCGCATAGCGGCGGCCAGTCGGGATTGGGAAAGTGACAACAGAAACCTCAGAGGTCCTGGGTCCAGACTCAACCGGACTGTGCGTCGACTCCAGTACACAATGGGGAACGGGTCAGGTGAGAGAAGAATCAGCGAAAGCCCAAAACCTTGCCAAAGGCTAAACTCTCAACAAAAACCCAGACCCCAAAGTGTGAGACGATAACTCAAAGAAAAAGGGACGGTGGGTGGGGTCCGAAATTCTCAGGCATGCAAAGGACTGGAATGAGAAGGATAGCGAGCCGCGCGCGCAAGACATTGACGGCGGCAAGCAAGAAAAGATGTCGACGTGCACCGCGGGTCCGTCCTCAATGCGGACTTCCAGTCATGTCGGAAAAAGGCTAAATTGCTTGTAAGGGAATGCCACAACATATGGACATTGTAAGCGCTCATATGGCTCTGGCACGGAGGACTCAAGCTCTGACGAGACGTTGTAAGCAACGGGCATTCGGCCTTAAGCACTCATAAGCCATCAGATAAGTCTTAAGCACTTGCGAGTGCTCAAGAGTCACCCACGCTGTACCACCCTCATCTTGTCTCAGCTATGCGGTTTTGAGCTTGTAATCGCGACATCCACCGTCTCAATCCAAACACAAATTCAGTACAGTAACTTTAAGCATTGAGCATCAGGCAGGAAATAACGCATGAACATTATGGGCCGCCGCTTCGCGCGGCAGATTCCGGGGCACTACAGACTGCAGTATGGACACGCAGGTCTCGAATTATGTGGCCAATCTTAGCTCTTGAGCGTGCACCATGATAAATCACCATCATTTGGTGTTTGAGTACTGATAATTCACAGATGATATATCTATCTGGAAAGGTGTGGTACAACAAAATTAGGCCCTCATGCAGTCTGACTGGCACCGGATAATGACTCCATCTTGATTGTAATGCGAGTCTCAACATCCCAACCTCCAGACCCTTTGACTCCAGTACGCTGTAGTCCGGACACAACATCTCTGCTCCGTACTTCGCTATCCGCGGCCTGTCCCAAATTTGCAGGTGAGATTCTTTGCCAGATCAGAGTCGCTGACATTTGAGTTCTTCGCACCCAGCACTGGCGGCCCTCACGATATTACCGTGAATATGGTCATCCAAATCCCGGCCATGTCTACCAGCAATGACGCACCGTACGGCTACGCACGCGGTGCAAGCTCTTTTGTCATTTGGCGTCTTACACTCAAACAGACTGTCAGGCATTGATATATACAACCAGATGTTGCAACAAAGCCGGAGCAAGCACGCTCAGCTCCAAGGTCAGACTTTTGCAGATATGGTGCGTTAGGTTCCATCCTCGCTTACTTACGGCCTTTGACTTACATATCTGACGGACAGGTATTAAAACGCCGCATACCACTCGCTTAGAAGCAAGGTTCTGGTCAACATGTTGCTCGTCTTGTATCTCTCCTAGCAGCAAAGGATTGCAACTTTATGACAGGTAAGAATCGACCACAAAATCTACCGAAGTGTGTCTCAATAAGACTCTCCTTCCGTCAGGCCTATCCG
The DNA here is from genome assembly GCA_019915145.1 of Strobilurus orientalis. Classification (NCBI taxonomy): domain Eukaryota; kingdom Fungi; phylum Basidiomycota; class Agaricomycetes; order Agaricales; family Physalacriaceae; genus Strobilurus; species Strobilurus orientalis. Next base: position 3,098,447 of record JAHLML010000008.1, on the reverse strand, counting down.
TGTGTATTGCTGTTACCTCTTTCCCATTTCCGGCGCTTACTGCCCCAGATTGTCGTTAACAGCTGTTTCACTATGTCCTGATCAAACAAGTGTCATATCCCGCTAAGTGTATAAGTACATACTTGGTCCTGAATTCATTGGTTTGATTGTTCACTCGCGGAGGACGCACGAAACAAGTACAGGATTGAAACTTAAAGACAGCGATGCAATGCGATGTGATACGATACGATACAGTACTGATGAGGACCACGGCTTTTAAGTAAGCGATAGAAAGAAAAAGTCAACCATCGTTCCGGCGCCGCAATCCTCATCTCCCACATGCCCATGCGACCCCTCATTAAGCCTTGCAGACGCAAATGGTGAGGCGCCCAAGAAAATCGCATCGCACAATCCCCCTGCCCAGGAGCTGTGGTTCACCCCTGCATCGCGCGGTATACGCCAGTTCCAGTTCCAGGCAAGCCCTATCCCGACCATCCACCCCCTCAATCCAATAATGCTGAGCCCGAACAGGCGTTGTGAGTTGCGCGTATACGATAAGTAAGATGTCCTGGACAATGACGCTGTTGGGGTTAGACGGCTGGACGTTGATGAAGCACGGATATTGCGGGTGGTAGAGACGCATGAACGGCGCAGCGGGCACCGTAGCGAGCTGCAGGAGGTCGATCTGGTTGTACGGGCGGCCAAGGAAATTGAAGAGGCTGTTCTTGGTGCCGTGGATAGGACAGTGGCGGATGTCCATGTTCGAAAGAGGACTGTGCCATGTGTAGAGAAGCAACGGATGGAGAGAACGCTTTATAGGGTGTGGAAATTCTATGGGAAGAGTCAGATGTTGAAGTAGCCTTGTGAAGAAAAAAACATACCCATGACATCCGACCTGTTCCTGCGTGCAACTGCAACGACGTTTTTGAAATGGATGGATGGAGTTCAAAGTCCTGTGTCCAGTCGCGCGGTCATCGCAATATATGCAACTGCCATCCCTTTCCGAGACGAGGAAACCAGTCACTATGACGCTCACGCGACAAGACACATTTCGGTCCCGTCACGTAGAAATGGGGAGAAGCGTATCGTAGTTCCACAGGTGCGAGTCGTCTAGGATGATCATTGCAAAGGGCTGCTTGGCGTTGGCAGTAGCGTACACACACATGTTGCTGATGAGGTTACACGACTTCTACGGCGCTTCTAAACGTTCGAACGCGATGTACTGTCCAAACGTAAGCGAAAGATAAGGTGTAAGCTCGAGTAAGGTACCTCGCCACCAGCTAGCTTCACAAGGTTCTTGATGCGGTCCACCAGGTCGTCTATGTGGAGGGCGCAAATAGATTTGCGGACAGCGTTGAGATCGTCGGCCAGTTTGGGATTGGGCTCGCCGTCGTAGATGATGAATTTAACGGTGGGGTGTTTTCAAGTACGCTGTGGAGGGTAAAGAGGACAGCATTTGTGAAGAGATCGACGCATTACGGCTCTTTGAGCGAGTGGGTGAGGCCCGACTCGCCGAGTGTATCGTAGGCGGTCGCTATTGTCGTGCCAATGAGCCCGCAGGCATGCGCCATGAGCTGCCAGTTGGCGCTGACCACCGATGAGCATGACCACAGTAAGACAAAAAAGGGGAACATACCTCGTCTGCGCGTACATATTGAATACATCACCCGCCTCGACACCGAAGTCGACAAAACCACATCCAAGCGCCAATATCTTCTCCTTGCAGTCGATATAGGACAGGAATTGGTGACCGCTGAGCTCGAAGTATTTCCACTTCTTCTTCTCCGTCGTTTCCTTGCCGTCCACGAACTTCTTCACCTCCTTTTCCTCGGTGTGAACGTCGACAATATTCCGCCAGGCTTCTCCGATGCTTGGAGGGAAGCTTATGTCGATACCCAAGTTGGTAGGCGAGCTGATCTGCTAGTTCCGTCGTGTGTCAATCTTCAGACTTCAGAAGTCAGATACAATGGTCAGTTTGTAGTAAAGGAAAAAATGATATTGGCATAGTGGCGACACCGCACAAACACAAGGTTTAAGGATCGCTAATTTTGTGACAAGAGGTCAACTTTGATAGATACATATGAGCGAGGTCGATTGTATATGGTACAGGATTGGGCAATCTAGATTGAGTCAGCCATCGGCAGAAATTTCATAGCGCAAAGAGCTCACCGAAACAATCCAGTGCGTCGAGTCAATGTCGCCGTACTTGATGTTCGAGAAAGTAATGGATGCGCTAGCGCTCTGGCTCTCGACGTCGGTAGGAAGCCCGCTGCTCGTCGCACACATTCCACGTGCAATTCCAGGCGTGCTCGCGTCTTCATCAGAGGGGTAGTTGCTGTCCAACCACGATATGTAAGCAGTGTGGTCGTCCCACAAACTCATCACGAGCGCCATGCCGCTCTCGAAGACAACATGCATCCTCGGCCGTCCACCGCGGCTCTTGAAGGAGTTGGTGTCAGCAAACAAGGTCTTTCCGGCGTTACAGAAATCGTCGGTGATGGAGTGCCATTTGTACCTTGGTGCTAGTCGCCCTCCTTCTCATGTAACGAAATGTAGCGACGCAGATCCAGTGTATAAGAGCAGAGTACGTCGTTTAGGTGGTGATGCTTCTGCGGTGTCCGTCGGTATTGGTGTTGAACCCACGTCGTCGTCTTTGGCTACCATCGCCCGAGGAGTCGAGGCGTGAATGGGGGGAGGGGGTGAATCCGGCCATCTCTCACGGTCTTAGTCCGAATTCCATCGCCATCGTTGTTCTTGTGGTTTCATCACCGCCATCCGTTAACCCATATGCGTTGTCGTCGTTGTCCGTGAACCATTGGCGTCGTCTGTCATCGTCGTTGTGTCCGTTGGTTCTTGCTCGAGACCTTCGCCGTCCGTGAGTAGTCGCATCCGCGACGCGTCAATCCATCCATCACCAGCACCCAACGTCAACGGAACCGTCGTCCAGACGCGTAGATGCCTCATCTTGAGGGCTTACACGGCCGGTGGCGGCGTCGAAAGCCAGCTTACGTGCGTTGGTAGAATACAACGTTTGCGAGGTGCAGAAACGGCAGGGCTGTCCAATTCCTCCGAGATTTGATGAGAGATAGTAGAGAGAGGGTGGAGGTAGCAGGTGGAGGCTGGATGCATCTTTGTTACCAGCCTGCTGTGATAGCAGGAGGCAAGAACGATGCGTGGTTGTTGCTCGGACGTCCGGTCCGATTGAGCCGATGGTCAATCTCGACAACTTCGAGCCGTGTTGATGCGAGCAATGGCATGCAGAGGGCAACGACGTGGTGGTGGTTGTGATGTGTCAAGCTTTCAAGCTGGAGGTGGGAAGTAACTTATCAGTATCGGTCGTTGGCGGCGCCGGGAAATGGTCATCGACTGTGTGGCAGCAACGTGGCTGAGGACCGGGGTGTGCCTGCACAACGGGGGAATTTCGGTGAAACCCCCTAGTATATGACAACCAGGACACTCACGTGCCCCGGAACTTCGTGAAATTCTGGCAGGTGCGGTGGCGTGGGAAATAATGATGTCATGCTTACTTGTAGCCGGCGCGTTTCCATCTGCGACTTGAACTGGTACCACCACTATGCCAAGGTGTTCTAATACACATCGACCAGATGCTTCAGCTGGTCAGCCTTGCCTCCAAGCCCGTTGACTGTGCCAACGAGACTGCATCGCCCGGCATGGCTCATCCTCTTGAAACAAGTTACTCCCGACGATTTGCTGCCAGCCACCGGTTCCGCCACTTTGACGCAGCCGGCTGAATCATTCAATCAACGGCCGTCCGTTGTATTACTTGTAAATCGCGAGGTCGTACTCGTGGTCGGTCTGCCGTGCGGTACACTTATCTTTCTTACTTCAATGAGCCGGTAACAATCATCTTTCAGTTCGCCGATGGCATGTCTGCCCCATTGTCCAGAATCGAGCACCGCGCAGCAGCATCAACGACGAACACGACATCTCGGCCATCATGACCAGCGAGTCGCGTATTGTCAACTTTGCTGAGCTGATTGGACACAAGTCCGACCTGGAGGACAAGCCAGAGGGCCACTACGCTGCCTGGGACACTCCTCCATGCAGATGGGATCGACACTCAGTCTCTTGGTTCCAAGCAGTATTCAAGGACCCGGTGCTTCTCAAGGTGAGCTCCCTCTTGACTTTCATGTGCTCATGTGGCTATCAGCTATATGCTTGTCGTCTCCGCGGCCCGAATGCAGGCGAAGGGTTGACCACTCGGCATCTCCGCAAGCTTCGTGCATGCATCACATTTATTGCGTTAACCACACGACACCCGGCGCTATCGCCTGCAGTGCTATCCAGGTACATATACTCTAGCACACTCCGTTCATTTTTGTTGTTGACATAGGCTATCTGTCTCTACTCAGATTGGCGGCGTAACCGGCATCGACCACGGGGACTCTTTTTCGATTACTTGGAGAAGCTACGCGAGGCATTGTTCCGTCGTCAGCGCGTCAGCATTGGCTCCAACATCTCTTCAAGTACTGCGATGAGATCGTCTTTCAAGAGGAAAATGGCTCTCGCTACGGGAAGAGCGTCTCACAGTCTCACGGAGTCAGACGGCAGGAGATAGAATAGGCAGCGGACGCTTTACATGAGATGTCAGCGGATGAGTCGGACGGTGAGCAGAGCGAAGGTTTGGGCGGTACGGCTGATGATGGTGAGGGGGGAGATGAGCAGCACATCAGCAATGCTCCTGGTGAGTACGACGAGTAAGCAGGCTGCAGCGTTTTCAAATATGTATTTTTTCTATTTTTTTAATTTTTTTTTGTGTCCGTGCATGTTTACTAGTTATGAGTACACGCTGATATGCATGATGGAATTACATGGCTAGAAAGCCCAGATTTTGCGATTTCTATATAGCCTATGTCCACAATATGCAGCAAGCCAAGAACAGATTGAGCTACTTAAAGACAACACGGAGCCGCTTTCTAGGACAAGGAAAGCGCTCCTAGCATGGAACATCAGACCGTAATAGGTCATCCAGGGCTGAATATCCCCACTCAAGTTGTCCCCTCCTTTAGGAGGAACTCAATATCTTTAAGAGCTAAGCTGCGACACACTCATTATCAGTCAAGTATAAGACACCGAGTGCAGCTGATCTACTTAACAGGCTAGACATCAGTACCCAAGACGGGAGTCCAATCGCGATGTACCGGAACCTAGCGTTCATTACCAAATACGGTCAATACAATGAATCTCGACGTGACACATAAGAATAATGCGAGATATATTCGTAACACCAGATATCCCCGCAAGAAGAACAAGCGACTTAAACGGTCAAATCACAAGCTAGTGTGCTCGCCATATCATTGGTGGAAACTATCAAGTAAACTTCGGCCGACAGCCACAATGCGAACGGAATGATGAATCATCATGCCAAGCCGATCGTGGTCCAAGTTCATTGTGGGTCCCGAGGGAAATAAACCCTACCATAGCAACTGGCTAAGTAACATATGCGTAACATATGTCGGTGTAATTTGAGTGGGCTCACGTCTATACAAAGCACTGGGCTAGTTAAGACAGCGTTCTAAGTCGGAACGCCAAGGCTAGGATTGCTTATCCGAAGGCGTGCAGTTGTGCGTGCCGGAGCTTCACAAGTAATCTATGCAACATCTAAACAGAGAGTAAACTGGCTTATACACAGAACGAGGCTAGTCTTGTGACTTTTCTCGTGTGTGCTGATTAACGATGAAGGTCCGAACGGACCGACCAATAACCGTGTAGTAGTAATGTAGCTTACCTAGCCGTATTCGTAGCAGTATATAAGTAGGACGAAGACGGTGTAATAAGTTTAGTTTAGTGCCCCGCAGTAAAAAGCCCACAAAGCGTTTATCTGTACCTAGCCGTAACTCGGGTTTTATAGCCCAATTAAGAAGTTCAATCAAAGATTGCGAACGATTCCAAGTCACCAAGAACCCAAGTAACCAAGCAGAGTAAAGAGTCCTAAGAAGCCTAAGTGGCTAGATACCTAAGACCTAAGAATTTCGAAGACGCACAGAACCTTAGCGTTTCAGTACCCAGTAACCTTCGTGAATACGGACTTCTCCCCAGAGATACCGCACGAATCCAATTAGCAGCAATCGTCTCCCCAGAGACAACCGCCTGTAAAAAGGAAGCTTAGTTAGCCTAGCTGGTGCGACGTTAAGTAGCCGATTCCGTTTCTTGTAGGCACAGTATCTGATAGACTCTGAAGACGATCGAGTTGTACTAAAGTAGAGGATTTAGTTGGGTGTTGAAGGACTCTACGCGTGATAACTTGTTAGTAACAGTTGTCCGTCAAAGCAGACCAAACACATAAGATACCTACCTGTGAGCGTTCCCGACTTAGTCGCGCGTCTTACTGTTTAGCTCTATCTGGCTACGAACCTTTATTCGACTAAGTGCAACGCGGAGATCCTATTCGCTCATAACCCCCTTCAAACTTGCATTCGTGCATATAAAACGGACGTATAGTCCTGCTAAGCCTTAACAAGCCCGTTATCCGTGAACCAGTATCCTATCCTTATCTCGACCAATTCGTTTCCTACCTAAGTACAAGTAGATTTGTTGTTGGTTTAGTAGTGGTTATTTCACGCCGCTTTATCACACCGCACATCAACGCGACGCCTTGTGATACGTTATAAGATGGTAAGACTTAGGCTGGTTATAATGTCTTAAGACCGAGCCGGTGGCTTATAAGTGCTGTAATGCCTCAAAGCACGCGTTATAAGCCAGCCTTAGCCATATCTGCTTATAACGGCACCTAACATCTCGTCAACCGTTACAAGCAAGTCAGGACTTTTCCGACACAGCGTGACTGTGTCAGCTATTGATCCTGGACCCTCCCCTCGTCCTCTGGTGCTCTCTTGCCTTATCTAACACTTACGCTAGCCGTTCGCAAGCTCACGTAGCTTCAGCTAACATTGTCACTCCCGGTTTGGCTTAGTTAGTCATCATGTCCATAAGCATCTGCTCGTACCGGACAATCACTCACACCGCCGAAGTGAGTGTTTCCCCCTCTTGGGTAACCTCGCAAACATCTTCTACAGTATACTCTTACTTCCAGGAAATACAGCATTTTCAAGAGGCTGAACGGTCCTCCATTTGGTAAGTATTGCCATATGGAGTAGGTCACGGCCTTCGAGAAATGCTACATTTCCTTGAATGAAGTATACAAGAGGTGTTACACAAGTTACCCAAGGGAGGGAAACCCTTTGCTGCGCGATGTGACTATGATCTATTGAGTTTATGATCAACTCTTCGCAATCCTATTACAGAAATCAAGATGTAGATTGACCTGGTGAGCATGAATCCGGAAGATTTTGACTTGGGCCCAACAAGTGTGAGCACTTAGCATGTTTGCCCCTCGGTCGAGTTTTTGTATGGTACCAGGCGGGGGAGGAGAACAAGTTGCAGTTGCATGAGCCAATACCGAGGCGTCCGATTTCTATCGATGCAATGCACTGGGAGCTGCAGGCGGCAACGGTGGAGAATGAAGAATCTTGGAGAGCTTGGTTTGAAGGAGGGCGAGAAGGGTGCTAGGATGAGGCGCTCTGGTAGACCCCAGCTTTGCCTCCAGATCCAGGTGTCATAGAAAGAATCAATGGATTCTTGGACTCGACCAAGAAACATGGGTATATAAACCTAGTGTAAGGGTATGAGTACTGTTACGAATGAACCATCTTTTCATCTTATCTATCACATCTTATCACTATCATATCTCTTCATCATATCTTATCCCTTATTCGTGTCTCAGAGACGCCCCCTAGTGACGTCATTCATACTCCTTGACACACAACATGTCGACAGCATGGTCTGACATCATGCCTCATGGTTAGCAGGTCACTACCATGCACAGGACACAAGGAGGGAATCTGGAGCGTCATAGAACCAAGGCAGTGCTTTAATATCCCTGGAGGAAACAGGTTTGGACAAGGGGTTAGGGCAAAGGGTAGTCAGTAGCAATTATGTATATAAGCAAGTAGATTACAGCGTAGTCTGTAGCTTCGATCTCGTCTATACACCTGGCCTAGCCAGACTTCTCAACTTGCTCTTCGCTCATCCTTAGTTAGATTGACTGTGTGGTGCCTGGTTTAGCCCTGTGGTTAAGTCAGTGCTGACAGAAGATCGAAGCTACCCTCCTACCACCCACCACACACCCCTGTCGCTCGGCACGCTGCCGTTTGACGTCTCCCTACACCTATCCTCACCCACACTCTTATCCATCACATCCCCATCCGCTTTTCCTTCACACAGGTCATCCCGGTCTTCCCGTGCTAACACCTAGAGCAAGGTGCCCACGGACATACCGAAGTAGCCACTTTCGTGTGAACGAACTCTTGGCAGTTTCACTTCACTGTGAGCTGTTTGCAGGCCAACCCCTGCTCCCAGATAGACTTCGGCTACTCTCGCTTACAAACGAGAGGACGTCGGCTGGGCAACTGCGAACGTACGGCAAGTTCTTGGGCTCCGTAGAACTACGTAACCGATACCTGTTGTGTAGACTAGCGTAGATACCTTACTTACCTTTACCTACCCTTACTATACCTTTACGATACAACCTCCCCACACCACCGAATCCTGGACCGCCTCACTGGTCTAGATTTCGACTACCTTTTCACCACTACCTCCGCCGCATCACCAATCACACCAACTCCTATCTCCGAACCCTCTATCCCCTCTGCACTATCTACCCCAATCCCCTTTCGACACCCACACCTCATGTCTGACACGGGCAATAACGAGCCGCAGCCGCAACCGCAGATGCCGCAGCCAAACCCACACATCGACGTTGAACCCGACATCCCCACTTCCCGCCATGGCCGTTCTCTGGTCAACAAGCCTGGCGTCTTCAATGGCGACAAGACCAAGTACAAGTCATGGTGGCGCATGGTGTTTACCTATATCAGGGACGCCAAGAACCAGATCGCTGATGATGGAGAACGGATTGACATCTGTCTGTCCTATATCCGAGGCGATGAAGTTGATGTCTGGGTACAGAACTACACAGAGGAGAACTTCGACGATGACACGGAGGAGTGGCAGGTTACCTGGGCCACTTTCAAAAAGCATCTAGAGGCGCGCTTTGTTGACTCCAACACTGCCCGCAAGGCCCAGATTGCGATTGAGAAGTTGCGCCAAGGCACTGATACTGCCAAAGACTTCTTCCAGAAGTTTGAGATCCTGCTTACCCAAGCGGGGTACAAGAAGAAGGATGCCTACATCATTAGGCTCCTCGAGATGAACATCAACGAGCGGATCATCGACCAGATCTACTCTAGCCAGTACGGCCTTCCAGACGACTACGAGGAATGGAAGGCAGCGATCATCAAGCTCGACCAACTGTGGAAACGCAGGGAAGAGAGCAAGAAGTTTGGTGGTCACGCCAAGTCGGGAATCCAGCAACCTGCTGCGCAGACCCAGCCCGCTAAACCAGCCCCCAAACCCTGGGTCCCCAAGGACCGACACGATGCCACCGGCACTACCTTTGGTGGAGCTGGTAAACCCATGGACTTAGACGAGGCCCGACGCAAGGGTGCCTGTTTCAACTGCGGCGAAGTTGGACACATCGAGCGAAACTGCCCCAAGAAGCAACCCCAGCAGGTTCGCGGCCTTTGGATGGCCATGTCGGAGGACGAACGGAAGAAGTTGGCAGAGGATTTGGGTTTTGCGAAGCCCCAGCAGTAGACACAGCACTGCCGGGGCCCCCCAAGGATGAGTCGCCTGATGTTTCTACCAATAATTATACGAGTACCGGTACTCCTGTAGCAGAGACATGTAATTTATCATCGGCGACTTCACCACCAAAGACTGCGACACCAAGGGATGGGCCTAGACACAAGCCCTATACCCCTGAGTGGATCGAGGAAAGGCTAAGGGAGGAAGACTTGCCTAGAGCAGTTGGAATCCTGAGAGCATGGATGCCTGAGAAGAGAGTTCGAGAAGCGACGGAAGAGAAAGTGTTGACGATCAGAAAATTGGCGACAAAGGAAGCAGTAGAAGTTGTGTCGGAAATAAAGCGTGGGAGGAAGTTCATTCGAGGAACCAAGGGGCAGGACTTGAAACTCCGGGTTACTATTGAGAGTCTGGCCACCGGCTCTCAGTATGAAGCAGATGCGTTGCTAGACAGTGGTGCAACAGGGTCCTGTGTCAATAAGGACTACGTTGAAACACAAGGGTTACAAATCAAGAAGCTCCCGCTTCCGTTACCCGTCTACAATGCTGATGGTACCTTGAATGAGGGAGGAGCAATTGAAGGATTTGTGGAAGTACGGATGTTGGTTGGAGACCATGCGGAAAGGATCGAACTAGCAGTTACCAACTTAGGAAAGACGGACATATTCCTAGGTCTGGACTGGCTGCGATATCACAATCCAAACATTGACTGGACCGAGTCCACGTTGACGTTTGATCGCTGTCCAGAACGCTGCGGGTACATGCCTGAGTACGACTCTCCTGAGGATGATGATGAAGATGTAGAAGAGAAGTTGGAAGAGGGCGAAAGGATCTTCTGGATGGACTGGGACGGATACCGCAATACGGGACAGAAGCTGAGAACGCAAGCTTCGCCAGCGGCTACACCTTATCTCAACGAGTTTGCCGACGTGTTCAGCAAGGCGGACTTTGACCAGCTGCCGGAGCGGAGACCATGGGATCATGCAATCGAACTCACCCCAGGCTCCAAACCGATCGATTGCAAAGTGTATCCCCTTAATCCAGCGGAGCAGAAGGCGTTAGATGAGTTCTTAGAGGAGAATATTCGCACGGGACGCATTCGGTCATCAACATCACCAATGGCGTCCCCTTTCTTCTTTGTACGGAAAAAGGATGGCAGTTTGCGACCAGTTCAGGATTATCGTAAACTCAACGATATGACTATCAAGAACCGGTACCCATTGCCGCTGATCCAAGAGCTCATCGACAAGTTGAAGGGAGCAAAGTGGTTTACGAAGATGGATGTCAGATGGGGTTTCAACAATGTGCGCATCAAGGACGGAGATGAATGGAAGGCGGCGTTTAGGACTAACCGGGGCTTGTTCGAACCCTTGGTAATGTTCTTTGGACTCACAAACTCGCCGGCGACCTTCCAGTCCTTCATGAATCACATCTTGAAGGAGCTCATAGACGAAGGACACGTTATAGTATATTTAGATGACATTCTTATTTTTACCGATACTCTAGAAGAGCATAGACAGATCGTACGACGAGTATTAGAGATACTACGTAAGAACAAACTGTATTTAAAACCGGAGAAGTGCGAGTTTGAGGTAAACGAAGTAGAGTACTTAGAAGTTATTGTAGGTAGTGGGAAGATTAGGATGGATCCGAAGAAGGTGTCAGCGGTGACAGGATGGAAGGAACCAACCAAAAAGAAGGAAGTCCAATCCTTCTTGGGCTTTTGCAACTTCTTTCGACGCTTTATTCGAGGGTTCAGCGGAGTGGCTAGACCACTTACCCAACTCACTGGCAATGCCGAGTGGGTCTGGAAGCAGGAGCAGCAGGATGCTTTTGACGAGTTGAAGAGAAGAATTGCTGAGGATCCGGTATTACTCATTCCACGTGAACATGGCAAGTTCCGTGTGGAAGCGGACTCGTCGGACTATGCAAATGGGGCTGTGCTATCCCAGTTTGTGGACGGAAAATGGCGACCGGTCGCTTTTAGGTCGCGGGCATTGAACGAGACAGAAAGGAATTACGAAATATACGATAAAGAGATGATGGCTATTATGGACTCGATGGAAGAATGGAGGCAGTATTTACTAGGAGCAAAGGAGACGATTGAGGTATTTACAGACCATCAGAACCTGCAATACTTTAGAAAACCTCAGAAGCTTAATCGGAGGCAGGCACGATGGGTCACGGAGTTGGGGGAGTATGATATTCAGCTGACGCACAAGCCGGGAAAGACGATGGGAAAGGCTGATGCCTTGTCAAGGATGACAGGCCTTGACCGGGGGGAGAAAGACAATGAGAACGTTACGCTGTTGAAACCAGAATATTTTATATCACGAATTCATTTTTCCTTAAATACACATAGCGTAGAGGCTCCAGAGGACATATTACTTACAAAAATCAAACAAAGAAAAGCAAACAGGGACAAGTATGTACAAGTAGCATTAGAAAAGAAGGAAAAAGACTGGGTAGAAACGGACGACGGAGTAGTTACATGGCAAGGACGTATTTATGTACCAAAGGACAAAGACTTGAGAGGGCGGATCATTCAGGCGCACCACGACACGGTGCTGACGGGACATCCGGGCCGGTACAAAACCCAGGAGCTTATCACGCGTAACTACTGGTGGCCAGGGATTAGCCGAGACGTACGTACCTACGTTACAGGCTGCGAAAAGTGCCAAGCCACTAAAGCACATCACTCAAAGCCCACTGGCACGCTTCACCCACATGATGCACCTACCGAGCCCTGGCAGACGATTGGGACGGATTTGATAGGAGAGTTGCCAGAGTCAGGAGGATACAATGCCATCAGCGTCACAGTGGACCACTTTACCAAGCGTGTACGACTTGTGCCGACACACATGTCTCTGACGTCAGAAGGCATGGCACGGATCTACCGAGATCGGATCTTTCCGATTCATGGACTACCACGCAAAATAGTCCATGATCGAGGACCCCAATACCACTCCCAGTTCATGAAGGAGTTGTACCGGTTACTTGGCATCGAGGGGAACTTTACCACGGTGTATCATCCTCAGACTAATGGGCAGACGGAGCGGATGAACCAGGAGATAGAGCATTACCTACGGCTGTTTGTCAATTATCATCAGAGCGATTGGGACCAGTGGCTGCCGACGGCAGAGTTTGTCTTGAATGACCGAGAGCACTCGGCAACTAAGACTACTCCGTTCTTTGCCGACAATGGACGTCACCCATACAAGGGAACCGCACCAAAGATGACGTCAAAGAATCAGACGGCTCAGGAGTTTGCCGATGGAATGCGGAAGGTCAGGGACGAAGTAGAGGCCGCATTGAAGAAGGCGGCGGAAGACATGAAGAGGCACTATGATAAGAAGAGGTCAGAGGCGGTCGAGTACAAACCCGGAGACATGGCGTGGTTGGAAGGGACCAATCTGAGCACAGATAGGCCAGCGAAGAAGATGGGGGACAAGCGGTTTGGACCTTTCAAGGTGGTCCAGAAGGTCGGACATAGCTCGTACAAACTGGCGCTACCGCGCACATGGAAAAACATTCATCCGGTCTTCAACGAAGTCCTTCTATCCCCGTATCATCCACCTGAATTCCCGTCACAACCATGAAACACACAGCCACCACCGGTAGTAGAAGGAGAGGAACCCGAATGGGAGGTGGAGGAAATAGTCAACTCTGGGAAGTACCGAGGCACATTCCGGTACAAGGTGAAATGGAAGGGCTATGGCGCACATGAGCAAACATGGGAACCAATACGCAACCTGGAACATGCTGCCGAGGCCATTGCAGAGTTTCACAAACGCTTCCCGAATAAGCCAAAACCCCCGAAACTAGCACGCATCGAGATTCCTATTTCCCAGTTCCCTACTCATCTCTTCCGACCTATGCCACAACCGGACACAGAACCCACTCCTAGTTCCATGCCAAGCGAAGCTTTAGCGAACAAGCTAGCGCATAATGGAACCTGCGCCTTAAGGAGGGGGTAATGTTACGAATGAACCATCTTTTCATCTTATCTATCACATCTTATCACTATCATATCTCTTCATCATATCTTATCCCTTATTCGTGTCTCAGAGACGCCCCCTAGTGACGTCATTCATACTCCTTGACACACAACATGTCGACAGCATGGTCTGACATCATGCCTCATGGTTAGCAGGTCACTACCATGCACAGGACACAAGGAGGGAATCTGGAGCGTCATAGAACCAAGGCAGTGCTTTAATATCCCTGAAGGAAACAGGTTTGGACAAGGGGTTAGGGCAAAGGGTAGTCAGTAGCAATTATGTATATAAGCAAGTAGATTACAGCGTAGTCTGTAGCTTCGATCTCGTCTATACACCTGGCCTAGCCAGACTTCTCAACTTGCTCTTCGCTCATCCTTAGTTAGATTGACTGTGTGGTGCCTGGTTTAGCCCTGTGGTTAAGTCAGTGCTGACAAGTACAGCTGTAGTCGGCAGTCTCCCCTACTCATACGATCTACTGCTACTATTTGCACCCTTCGCACCACTGGAGTCCCTCTAAACATACATAGCAAAACACATTTACAAGCAAGCGATGGAGATGAAGAGGTCCATCTGACCCTGTTACGCCACCTCCAAGTCTCCAACCTCTTCCAAGGACCAGTACCTCAGCTCCACTGAAAACCGCCAATGCCGTGGACTTCTTCACGTGTATCCAGGATGCGCCAAGGATGAGTGGAACTTCCGAATCAGGTCAAGATGGCGCTGACCACCTTGTCTGCGCATGCAGACCAGACTCCTTCCCATTCGCTCTTACGCCCAGCAAAATAATCTCAAATCTGTATGCACTTGAGTAGAAGTCGAAATATATGATCTGTTCATGATTCGAACTCTCGCTTGATATTTGATGGCATTATGTAACACTCTGAACCTTAATTATTTTGCTAAGGCGTAAGAGCGACTGGCATAACTTGGGGGGTCGTGTTTGTTTGGCTACAACCTTACTTGAGTGCTTTGCGTCGATGAGCGTCGATGGCCATCGTCCCATTTTGCACTCAGTCGATGCACCTCGCTATCCCTGATGCTACAATGACAATAAGGATGGCCGTGGCATAAGTGACTGTCCTGATAATGATGGCAAGCTTGGCCAAACTCCGACGTCCGACTTGCCTGCACTACCACTGCCTTCACGAAGGGCCTCATGTGGCCACGGTGTTTGACACGAAGCATTCCCTCGGTGAACGACTCCGGGATTAAGCCTGTAAGTATTGGTCTTGCGATCTGTGTGGTGGACCATTGATGGGGTCACTTCAGTCTTCCGTCTCTTTCACTTGAGTGGCGCAATTTGGGTTCAAGTTTGAATTCTTAGTTGATCCGAGACGTGTGGGCCCAAGACGGGTGTGGGTCAGTAATTTTAGAGTCTGCCATGGGTAGGGTCGGAGACCAGGTACCCGCGACCTGACCTGCTATCCTACCCGCGGGTCAGGTCGAGCCCCACGGGTATCAGGTAGTGATCCGGGTCACGACCGGGTCACGGGTAGCTACATTTGGCCAGCGGGTACCCTATACGGGTACCTGTAGAATACCTGTCAGAATCTGAGTTGATATTATTTTTTTGCACTGCAGAACAAAATGAACCCCATGAGTATGGAACCCACGGAGCTCTGACCAACCTCACAATAAATTGCAACGAGGGACTATATACCACTAGGCCAGACGGTCTTAAGAGACCTCTGATGTGTTATCTTAAGTCACACCGGATCTTTACCTTCTACTAAAAAATCTCATTCAAAAGATACGGTGGGTGCGGTGCGGTGGAGTACAAGAAGATATAAAAGTCCATGCCAATGTGCAAGATAATAGTAAGTAAATTTAGCGTCATAGTCCGTGTGGTACTAGTGGTGGGCGCCCGATGACTGTAAAGTAACATTGGACATAATGGTATGCCAGTCCCTCCTCCGTAACCATGAGAGCGGCCGTGTCCAGCGGGCCCGATGCTAAAATACGCTGAGCTGCACGGACTGTCCGCGACGACAGCTCGGGGACTCGTTGCCAAGACCTCATGACCCGGTACAGCCCAGCATACGCCTCACGCCTTGCGCTCCCATCAGGGGATGCAAACCCGTTCCGCCCGTCGTCGGTATCGCTCGGAATGAGTGTGCTGTTGAAGTGATTGATGGCACCAAGGACACGCATCTGACGGTCCCCAAAAGACGATGCATCAAGATCATCAAATGATCTCACTTCCCCCTCTTCAGTCTCACCGGAATTCGTGGTGTCGAAACCCTCGGGCATGAGATCATAGCAGGCGCGGTCGAGCACAAGGAGTTCGTAGCGGAAATTGACCTCAAATAGCTCCCACAAGATCTGTCGAGAAATGACGGGTGTCGGGATGTGGCCAGATAGAAGGGAATGTCCACGCCATAATGCTTGTGTTGAACTCATATTGGATAAGTCGACAATTCCCTAAGATGTATTTGCATCAGTTGCTGTTCACGTCGAATGAGAGAACTGGATCGTCACCTGCATGTTACCCTCCGTCAAACACCGCGACAAGTCCGCCTTTACTTGCGCATGAATTTGCGCTGCCCAGCCATCGCGACTAGAAGTGTGAAGTTCGAGGCCAAGCACTCGACGCCACTCTGGAGCCGTCAACGGCTGGAATGCCGGTGACTGCAAACGGTAATGGAGGAGCGGACGAAGCCTCAAGTACATGGTGATCTGCTCTCCGCGGGTCGTGTCCCTCTCCACGCTCGCAATGACGTTTGGGTCGGGCAGAGCATACCCTCTCTGCATACCTTGAGGCGGCTTGTGTCGTTTGAGGTCATGCCCGCTCTTCACGAGATCCATGGCTGCCTTCCAAGGACCCAAAGAATTTGGCATGAGTGGGGATTGGGCGTCGGCAAACCTATCACGCTGGGGTTTAACGGGTCCTTTGACTGGTTTATGATCTAATACATCACATTAAGATCGCACGTGTGATGATATGAAAGAACGACTTACAAGGAGCGGGGCGAGCCGATTTCGAGGACAATCTTGAAGCGGAAGGGCCAGCAACCGACGACGCAACCGACGACACAACCGACGACGATGAGTGTAAATGTCCGGGCATCACAGACGGACGCGGTATGGGAGCCGTGAGTACTTCAACACCGGCAGTGTGGATAATGGTGGCGGGGGAGGCGAGTTTCCGAATATAGCGAGCCATGGCGCGATACCGATCCAACGAGCCACAATATCCCTTGAAGATGACGGGGTGCGGGGGCGAGGCGTGGTGATAAGACAAGTTGAGAGCCATTGGGCGAGCCGGCGGATCTGAGAGCCAGCGAAGAACTTTGCAGCCGGCTTCACTGCCAAGTTTTCGAACCAACGAAAGAGGTACGCCGGCCTTGGGAGAATCAGAATACAAGTAAAAAAGAAACATAGGAATTCACGTACCCGATACAAATTTTCGGCCACCTCCATTTGGTCAGTGGTGGCCCCGACAATGTTTCGACGAAGAGGATGACGATCTCTCCCAGCTTCGTAATACAATGCGCGCGCGTCAAGAACCCAGATGAGGCGCGCCTCCACCTCCAGGATGATGCGTTGCATCATGCTCCAGACCATGACACTCTCGCTGAAAGAGGCGGGAAGGTCGAGACGTGCTACGACGTGCTTCAAGCGAGGCATCACATCGCGCAGGAAATTATCCTCCGTTAACGCCTTCTTCTGCACCTCAGAGCCGTCCTGCTTTTCCGTAGCAAGGCGACGTTGTATGCGACGGGCGTGGTCTTTGAGCACGGCACAGAATTGACGGTCGATGAGGCCCACACTTCCGCCCGGGGTCGAGAGATCAAAGTGGGAGGGAAATTGTGGGGTCCACCAAAGAAGTTCGTCGCTGGAGTGGGGATCGAGGTTTGACGGGTGGCGAATGAATGCGAGATGCGCGACGAGAGGATTGAAAGGCTGGGCATGAAAGAGTGGATCGTCGTAACCAAAATGTCGATCACCGAGCATGCAAAGTTCGCGCTCGTTGGTGTAGGGGATGGTGGGGTACTCGACATTCGGTGAGGTGACAACGATTTGCTGGAAGTCATCGCGATATCCGACTAGGCCTTCATATGACTTGAGCAGGGCAGGCAGATGCACTGCAAACATAATCAATGAGATTACTTGAGGACGGAATTTTACTTACACTTGGTGGGAGAGGTGGGTAGTGCCATGGCAAGTAGGGTCCAACACGAAAGGCAGCTAGGCTCAATGAGCAAGCGACTATGTACACATAACTATGAGATACGCACCTCGGCACAACACCGACTGCTGAAAGTATGCGCGGCTGAGAGCGATAATATTCGGCCTGTCCTAAGTGTATAGAGAGGCAAGCCGACGGTAAGTCGACCTGCTAAGAGCCAACGCTGTCTTTAAGACAGCAATGGACGAGCAAAACGTCGTTAAGACGCTTCGATGGACGACAGACGATGTTAAATCGTCAGCGCGAGGATCCTGGAGACGCAGCGTAGCCAGAGGAAAGGAGCAGGCAGGAATCGTTGGGGATCCTGAGTAGACAGAGGAGAGGAGCAGGTGGGGGATCGTCGCTTAATTGGCGTGTCAAGACCCTGGTTAGCCTTGGCCGCGATCCCGCGCCACCGGGAACAAACTTGTTTGTGCCCGGGGGCGCGGCACCACGGCAAGCGGACTTGGGCGATTTCTTGCCCACCTTTTCCCTTCTTACTCACCATTTGTCGCGCCTCCGCTCGCGCCTCCGACACCCTGCAGCGCCTTCTTCGGGCACCGTGCATTGCAGAATTAACTTCTGCATTGGGTTCTCGAGTTAATCTCAAGCAACCGGACTACCCAGCCTCTGAATTAATTTCAGAGACTACGTCGAGCGAGCGACTTAAAGTCGTCTGCTTTTTTTTTGCAGCAGATTCCTTCTGGCCGCGCGCACGCGTTGTCATCGGGTAAGCTTTCTTCTCACTGACCTATTCCAACAATGGCTAATTAGTGGTCATACGACGCAGCCCGTTGTCGAGAAGCGTGTCATATCTATTTGGCCCGTCGTCGCTTGCATTTCACGCATACTATCTATTGTAAGTCTCGCCATTTACTCGTCGTCTCCACTCACCGAGACAAGACTTGCAGATCTCGCACACGCTGTCCTCGCAGTCACTCGTTAATAGGTACTCTACTCGTTCTCTGGTACGTGTATCTGATTTCGCGCCGCACCTCATAATGCTTATCATTCCCTAACAGATATCTAATGGCGAAGACCCTGTCCAACACTGCCGTTCCCAAAAAGTCGGCGGCCCCGCTCCCTCCCAAGAAATCCGTCGCGAAGAAGCTCCCCGCCGACGCTCCCAACAAAAAACCTGCAGGCAAGAAGGGCGATTTCACACCCAACGGCACTGCCAGGAAACCCGTCAAGCGCTCTGTGAAGGTGGTGGTGGAGGAGGACGACAAAGAAGAAGAGGAACCCGCTCCCAAGAAGCGCAAGGTTGCTCCGGGTTTGGGTGAACGTCTTCGCAACAAGGCGACGACTGCCAAGGATACGAAGGGGGAGAAGGTGGATAAGGAGCCGAAGCTGGGTCTGGCCAAAGCAGATTTCGATTCGCAGGTTGAGGCGCAACATCTGTCTGACCTCCCCGACGATGAGCATGCAGACGCGATCAAGGCCTTCAGTACGTATATTTTGTCACCAGTGTCTTCTCTCACTAACTTTTCTTTTCAGACAATAAGCGTCAGGCGTCTATTGCATACGATCATTTCGAGGACGAAGTCCACATGCGACAAAATTCCAGTGGCAAGGTCGTCCACGTTTTCGTCTGCTCTGAGTGCGTTATCTACCCTTCAAATCTTTATATCTGCTGATCTATAACTCAGAACTGGCAAAATCACAACTCGTGTCGTCACCGATGCCTCGACGGGAAATCTTCGCCGCCACATCGAGAAATGTCCCGCCACCAAGGCTCAAGCTGCGGCGTCCGAGCCCGGGCGGCAGACCAAAATCGATCAGAAGTTCTCCTCGTATACCAACGGTGGACTGCGTATGCGCGTTGCCGAATGGGTTACTCGCCGCCACCGTCCTGACGGTATCATTTCCGATCCCGAGTTTCGCGAGATTATCGTGTACCTCAACCCCAACGCAGAACTTATGAGCGACAACACCCTTCGACGCGACGTTAGCGAGTGCGTGCGCCTGACGGAGGAGGCAGTTATGGCCCTTCTCCAGGAGTGCGCTGGGCGTGTCAACATCATCCTCGACGGCTGGACGTCCCCCAACCATATCGAATTCCTCGGCGTCATCGGCAACTTCATCCACAAGGGCATCTCCTACAATATCGTCCTCGACATGATCGAGCTCACCGAGCGTCACACGGGCAACTATCTCGCCACCGTTGTATTCTCCCTTCTCCAGCGGTTCAAAATCGAGAAACGCACCCTCGGCTTCGTTGCAGACAACGCCAGCAACAACGACAAAATGTTGAAGTCGCTCGACCAACTCATTGATCCGGACGACATAGCGGGCACGCAAACTCAAGTCCGCTGCTTCGGCCACATCCTTAACTTAATTTACAAGGCGGTCTGCTCCGTCTTCTACAAAGAGAAGAAAAAGAAAAAGAAAAAGAAGGGCAAGGGCAAGGGCAAGGGAAAGGGAAAGGGACGGAAGGGGAACGGGAACGGGAAGGAGAAAGCCGACACGCCTGAGCCGGAGTTGGTGGAAAAAGAGTTTGAGGGGGAGGAGGAAGAAGACGACGATGAGGAGGAGGAGGAGAAGGAAGACGACGATGATCCTCTCCGTGACGACGAAGACGACGAGCTCGATGAGGACGACATTGCCGAGATGACGGAGCGTCAAAAGCGTCGAGAGGAGGACGAGGATGCTCTCCTTGAGGAGCTGGGGACAGGCCTTCGCTCTCTGACCGATCTCACACCCGAGGAGAAGAAAGAGGCGATAACGGCCATGACCAAGGTATGTCATTCACTCATCCTCTTTTTCTCTACACAGAGGTTGACCAACCTATCAGATTGTGAAAATCGGTCACCGCTGCACCCACAAAAAGGCGTTCCAAACATTACTCGGACAGTTTTGCGTTGACGCCAACTTGCAAGTCCGCAAGATGATCAAGCGGGTCGCCACCCGATGGAACACGATGCATGCCGTTGTGAAACGCGCTCTCAAAATGCGCGAGCCCATTGACCGACTCGTTCTCTATCCCGATTGCAACCAAGGCGAGGCGAAGACCCACCTCAAGCGTTTCAAACTTACAGAGCGGGAGTGGGGTCTTCTCGAGGATCTCATGCCCGTTCTTCGTGTTCTCGAAGGGGCGACAGTCAAGATGTCGGCGTCTACTTATCCCACTCTCCACGAAGTCATCCCCATCATGGACCTACTCAACAAACGTTTCGAGAAGATCCTGGATGACCTCACCCAGCCTGCCATCATCCATCACGCTGTCGCTCGAGGTCTTGCCGTCTTGGACAAGTACTATTCGAAGACGGACGATTCGGTGATGTGGAGGGTTGCAATGAGTGCGTGTTCTATCATTTCTCTTCTGCCTTTTCACTGAGCACCATGTAGTCATGCACCCTGCTTACAAGACTCGATACTTTGAGACGCACGACTGGCAACCTGCTTGGGTTACGACTGCAACACAGATGGCGCGGGACATCTGGCGGACGTACTACAAACCGTCAGTCACTGTCAAGCCGCCTGCACCCCGCCCCACGCGTACCAATGCCGACTCTGATTCCGACGAGGACTTCTTCAACCTTGGCAAAAAAAAGGAGCCTATGGGAGGTGGTCCTGATCCCTTCGAGAAGTACATCAACAACGCCGTTGACGACGAGTTCGATCCTGCCGAGGTCGTTAACTACTGGAGTGCCTACCTTCCTGCTACCAAGTCGAAGGTGATCACCCCGCAGAATGCCCTCGCGCGCATGGCCTTGGATTTTCTTTCCGCACCTGCAACTTCTACCGAAGTCGAGCGCCTCTTCTCCCACGGAGGGCTTGTCGTCACCAAACGCCGTTACAATCTTACCGCCAAGTCAATTCGTGAACGCACTCTTTTCCAGAACTGGTGTGGAATCGAGGGGCTCGTCCCACGCAAGGACATCATCAAGTATCTTAATATCAAGTCACGGAAGGGAGAGGTCGAGGAGCCGGAAGATGAGGGGTACGTCGATTTGGGGGAGTTTTTGGAGGACGACAAGAAGAAGGTGCCGATCCAGGAGGATGTGGAGATGGAAGATCCGGAGGAGGATGTTGAGACCATTGTCGTCGATGAAGATGAGTCGGTTGCCGGCTCCGATGAAGACGATTAGACTTTACATAGAAATACTTAGCCCGTTTTGTTATTATACGCATACTTACATACATACATGATCTTTCTCATAATCACAGTATTTTCATGTGATGCTAACGGGTCGAGACCGGGTCAGACACGGGTGGTAGGGTATACCTGACCCGTTCTGATACCTGACTCGGGTCGGGTCACTGTAGGTACCCGTGTCGCCTCCGGGTCGCGGGTTGTCACTTTCGAGATTGGGTACCCGCTCAACGGGTCGCGGGTAGACACGGGTCGCTACCCGTGGCAGACTCTAAGTAATTTTCTACCTACAGTCTATCAGGACTCTCGAGCAGGTGACAGTGTATAGATGAACAATATGGGCCGCCGCTTCGCGCGGCAGATTCCGGGGCACTACGGTGTAGATACGCACTGGTCCTCACAATGGCATTGTACTGGATCTTCTGCGCCGCGGTGACAAGCCCGCTCTCCGGCGGCCACTCGCCCGGTGTGAGGATCACCGCCTGCAGAAGTTCCATCTGCTTGAACCCGTTCTTCTGCCCAATGGCGCTGGCATTCCTTCAGCACAAATCCGCGACCTTCTTGTTGTGACTGCGAGGGTTTGCATCAAGAGGAGAGGGAGGCTACGCTCAGGATATAATTGCCCTAGCCGACACGCATAGAACACAGGTCTTCGCTGGGCCGTCGTCTGCTGTGTTCAGACCGGTTTTGGCATCGACGCCAGACACCGACTCGAGGTAGTGGTGCAGGGGGGAGTTGTGTGGGATGATTATCGCGTCAGACTGCTTAGCGTCGGCGGTAGCGTACACGCACATGTTGCTGATGAGGTTACACGACTTGTAAGTCACTTCGAGACGTTTGAGCGCAATGCACTGTCCAAACGTCAGCCGGAGATATGGTGCAAGCTCAGGTGACGTACCTCGTCTCCAGCTAGCTCTACGACGTTCTTGATGCAGTCCACCAGAGTGAACGTGCTGTCCGAGTTCCACTGGCCAACGTCGCCTGTGCGCAGTCATCCGTCCTCAATGAAGATGTTGAGATCTTTGTTAGGATGCTTGCAGTATCCCTTTGGTGACCGACGGTCCACGGATGCACACCTCGCCCTGCGGTGGGTCGTTCTTCGAGGTGTATCACGCATCGGCCACGTCGAGGAGCTTGATACTGACCGAAGCCATGGAAGTCAGACGGTGGCATACTGGAAGACTTCTGGTGGCATGATAGCGCACATTCCACACGACTCGGTCATTCCGTACCCTGAAAGATATCAGTTACATGTCATCCAATGTGTAGGGAACAGACCCTGCAAAAGGTTGAACAGCGCGACGTTTAAGAATTCCTGGGTCTCGCGACGAATGGCAGCACCACCAGAGAGTCTGATGCGTAGATGGCCACCAGTAGCAGCGCGAACATTGCTGAGGAGGACACTGTCGGCAACCTGAGTGAGGACAGGGACGTTGTTCTTCTTGAGAGCCAAAGACCCATTGAAGATGCTCTTGCAAATGGCTCCATCAGCAGCAATCTTGCTAAGGATGCCTTTGCGAATGATCTCCCACACTGCGGGAACACCGACCATAATGCTTGAGTGCAGTTTGACAATGTCGCCCTTGCGATCCCGGGCAGATGCGTCGGTTAGGGTCTTCACCTGGCCGTAGCCAGAGGTGCCACCAGCGAAGAGTATGGCAAGCTCGACGATAGCGGTAACTATGCCATGTAGGTGTCGTCTGTGGTGAGGTGGTGGTCCAGGAGGACGTAAATGGCACCGATAATAGCAACGAGGTTTTCGTGCGTCGAAACGACGCCCTTGGAGGGCCAGTGCTGCCGCTGGTGTACATTATGCAGGCGATGGTGTCCGGTTTAGGACGGCGGTCAACAAGAACGTCGGGAGAGACTTTCTTGCCGACTTCGACGAGGTTGTCTATGTGGAGGGCGCGAATAGATTCGCGGACAGCGTGCAGATCGTCGGCCAGTGTGGGGTTGATGCCGTCGTAGATGATGAATTTGACAGTGGGGGTGTTCTTGAGTACGCTGTGGAGGGTAGGGAGGAGGGCGGCATTTTTGAAGAGACCGACGCATTCCGGCTCATGAGCGAGTGTATGGCAAGGCTAATGAGGGTCCCGATATAGCGCAACAGCAGCTAGAGGAACACGTCAGGCAAAGAATTCGAGGCAGATTGAGGTACGCACCAGACGACGATTACACAAGAGCCGATGTGGAAAGAGATCTGCAAGTAATGGTGAGTCTGTGTACATAGCGCAGAGCATGATATGACACATTGACGCACCTACGTAGCGAGCGACGTGCTAGCTGCTCCGTTGCCTCGCGCGCATCCCTCAAGCGCGTCGTCCTCGTTATCCACGCACACCCGGGCCGTTTGAGGCGGTCTTGACTTCATTGGGCGGTTGTGATGCGCGTCGTTGCCAGGTGTTGGTTCTCGGCCGATGTTGTTGCCAGTATCGTGGATGTTGGCACTGCCGATGCCGGTCATACTAGGCGTCGTCCTCCTGCTGTCCGAATTTGGCACCAGGAAAAGCTCAATCGGTGGACAGCATGGCGCTGCGCGTGGTCGACTGGGGCAGGAGGAGGAAGAAACCGGGAGGACATGGTGGAAAGAAGGAAAGAATGTCAATCTCGCCCAACGACAACAAGACACAAACGATGACGTCAATGACGAGCTCTAAATTGATCCCTTGCGCAAAGTCCGTCGCAAAGTTCCAAAGCAAGATACAGTAGTATTTGGTCAACAGGAGTCAATTGAGGTCGACGGAAGTCGACAGAAGCCAATGCCCAAGTCTACGGAATTTTTACTGAGCGTGATTGCGGAGCTATCGGTGATTTAGCTGAGATAGGGTTAGGGTGTACCTGTAGAACGGGGGATTTTCGGATAAACCCGACTATATGACAACCAGGTCACTCACGTGCCCCGGAATGATGCAGGACATTTGAGAGTGCGAGGGTTGCCATTCGCGCCAGAGACCGCAGCCAAACAAACAAGACCGGCAAGTTATGCCAGTCGCTCTTACGCCTTAGAAAAGTGAATAAGGTTTGGATGGAAAAGGAAATAAAGGGTCGGGATAGATAACGATTAGATATCAAAGTGATTGGTCATAGTAATTCGAATATATCTTTCGCCACAGTAATTCGTTCGCTTTTCTGGGCGTAAGAGCGAATGGGAAGGAGTCTGCATGCAGACCCGCCTCAGACAACGCAAACCCCAGAACACATTCCCAGCGACAAACTGAGGCACAGATATGAGATGCTCAGACATCTCTTGATACAATTCATGTTCTTACATTATACGTACATACATTAAGACACACTCCAGTCCATTCACCCAACCCAAGAAAGCCAGAATACCCAAACGAAGAGCATAGCAAGTTAGTTCCAAGATATCACCAAAAAGCCCGAATGAAAAAAGAAAAGCCAATAATCAACACGTCAAATCCCTTCGCACTGAATGTATCATCTCGTGCATCCCATTGAAGATACATCGTATGAAGGGCTCATAGTCACCATCATAAGCCTGCGAGAATATGTTAGAAAACAGAGCATCGCTGTTCAATCAACGCACCTTCGTGATACTATCATAGTAAGCGCCCCGGTGCGGCAGCCCAATCGATATAGGCGGATACCCTTCCCTAATCAAAGGTATACTCGCCAACAACCTCGCCATCCTCCCATTTCCATCCTCGAATGGATGGCACCTCGCAAAGATAAAGTGCAGCCAGCTACTCGTCGCAAACGGGTTTCGCTCGCCCCAGCTCTTGATGTACTGCCTCCCCATCCGGCAGATATACTCCAGCTCCTTGTCGACTTCTTCGAAGGGACAGCACTCGGTCTGGAACGTGCCTTTGATTATAACGGTTTTGCGGCTGAAGGTGCGGGTGACGCCGATGTTGACGTAGGACTGGAGAGGGAGGATGCGGCAGGACTTCATGAGGAGACGGTGCATATCGCAGACGAGCGCGGGAGTGAGGCGCGTGGGGTCGTCGGCGAGGTTTTGGAGGAGGTCGTATGCGGAGAGTGTATCGATGATGATGCTTCGAATCTTGAAGGGATCTTTGAGGAGACTTTCGTCTGTAAACCTGACGGTCCCATCGTCGACACCCCGTCTAATCAAGTCGCGTGTTGACTGTCGCGTTTAGCATCAAGCAATTATAATAAGACAAGGAGACGTACGGAAGTAGTCAGCATGAATGTACTCTCAATGTGATTGGTTTCTATCGAAAGCTTCTGCAGGAAACCGGCGAAGAATTCCGGTCCCATCGCTTTAAGGCCTTCCCACTGGCGCAATACGTCTTCGTGACCTTCAGGGCATTCATGCAGATGTGTTGGAAATCGAAAACACCGCGTAGGCTTCCACTCTTGATAGTATGTCACTATGGTTTTGGATCAGATAAACTGAGTTCGCCACATACCATCCCTACTTACATTTCTTGGACTCTACAAAGATTGACATAGTGTTCTTCAGGAATGACTTCTCCAGCTTCGAGACGAATTCGTCGAGGACCGGATCTGGCCCGTGGTCGCATTTTCTCAGGTAATTTTGGACCTGTTGTGGGAATGATCGTCACGACCTTCCGAAGGCTTTACATGGACGCCCTCACCTGTTGATAATTCCACAGCGCCGGTGCGTCAAGACTGCTGCTCATGAGCAGCGTAGCGAGCCGCATCCTGAACCACGGTATCTCGTGGTACTTCTCCGCCAATTCCTCCAGCGTCAAGACCTCCGGGACCGGCCCGGGGTCGCGGAACGTCACCCAGTCCTCATCGTCGACGCCCTCCTTGGGAGGATCCTAGATCCCAGTCAGCCAACGAAAACCAGACGCAGAACGACGGTATACTGGCAATCAAACAAGGCGTTACAGCGGGGATCGTCCACGTCCCGGTCCCATCCATCATGGATGCCTGTGAGGGAAGAAAGCAACTTGTCAACTTGCCGTCACGAGCTCGAGTCTGGGCCTGGAAGGTGCTGGAAGGGGAACGAGAATGATGATGGGTGGCAGCGCTGCCGTAAGCGGTAATCTTGCCATCGGGAGGGCGGACTGGCATGGAGGTGAGAGGGAAAGGGATTGGTCATTTCAAATTCGGTGCCATGGAGAAAACGAACGATGCGCGTGGTGCGGTACCTCGATCTGGGCGGGATGGCCCAAATTGCGTGAGTTCAATCCTGGAATTTGGATGTTTTTTTGGAACGACATAAAATGCCAGGAATATCTGATGGATTATAGATATGACGGGAGTAGGCTCTGACAAAACCTCGCCAATGCCCGTCTGCATCCCCAATTCGTGTTGTACATGCATCTTCATTGAAACGGATGATCAATTTCTCGGGTTCATCCGAGTCGCAGTTGTCCTGGAGGCTGTCGTTCAATGTTCAACTCCTGCCGCTTTTGAATCTTCGTCAATCGGCGATACGAACTCCAATGAGTACCCTTCTACGTATCCCAGTACAGTCGTACTATCGGATCAAAAGCAATCAACGTTCAGAGCGAGCAATGAGACAGTCAAAATCGACCGAACACGCTGAATACTCGTGTTCTGTTTCATGCGAGCCCTTGCGCTTTGCCTCTTTTCCAGTGCAAGTAAGCCTCCAGTGCCGAGCGCTTGGGGAGTAACATTGGCCTTGAAGTCTTAAGAGTGGGTACTATGTGATGATTATAGCCATTTGGAGCAGCGCAGTGCTGAGATATGGTAGAAGAGGTGTGTAGCTCACGGCTCATAGTTTCCTTGCGGGCTATTTTACGAAGCCTACGTATCCCAGGCTAAATCTGAGAGCGCGTCCAGATGGGTGCGTTCGACGGTGTGAGTTGATTATCAAGAGTATCACCAGTGTCCACTTGCATACAGTCATTATAGAGAGTCCACATGTCTATGTGAATGGATTGTACTGAGAGAGCGTTGGCGCCAGAGGTCGGCTTGGCCATGATGCGATCCAAAATGGTGGATGAGAGAGAGAAGCGGCCACACTGCTGTATGTGTCTGAGAAAGCTCCTTTCAAAGCACCGGAAGCATGTTGTACTGGTAGATGGGGACCTTCAGCGTCGCTCTTGTCGCCGTAGACGTACTTCCTCAAGTTCCTGGGACTGCAGCGCTACCTTGAAGGCGCCTCAATCACAAGGCCATGGGCGGCGTAGTGAAAAGGGCAAGGAACACTTTGAGACGGAGGGCCCCTCATGGCAAACCCCATGCGTAGAATGTAAGCAAACCTCAAGACAAGGTAGACCAGGACAAGACGTGGAGGCGACATGTGATCGTTCGGCCACGTTACCCGGCGTCATAGCTCAGACTCTTTCCCTTTTACCATCATCAACGCGCGCATTTCCCTTTATCTGCGCCCGATATCCGTTCCTTCGTTCCTGAAAAAAACACGATGACTTTATTCAGCTGGTTCCGCCAGGTGCGCCTCGGGGTTATCCATCTTCGAGCTGTCATACCAACATTGCATATCTCACAGCCTAAAGAAGAAGATTACGCCACCGTCCTCTCAAAGCTTTCCGCTGACATCGACACACGCCGACAACGACTATCAGAAATACGGAGACGAGAGCAGCGGGCAAAGGCGGTGGTGACCCTGTACTCGCTAGTCGGGTGGGCAGTTTACGTGACGCTGTGGTATGTCCGGGCATTACCAGCGTCGATTACCGGCGGGCAGCGGTCGGTAGAAGGAGCGGGCGTCATTCTTGGGCCCATTGGGTACGTGTTTGCTCTTTCCATCTAGTGCTATATCTGACTCAAACAGAATTCTCATTATGCGGCGCCTGATAAATGTGTGGTATGCTCGGCGAGGCGATGCAGAGGGTGTGTTCAATTTCGATTTGACTGGCTACAGAATCTTATCTGCTTCCCAGAGAAAACACTGCAGAAGCTGATGAAGGAGCAGCGAACGAAGGTGGACGAGATCAAAAAGAAGACCAATTGGTACGAGACGCGCGAGTTGATGCAGCGGTATGACGAGCAGGCGGGGCCCTCGACACCAAAGCAGCCGACCCGCGGCAGGATGCCAGGTGGTGTAGGGTCACCAACACTAGGAACACCAGCGAAGGGAATAGGTCAGTTGCATCTGCGCACAAGTGAATTTACCGCCGACACGACTATCTAGCCTCGCTACTGGACACACCCATCTTAAATGGCCCTTCTCTCGCTCCCAAGCAACCATTTCCACAATCACCACCGCCACCGCCATCACCGGCGCGAAAGACGTGGCTCGACAAGCTGGCGGACGCCGTTGTAGGCGACACCGATGATACTGCGCGTTACGCACTGATTTGCGAGGACTGCTTTGCCCACAATGGGCTCGTGAAGGAGCAAGAGTGGGATGTCGTCCGTGAGTCGATTTTACATTTGCCTTTCGGCTCACCTGAACGCATTACAGAATACGTCTGCCCGAAATGTGGCCACATGAACAAATCGAAGCGCGCTGCCACATCGTCTACCATGACTTCCCTATCACCCACCGCAACGACCCTCGTCGCGTCCAACCCTTCGCCGACGCCACCGCATATACAGGCGCCGCCAGGCCAGCGCGCATTGCCTCTACCAGCTCGCCCGAGTTCAGGCGGATCGCCTCTGCGGCATCGGGTTCCGTCGGAAGTGGCTGGGGACCGCATGGAGGTTGACGAGTAATATTACTTTCTGTGCTTCCTTATAGGACATTCTATCTGCGGCGTTAGCCATTGTATCAGTAGATGGAACGAATGTCGGTTAGTGCCCAGGCCTCGATGATGATGCATGGATGATGGCTTGACTTCCGTTTTTCTGCCAGAGTATTTATCTTTGCTCGCCCCCGTCAAAGAAAGGTGACGTCTGCGCATCTCTCTTCGAGACCGTAAGCCAGGCAAGGCCGAGCTCTTGGATCGGGGTGGCTTAGGGACCACAACGATGTATTCGCGTCAGGCGGCATGGCGAACGATGTCTTACATTCAAGGTACTTGTGCCGAAAAAATTCAGACACGGAGTCCTGCTAGTAAGTGTGTCCGAAGCCGAAACCTGATATATTGCTTGAGGAACGTAGTAAGGTTGAATTTCTCAACGATGGGGTATTCATCCAGTCCAATTAGTAAATAGTAAGGTCACTGTCAAAGCGCTAGGTATAAGAGTTGCCCAACCTCCTCAATAAACATATTTCTCCTTGCCATCCCATTCTGCCTTAGGCTTGTAGTTGGACGACGCGTTGTCTATGCGTGTCCGTACTGTGGCATGAATGTTGGGCTCCGGATCCACTATCACTCTTCCTCTGCCAAGGTTCCATCTAAGTTCATGGGGCATCAGTAAAGCCTCAATTGACCGAGAAGGAAGGGCTGACCTGAAAGTACTGTGCCATTTACAATCGACATCCTGCCACGAGTATTTCATGGGTATGATCTCCAGCAGCCACCATGCCTTCTCCATCACTAGCTGGTCATGTATGGGCTCCAATGCGTCGGCGGCATCCGCGTTTGCTGTTACAGGATCGGGATCAGCGGGAGTGTCGGCGTCGAGGTGTAGCGCGTCAAGCGCGTGGTCCAGGAAGAGGATGCCACATTTGGCATTGAGCACTTGACGAACCATCCAGCGAAGGGGTATGTTACCGAGGGAGTGTGGATCTTCGTTGGCCACTTCCCCGCCACCCACATCTAAGCGCAAGGTATCATATATAAGAGACTCGATAAGTGAGATTTGAGGTGAACGGCGTACCGCTGTGGCATCCTGAGAACCATACCTCTAGAACGTCCGTTGGGCTCCAAGTGTCCTCGTCGCCTTCTGCTACGGAGTCAACATGTAGGTGCTTCCTCTTCTTCTTGGGCCATCGGAGGAGGGATCTCTTCTCGTTCTTCGAGCTCTTCGCGCTCGAAGACGTACGCTCCGAGACATCAGCTGAGGCGGGGCCATTCGGAGGAGGGCGGTGATAGAGATTAGGTTTGAACCTGGCACGATGCTATTCCTCAGATGTGAGTGTGTCGACAACAGACCAAAGTTCGTACAACGCACTTCATCAAGTGAAAGAGCGTGACGGAAGGTCTTCACTGATCGATTAGAATCTGTGAAGGGTAAATTTTTGCTCATTATAACCCCTACACCAGAAACGGTCTCCCTGGCAGGAGTAGCACAGTAAGCGACTAGTTCGGGACGTGAGTAAGAGAAGAGAGAAATACCAGACTCCCATGAACTCGATCTGTACATTGTGTGAGAAGGTCTTCTTGAAACCCGCGCTCAAACGGACGCCGGCAGCATCTCGTCGTGTGTATAGCTTGTATGCGAACAGGATCTGTTCCTGATTATCCTTGGGTAGAAGCCCGACCTGGCCGATATTCTGAATACAACTGCCACCATGGTGGAAGACGGCGAACTTTATGAAGCATTCCTGCAAGTGCTCGAGCTGTATACGCGCCCCGAGAGAATCCTGTCCGAAGATCGGGGGAGTTCAGAACGTTTGTGCATGCACGTGCGTATACCGACTGACCAAAGATACAGATTTTGTCCCCGGCGCGATAGTTCTGCATGAGAAATCTGTAGCCACCCATGACATGCGCATCTAGGTACCTGCCGTGCATGAGCACCCTCGCATTAAGACATGTGTGGAAGAAAATACCAAGCAATCGTTTGGTCGGCAACCTTTGCCACCCATTGAAGGAGAGGAGACACGACTCCAGGTGCGAAGAATGTTCCTATTCCAGCCTGTAATGACAATGATGTTTCGTCCCTCGTATCCGACGTCATCGAAAACACAGGCATACCTGGTAGTAGCAGAGCTGTTCATCGGAGTCGTTCTTCTTCAGCAGTCCAAAGAACTTTACGACGTTAGTGTTCTGTTGAGAATTGAGCGATGATAATCAGGCTGATTCGACATTTGGGCGTACCTGTGCGCTGTATTCGTCGGCTGTGCCGTCGAAGCATAGGACTAGCGTTCGGGGCGTCCTTGGTGGTGGTGGTAGTTCGATGGAGGAGTCCGACATGGAGGGGACAAAGGCGACGGATCATGTCCGTCTACTTAATATTCACAACCCTAGGCTCCAAGCCGTGTGTGCAAAGTGATTCCGTGCTTCTCTTGGCTCCATCTGCTTCTTGGGGATATGTATAGTTATGCGGTAATATCCCCGTGTATGGAAAGTAATTGGAAAGTGGGCGCTACAGGGCCAGTCAGAACATGACGCATGACGTATTGGTATGCCTTGCGTGAGCAAGCAATGGACTAAGCAGGATATACAGTAGGCAGATCCAGGCAGATTGCCGCAGGAGACCAGAGCAAGTATCATGGACCTGAGAGAATGGAAAGCCAAAGCTACAAGATCGAACGTTGTTCATCAGACGGCACAATCAGTGGCGGATCGCGCCACATCATCGTGCGGAAGAGACTTAGAGAGTGATGTTCCTTGACACACGTGATAGAGTGACATGTAACAAGCGCGTTCAAACACGTGGGTCGCTCTTCCTGACTTCCTCTTCCATCATCGCGATTCGCGCGCGACGGCTCGCATGCTTCCCCCGGAGAAGATACTGGCCCACTGTCAAAAGTATGCCGCGCTTATTCTTCGAGTTCTCGCAGATATCCTGACCCTCTCCGCCATAGGGCGCTCGAAGAAAGTATGGTAGCAAAAAGGTCCCAATATCAGCGCGACTCAGGCGCTTTGTCTAGCATTCGGACACTCGGAATACAAAGGAAAACAGAAGGAGATTGTTGAGGCCGCTCTTTCTGGTGAGCTACCGGTTACCCGCGGCATTAAGATTCGCTCAGAGTGCCGAATCAAGGTTCCGATGTTTTTGTTTTGGCACCCACTGGTCTGGGAAAGGCTCGTTATTTCTTCAGGTCGTCGTAACTTTGCCTGAATACTTTTCTAGAGTCTTTGCTACCAGCTCCCGGCTGTAGTGGAGAAAGTGAGCAGCCATAGCGCAATCGTGTTTCCGATGTTCATTGAATTCCCCGTCCAGAATGGCGTTACTGTCGTTGTTTCGCCTCTCTTGGGTATGTGATTTTATAAATCGGCTCTCTGTCAAATCCCTGACGATGCTTCAGCACTCATGAAGAACCGTCTGTCGCGTCCCTTCGCCCCTCAAAGGACCGTGTTGATCGAGCATCAACAGAGGTCTCTAGTTTGCGTAGGAAAGGCATTGCTGTGGCATCCTTTACGTCTGAAACTGATCCTGAAGACAAGCTCGAGGCTCGTCATCTTATTTGCGCCTTGCACAAAACACTCAGCTCTATTATAGATTGTCAAAGACCTAACGGAAGGCCGTGGCGTCTACACCAACAGGATGTTATACAGTGTGTCATTTCTTTCCCAAAGAAGCAATCACCCTGAATATATGTATACAGTCACCCCAGAAGGCTTGTGTACAAACGACTTTCTCCGTGTCCTAGATGACTGCTACGGAGACGATGGGTTGAACCGGCTAGTGGTCGATGAGGTGTGTGTTCAAAACTCATCACCTAGATCCTGGCAACCTAAAAGTTACGCCCAAGGCACACTGTATCTCGGTAAGAAGCTGGCACGTCGGTAGTATCGACCTGTAACATATCGTGTTCAGGAATGGGGACATGACTTCCGCGATAGTTATCGACGGCTCGGAATATTTCGAAAGCGGTTTCCTACAGTACCAATAATGGCCCTGACCGCAACAGCGACTGATGCGTGAGTCGCATTCTCTGGCTTTCGACTTGGCAAGCCTAAGCAGAGCCCTCCACAGAGTTAGGACGGATATCATACGCTCACTCAGTATGGACGAAGCTAACATGTTCCAAGCTCTGCATCCATTCAACCGCAAGAATCTGTTCTATGAGGTGAGTTTATAGTACCCCGTGCTACGTCAGGCTGAGACAAGGACCTTGGCAGATCAAGTGCACGGCTCAGCGCAATGACGCTACACGCGCCACTGAGATCGCTGACTATGTTTTGAACATGCATCGCCGGCGTGGAAAGTCCGCATGTGGGATTGTATACTGTCGTGCCCGGAAAACATGCGACGAGGTTGCCAACACAATGCGAAGTAAAGGACTCGGTGCCCGCCCGTATCACAGAGGACTAAGGTTTGTCCCGGACGTCGTTATTTGTCTGCCACAACTCTGAACAATCCTCCTAGCGCGAACATATTGGACAGAACGTTATCGGAATGGACTGAAGGGTCCGTCACTGTGGTATGTATATCTTCTGCTTTGTGGTCTTGCTCACAAGCTGTCAAGGTAGTGGCGACCATCGCCTTTGGATTGGGCATCGACAAAGGCGATGTCCGTTATATAATACACTACGATCTACCCAAGAGTATGGAAGGTGGGCCTCTGCTTTTCTGATCGTTTTCAGTTGCTTCATTATTGTCTAGGATACTACCAAGAGACCGGTGCGTTCCGCTTCCAGTTGTACGTCGTGTTCTCATGTGCCCACTCTAGGACGTGCTGGTCGGGATGGTCTGGTACGACACTACAACGTTCTGCATGACTTTGCCGCTGACATCTCCTTCCACAGCCAGCGAAATGCACTTTGTATTACAGTAAGTTCTAGGCATTTCGGTGTGACGCTGTACTCATAGAGATAGCACGCGAGGATTCGTCGTTCGTGAAGTCACTGCTTTACAAATCACAGAGTGCAACTCCTCAAGTTGTTCTCGCCGATATGGAGAATGGTGCCGCAAAAAGTCACGGTCATAGCGCGAAAGAAAGTCTTCGTGCGGTATGAGTTTATTTGTTTCGTTTTGCATCGTCGAGAGCTCATCCACATACACAGCTCATCGAATTCGCCGAAAGTACAACCATATGCAGGCATATAGTTGGTATATTCACTCATTCATAATTTTAACCACTGACCTCGATGAGAGTCGATCTGTAGATACTTTGGTGAAACGATTGACGACTCAGACGGAACTCGGAAGGGATATTGTGACATGATGTGCGATGTGCGCTGCCTCTTTCATCGGGATGAGGTTACGATCTGACGATATCTTCTCATCAAGGTCTGCAAGTATCCGGAAGTGACGCGTCGTCAAAAACTGAAGTTGTCTTCTCGCGAAGAAGTCGAACGGGCAAACGAGTGGAGAACTGTCTCCAGAGGTTCTTCGCGCGAAGATGTTCCAAGTACGTTTCCTTTTTTAAGCCTGAGACTAGACATGAAGCCTCACTATCTACCCAAGAAACGGCGTCGACATCTTGGAAGCGGCCTAATTCCTTCAATGGATCGTCAAGCCTCGAACAGATAAACAAGAAGCCGAAGACCTCGACCCAAGGACCGACAACGCTTGGTGTGTGGACGTAAGTTTTTCATCTATCGGATTGTTTCTGAAGACATCGACTAGTGACCAAGCCCTTCGGGTCTATGAATACTTTGAAGAAGCCATTCAAGACACCGTTCATGAAGCCGCCACCTGTGCCTGTCGTACCTAACCCTCGCGGAGCAACACCTCTAGATGACGAGATCGAAGAGTTCGCAGATACTTCGCCGGAGCCTGACGCGGACCTGGACGAGAACGAGCATCTCGGAATTTCTGAAGTCGATATAGTGGATGATTTTACCTCCAGTGGGAGAGCGGATTGTACGTCGTGATGTATGTTCGTTTGCATGAGCTAACAATGCCTAGCCCCAGTGGGCGAAGTCCCCATTGATCTGGAACCAGAGGAGACGTTCTCATCCAAGATTGATGTATGTTCCTTTTCTATCGCGAGCCCGTACATGTTCTGACGAATCTCGAGATGCCTACGAGGCGTAAATGCCTTCATGCGCTGGCGAGAGAGCTTTTGAAGGGCCCTTGGAAACAGAGTCAATCTCTCAAGGTGGCTCGAACTGTAGAAGTCAGTGTTCATGGGTTCTCCAGTACGCCGTCTGGGTATTTGGAAAGGATGGGTACGAAAGTGCGGACGGCTACTAGCTTAGCTCAGGGGCTAGATGTGAAAGGCGACGATGCGGAAGAGATGATGGATGTTATACGGAAACTGGGCAGGAAGCGCTGACTGCCTTGGGATGCTTGTCGGGTAATACTATACCAGAGGTGTGAGAGGTCTACACTTGGTCCTAAGTCTTAGTACTGCCAAGTATTCTATCACGGCATACCACCTGACGTTGCAATTCTCCAAAGTCACCGTGGTCTCCTAGGCTGACTATCTTTACTCTTCGTAGAGAGACTGGGTTGTAGGGCGGTAGGGTCTTGAATTGACGCGTCCGCACGCTGCATACCCGTGTCTTAACTCCGAATTCGTCATCCGATCATCTTCAACCAGTACCACCATGTTCTCCTCAATGTTCTCGTGAGTATCGCTACGAATACATAGCAAACTGCTCTCATTTGCATCAGAACATCGCCTCCGGTGGATCCCAAAGCGCCCAACTTCCACCCAGTGACGGGGGCGGTCAAGGATGGCAAGTACTTTGGCGAACTCACGCCCAAAGACACGGAACTGGCGTGTGGCAGCGGAACGGAGACGCAGATATTCTACATCACAACTGAGGACGGCAAGTCGGTAATGTGCCAGCTCATCCATTCCTCCATTGGGTACGTAGTAGTCTCTCCAGAGTCTCCACCCCATGTGCTGCTGTTTACCTCGGAACAGCGTGTGGTTCCCGAGCATCACGTTCAACTTCAAGCTCTACGACAGCAAGACCGGAAAAACCGTCTGGAAATCCACCCATGTCAACAACTTTGTCACTCCCCCTCCCGGTCTCGATAAGCGATCATGTAAAGCCGACGAGTTTTCATACACGCACAAGTCAGCGCCAGGCTCCGAATTCCCAGAATCATACACAATCGCTGCCAATCTCGGCAAGGGCCTCCAGGTTACGCTCGAGATCTCCCGCCCCGCTGCTATCCCAGGCTGGAAGATAGGCGCCGGCGAGAAGGGCGGTTTCTCCCATTTCGGACACGACCTCGCAAAACCCGATGGGCACGTCGTGCACCGGTTCTGGCCCCACTTCAAGGCCTCGGGCATTGTTGTCACGGAAGGCACTGCTGTCCCTATTGCCGGCGTGGGCATGTTCGTACACGCTATCCAAGGCATGCGACCTGATCTTGTTGCGACTCTGTGGAACTTTGCCGACTTCCAAAGCACCGAGGGTGTGTCCGCTATTCAGATGGAGTTTACCACGACCGATGCGCACGGCAAGAAAGGCGCGGGTTCGGGACGCGTCAAGGTGAACATTGGTTCCCTTGTTGTGGGTGGTAAATTGGTGTCGGTCGTGGCGGATACCAAGTATGCTGGTGATGACACTCAAGGAGATGTGGTTTGCAAGGCAACCCACCATAACCTTGTCAAAGATCCCGAAACAGGATACATGGTTCCCTCACAGCTCACCTTCGACTGGGCAGGCCCTTCTCTCATCGGCGACGGCTCGTATTCTGGCACACTGACCGTCGACGTTGGCGAGCCAGCCAAACCCAAAGGGCTCATCGAAAAGGTCGATGTTCTCGGGGAAATCCCTACGCTTCTCAAGTCGGCTGTCAACTATGTCACTGGGACGAAGCCCTACATCTACCAGGTAAGTCTTTGAAAATTGCCTCCGACCTTGTACTTACTAGTTACAGTGGTACAATCCTGTCAAGTTGACGATCACAGAGCCTGGCTCCGACGCGCCTAGTGAAGTTGATGGCATGCTTTACCACGAGGTTTCTTACATTTCCTGAGCGACTTTGGTATATGTTGGTTGGATAGAATACTTACGATTGGCTAAACTCACGACTCAAACTGATGTAATTTTATATGGATCTCAAACAAACGAGACTCTGAATTGTCTGCTCAGTCCAAGTTCAGTCTGCTGCAGGCCTCTGCTGTAAATTGGCCCTCCGACGCCAGCTTCCAAATCAGGCCGCCGAGGCCCGAGGCCCGACAGCGAGTACCCCTGATCGACTTTCTTTTCCCTCTTGCCAACAGGTGTACATTCCCGGTACCGACGCTGCGGCGACTCAGAGGGCGGTGCCGGTATTCTCTGCTCTAGTAATGCCCAAGAGATCCCCTACGCTTTCGTCAGCCTTCCCTTGTCATCTTCGTGCAGTCATATCGCGCAATTTGACTCACCACCGCCAACGAATGTCGTAGATGATTCTTATCTTCTTCCCAAATTGCCGCTGTAGGTGAACTTGTATCCAATATTTTCTTTGCTGAAAAGTCGCCCAGGAATGATCACCGTGCTACCACAGGAGCTGCTGGACCATGTCATCGACCACCTCGTCGATGACCATGACAGCTTGAAGGCATCTTCCCTCGTGTCGCGCCTCTTCCTCCCGCGGACGCGCACCCACCTCTTCCGCTCGTATGCCGTCAGGTGCTATGAGACTGGCAAAATCTTCAAACTCATCCTCCAGACCCCACTCGCCACCTACATCCGGTCTCTCCACGTCGCAGAGTACATTGGTCGCCGCCTTCCCAGCCACATGACCAACCTCCGCTCCGTCTCTTTCAGCGGCACCCTTTACACCCGCGACGCGTTCGTGCAGGATCTTAACCAAAGCCCCACCATCACCAGCATAATCTTTGCCGGGTCGTGCATGTTCCTGAACGAAATCACACTCCACACTTTCATCCGTAATTTCCCCTCCTTGCGGAGGGTTACGTTCAACACCTTCTTCTTGCTCCTGAATCGAACGCCGGCAGGAGATGCGCTGCAATACAACTTGAACGAGATCTCGGTGAACTTCGCACATAGACTGAGGTTTCCACACGCAAGGTCGCGAATGCCAGTGGTGCCTGCGGTTCCGGCGAAAAAGCTGGTATTTCGGAATGTCCGCGCAGAAGACCTGTCGCTCATTCAGGAGGTGGTCGTACGGGTTCGAGAGAACTTAGAAGAATTATCGTGTATGTCTTTCCTTGCGATTTTTCTCACTATGGTTCTGATTGGTCATTCAGTGCAATTCGTAGAAGGCTGCGATCTTCCTGTGGACGCTGTCGTCGCTGACTTGACGAACATTCGGATTCTACACTGTAGCGTTGGCACGCCAAACAGCTGCCTCCAGGATTGGTGGATCAAGAGCTTGAAGGGTTCTTCGTTTCACGAACTTCGTATTCATGGTGGCACTGTTGGACCTGCATTGTCGCGGCTGCTTTCGTCAGCGGGGACGCTCGTTATTCGCGTTTGACATTCCTATCCAACGACAACGCGTTCGACTCTTGTCAACGATTGTATGAAATTCCCGAAGGCTTTTTTTCTCTTTTCTGTCACGCGCATCAACTTTTCGTAAGCCATACACCCTTACTAGCGGAGCCCTCGTAACATAATTACGCTCACTGTGAGTTTGCTATCTATCAAATCGCCACAGAATGTCTATTGAAACGATATGTTCAGAACCGGTGACTCTCGAT
This sequence comes from Strobilurus orientalis, assembly GCA_019915145.1. Classification (NCBI taxonomy): domain Eukaryota; kingdom Fungi; phylum Basidiomycota; class Agaricomycetes; order Agaricales; family Physalacriaceae; genus Strobilurus; species Strobilurus orientalis. The sequence goes on along the minus strand of JAHLML010000008.1, from coordinate 3,059,316 downwards.
ATCGATATTCCCTCCCAGGCAGCTGATGCCAGACGCCCCATAAGGAGACGCTTCCTAGAGTCATGACGGTTCACGAGCATCGTCCCCAGAATCAATACGCGCCGCGCTATTTATATCAGATCTCTCAGGAATGACATGGTCTATCTTTACAATCCCGCGAAGCTCAGGCTTTATCCTTGGACATCGACCTAACAGCAATCTATCAGCCAACGATGGCCACCCAAGAATTAGCGACCTGGGCTGTAGGGCTGCAATATGCCAATCTCACGGCTCCAGTCATCTCCGCGGCCGTGACCAGTGTGTACAACTGGGCTGGGTGTGCCATTGGCGGGTACGCCCAATCTGCGCCCCATATCGCGCTGAACACTACCTCTCAATTCTTCGGAGGCCCTCCCACCGCGAGCGTATACGGCGCCGCCAATACCTCGCTCCAAGTCGATGCCCAAATCGCAGCCCTCGTCAACGGGATTGCGAGTCACATCGACGATTATGATGACACGCATCTGGAAACAATTATCCATCCAGCCGGGCCCGTGGCCTCTGCCTTGCTAGCAGTGTCGGAATGGAAGGGGCATGTATCAGGTCAAGAATTCCTGACCGCATTCGTTGCCGGCGTCGAGGCAGAGTGCAAACTCGGCCTTGCTGTCTACCCGGTACATTACGATGTCGGCTGGCACATTACCAGCACCACGGGCTCGGTCGGCGCTGCTGTCGCCGTAGGGAAGATCCTGAATCTCGACGTGCCGACGATGCAGCAGGCCATTGGGATTGCGTGTACGCAAGTTGTGGGGATGCAGGAGTTCTTTGGGAGTGATACCAAGAGCTTCCACGTCGGGCGAGCGGCGCAAGGCGGGATGATGGGGGCGCTCCTCGCCAGTCAGGGGTATACGAGCAGCTTGCAGGGTTTGGAGGCGAAGTACGGATGGGCACATGTCACCAGCACACGGGAGAACCTGACGGCGGAGTTTGACACGCTTGGGAAAGTGTGGGAGGTGCAGAAGAACACATTCAAACCGTTCCCATGCGGTATCGTCATTCATCCGACCATTGACGGCGCGACCGAATTGCGAACAAAGGCGTTGGCGATGGGCTTGGAGGTGGCGGATATTACGAGCGTGGTGGCTAGGGTGAATCCGCAGGTCTTGATCTTGACTGGCAAGACAGACCCTCAGACGGGTTTGGAGTCGAAGTTCAGTGTGTACCACGCTGCTGCTGTTGCGCTGATCTATGGCGAAGCCACTCCCATCCAATTCACGGACGGGTTTGTACTCAATTCCACCGTCGTCGCTCTCCGCGAAAAGGTCAATGCCACCGTGGATGCCACCATCCGTACCGACGAGGCCTACGTCTCTGTTATATTCAAGGACGGGACCAATCTTACTCAGCACATCGAGCACGCCATCGGATCGTTGGATAACCCTCTTTCTGAGGCGCAGCTCAAGGAGAAATTTATCAACCAGGTTGCGCTGGTCCTAGGTAGCGATGGGGCACAGAAGGCCTATAGTGCATTTACGAACGTTGGGAACATGAGCGACGTGGGGACGATAGCCCAGTCGTTCTCTGGATCCAACAGTACGTCCACTGTGAATAGTACTAGTGGTGGAGGTGACACCGACGGCACACTAGACTGGACGACTCAGAGTGATGCTTGGGTTACATTATGTGGCGGTGTATTAGTTATATTGATCGTCAGCTTGATATGATGTAGTCGTACTACTCGTACATTGGGAAACATTAAATTGAGATTGGGAAACCATTTGGGACATTCACTGCGCAAAGACTGCTGTGAAGGGTCAAACACCGAGACGCGTCTACCGACCAGTGTGTATCTCGAGAGCTTCCAACGTAGTCAATCATTTGGTTGTTAGCAAGCAATCAAGCGAAGAGAGCACGATTTGTATCCTTGGCTCAGTGCATCCTATTCCGGACAGTAAGTTACCTCTGTCGGAAACCTGGCCAACAGTTTGACGCCACACCATTGCACAGCCACGCTCTGCACCGGCCCTAAACTGCTGATCGGGCTATATATGCTGTCGCGCGGGGTAGATTGCTCTTTGGAAGCCGCCAGATTGGCAACCCCAGCGCAAGGTGAGCTAATCGTGCTCAACGGCGTGCAGCCACTGATCTCGCTCCCCGCCTTTTGCAGATGCGCTGTTCGTACCCGCGAGTGGTATATCGTTTGTGCTAGGAAACAGCACGCCCCGGAACCCGGTGTTACAACCGCACCGTCGACATCGACCGACACATTGTCAGCATGAACACACATGCACCAGAGCAGAACCCGTACCTGCACCCAGCCCGCATACCAACATATGCACTGCCGCCGCCACTGACGGGTGGCGGCCTGTTAGAACCCGAACACAGAGGTTCATCCCGTTATGGTGTTACAGCCTCTACACCATGTGCGTCGTCTATGTTCTTTCACCTGTTATCTTTTGCTTACATCCTCCAGTGAGAGCAAGATTGCTCGATGCCGGATTGGCAATCGAAACCAGTGCGTCTTTGTCAGGCATCCCACCATCCGCTCTAATCTAACATCATCCGCAGGACGAACAAACCGTCTACCAGCTGGCCACAGCTGTATCCGCAGCTGGCAACAGCTGTATCTCGGAGGAGCACCACTCCTCAATCCTTCTGGCCATTTGTTTGGTCCGAAGTTGAGTTCGGTGTGTTCTTTCATCCTCGTTATCTGATTCTTGACTGACTTTACTTCAGAAAATCAATTACCCCAGGCCATCCCTGGTCTCTGTCCCGGGCAAGCGAGGGATAAGAGACCTTTTTGTGTCCCGTTCATAGAGTAGTTTGTTTGTTGGTCAATTTTGCAAGCACAGTCTCTTTGGATGCATCTCGGTGTGATTCTCCTTAACTACGTACCTCCCCGATCTTACAACCGATGTCGCCCTTTCAATTCCTTGGTTTGTTTGTCCCTCTCAAGTCTTTCATGTGCGCGCTGACACGCGGGCAATAATCATGCGTCATTCGACTCAGTGCCTGATCAATCGGTTTGAAATCCGATTGTCGATTGAAGGATACCTTGTCTCCCACTGTCATGTCAAAGCCCATTAACACTTGCGTCCTCGGCGTTGGTCTGGCCGGCCTGACCTTCCACATACCCTTTATTCTCGCGCTTCCCAAGCTCTTCACACTCCACTCGGTTCTCGAGAGAAACCCAGGCACGCCACAAGGAAAAGTACATGACCGATTCGGCGTGACGGCCAAGATACACCGCACCCTCGAGGACGTCCTGGCGGACAAGGAGGTGGAGCTGATTATCATCGGTACTCCCAATGAGACCCATTATTCCTTTGCGAAGGCAGCTTTGGAGGCTGGCAAGCATGGTAGGTCTAACAACCGTTCGATCTACTGTAAGGTGTACTAACTACTATCCAAGTGCTCGTCGATAAGCCCGTAACGAGTAGTGCATCGGAAGGCAAGGAGCTTTTCTCGCTCGCTCAGTCCAAGAACCTCGTCTTGTACCCATTCCAGAACAGACGATGGGATTCCGACTTTCTTGCCCTGCGGAAACTTCTAGAGCTTCCCCAGTCTTCGCCGCAGTCCCTTGGTAACCTGGTCGAGTTTGAGTCTCAGTAAGCGTTTTCCGTTGTTCCCTAAATTACCAGCTCAATGTCCCTATAGTATGGATCGCTTCCGCAACGCCCTTAAAGGTACTTGGAAAGATCAGCCCCGGCCCGCCGCTGGCCAAATATATGACCTTGGCTCGCATCTCATTGATCAGACTCTGACGCTCTTCGGTCGACCAGAGAAGATCACAGCATTCATTCAGAACGTTCGCGGCATCGGGAGCCCAGAAGTGGATGATTCCGTAGGTGTTTCCCTCCTGGAGAATGCTGAGCGCGCGCTTACCCTTTCCCTAGTTCACGATCTACATGCAGTACCCAGCTGGCAAACCGTTCCCCAATCCCTTCACCGCTATCCTTCGCGGACACATTCTCTCCGTTCGTTCGCCACAGGTCCGATTTATCGTTCGCGGTACCCAAGGCACTTACACCAAGTTTGGCGTCGACGTCCAAGAGGACCAGCTCAAAGCCATCGGTGGCCCTCAGGATATCTTCAAGCCAGAGTACGGTATGGAACCGGAATCGCTCTGGGGCAAACTTGAGAACAGCCAGGACGGGTGTGCGACAGTCGCCGAGTCAACGTACGTTGCAAACCACGAGGCTTTTTGGGCGACTTCTGACCTGTTGCATTGTAGATGGCCTTCTAGCTCTGCAGGGGCATATGTTGAGCTTTTCAAGAACCTCGCGGGTGCTATTCGGGACGGTGAGGAGCAGAAAGTCAAGTGGATGGAGTCGGTATCCGTCATTGAGATCATCGAGCTTGCGCGGAAGAGCTCACAGGAGGGCATCACGATTACGCTATAAAAACAGCAAGAAGTGCCAAATTCCAACCAGTGTAATCCTACATGCATTTGATCTAACAACCCTCCAGTCTTCGTCTCTTCCTGATCGGAGTCGCTGGCATATTCTCGTTTTTCTCGAGGACTTCCACGCCTTCATGCGGTTGTCAGAAAAGCATAGACATCGGTGTAATGTTTTCACACCTTCTGCAGTAGCTGACGTTGCCTCGAGCTCTTCGACGCGCCGTTTCAAACCCAACATTTCGTCGTAACGCTTCTTCCTTTCGTTGAATTGAAGAGTATTCATTCGTTCAGATGCTTTTGTATATCAGCCGACTATGCGAGGCGCGTCAATTGTCGTCAGACCTTTGTATTTCTCGAGATGCTCTTGTGATTGTCGCTTTAGGTCTGTCAACTGTCGCCTCAGTGCTGTGTTTTCGATTTCAAGCCGTTGGCCAGTCTTGATTGCCTCATCTACATTCATGGTAGCGATTTGATTTCCGAAGATACTGTTTCGACGTACTATAGTGTTGGGCGCCTGAACATCGCGCGGCAGCAACCTTCTCTTCCAGTTCTGCAGCCTGGACACGAAGATCACGCCTCAAATCGTGGATTGTGATTGCAGATGCTTCCGAATCCATGAGAACGAAAACTCCTCGAGAAATAGAATGACTTACCTGACAATTTGGAAGACATCTCCGAGTGTGCTTGATCCTTCAACTCCTCCATTGCCTTCATCTCGTCCTGAAGAACCGCTACCTCCTTTCTGTGCTTCATCTCCTCGGAGCGTCTGATTTTCTTGATCTGATCTACTGCCACGGAAAGTGTTAGCAATGCTTTGGAAACGCAGTTGCAATGCAAGTACCGTCTGATTTCTTTGCCAAGGACCGCCATTTCGCGTTCCAATCGCTTAGCTGTTTGATCCTGCGATCCATCTCGCGTACAAGTATGGTACTTCTCTCTATTTGAAGGGTCAATGCGATTTCCACGACGAAGGCACATAACTCATGTAAGAGAACTCACTCAAATAGATACTTTGACAGTCAGTCTCTTGACGGACCGCCTCGTATCTGTCTTTGGTATCTTTCAGCTCTTTCTGAACGGCTACGGTGAAGTCAGTTTTATCCACCGGTATCAAAAACAGATACATGCCCTCAAATTGAGAGCTAGGGACAATCGTTCCCCATTCCCCGCGTCGTTCGATTACATTGTGCAGAGTCGCAATGTCTGCCATGCGTTCGTCGAGAGCACGGTTGAATTCCGCTATTTGGGCGCTCTTCTCTTCATGAGCATTGCGCTCTTTTTCCAGTGCTCGATGCGCATCTCAGAAAGGTGCGAGTCAATGGGTGAAATGTCAGATGCACAGCTAAGGGTGTGCGTACCAAGCATCCTAATCTTGCATTTCTCGTGAGCATCGAACTGGACGCTCTCCTTCAGTTGTGTCTTCAAGGCACGAATCATCGCTACAATGAAGTAGAACATGTAACTTTGAGGACGACCTTGCAAAACACTGACCGGCGTCCGCATCGAGTTTATCCTCCAGCGCCTTACGTGTGTGAAAAACATGAGGACCAACTCTCAAGGACATGACTGATAACCGTCAAGAGGCGAAATAAGCTCGCGGCGCTGATGTGGCCTGGATGCGGCGTTATCCGACTTAGAGATCGACATGAATTATATTACTGAGGGTCTGAGCTTAAGCTCTGTACTGCTGGGCTACAGAGACGTAGCTCTCATCGTCTACGTTATCTCACTTTAGCACCAGTTCCGACTTTTCAGCATGCCGTACACTTCTCCGTGCAGCGTCTGATCGACATCCTGGGCGGTGTCATGACTCAGTACTCATCTTCGTCGCTCTCGACGCCTCTCGTCGTCGTCATTGCCTTCTTCGTCATCGCTGCCTTTGTCATCGTCGCCCTCCCCCGTATCACCATGTTCTTCATCGTCACTGTCATGCAAGTTGAACCGTTGCTTCCGCGATGCCTTCTCCTGAGCACGAGCTTCCTGCCATGTCCTCGTCTGCAATTTGATCCATCCGAGATGCGGATCTAAAGAGGAGTAGTCGTAGGAATGGGCACGACTAGCGCCCTCGTCTATCAGGATGTGGCACTCCTTCAATTTCTCCATGCTAGTGTGGCGTACGTTGAGGCCCTCCGCAAGGTCATCAACATGTTCAGGCTTGAGACGTATTACAAGCTTCTCGAGTTCCTCGAGCTGTGTAGGGTCACAAAGAATCCGCATAATATCTGCTGCGGTTTGCGCCTCAGCCTCTTCATCGCGAAAGTACCGTTCGTACATGTCAACCTCCAACGTGCGTATCGCCGACTGGGAGGCTAACATCTTGGGAAATAGAGGGCTCAAGATAGTGCGAGGTAGCACAAGGGTGCGGAGATAACATTGCGACCGTGCGAAGAATTGCATATCAAGTTCTGTGGGCCATTCCATGGTGAGTTGCCGGGGGTTCCGACCCTTGTACCCAAACTCCAAGTGCTTGAGAGAGGGCGTAGTAAGAGCGAAAAGAGGGGATATCGCGGCATATACTTCCTCGGGGCCGTAGTTGACCTTGAGAGTCGCAAGACTCGGAAGTTCATGGATACCCTCCGGATAATATTCGATCAGGACATCACAGTTGAGATTATCAACTACGACAGTTTCGAGGCTTGGTGCACATTTCAGGATGTTCAGGAACGCTTCACTATGCATTTGACCAGCTATCTCTAGCTTTCTGAGACTGGACCGGTGAAGCATGCGGTGAACGGGGTTGTGTTCAATGTGGAGTTTTCCGTCTGCCAGATACAGCTTTTCAATGGGTGGCAGGTACGTATTCAGCAGCCTGTAGAGGTTCTCGTGAGCAGTGGTATTCCCTCTCCCACTGGTGATGTCCAAGACAAATTGGCGCAACGGCCTTTCCAAGTGGCGGTATGGAATAGTGCGACGCTCCAACCCTACGAGAAGACAGCTATCAAGGGTAAAGAGCAGGCAGTCGGTGCGGGGAAGGAGGTCGAGGATTTGCTGCAGGATATCACCATCATCCAGCATGGTATCGCTGAAAGTGTGGAGACAGCGGCCATCATATACAACTTGAAGCGGACGCGACTTCGCGTAGGCAATCCTGGCATGCCGAATGGCGACATACGCCTTTTCGCCTTCGTGGTAGGGAAATTTGGTTGAGTGATATAGGATTACGACCGTCCAGAGCCGGCTGTCACCAAAAGCGACCGTGCGCCACCGGCGGCAAACGTGCAACGGTAGATTCTGTGCTCGAGGAATGGTGCTCGGAGGCAGTGTGGAAAATGACTTGAGACGATCGGTGGTGTGCTGGAGTGCAAGCAGAAATATCTCGCCCAGAAGTTCGTCAGGTAAGCGATTGATGGGCTTATTAGCTGGGAAGCACGATCCAACAGAGTCCAATGGATTATCGACGACCTGGTGCGGACAGATGAACCAATGAATATATTGTGGCGCAGCGCGCCACACGAGGGAGCACACACCTTTGTCGAGATAGATCTCGTAAGCAAAGTCTCTTCTAGAGCCTCAGCTTCAGATGCCATAGTAGATTGTAGTCGGAGCGGAAGTGTGCGGTTGAATTAGTGAGATGATGAATGTGGAACAACAAGAGCCAGCCGCCTCTGTCCACTATATAGCCTAAAATCATGATGGTCACAGAGGGCGACGATCCTCGACGATCATTGGAACGTGATAATTGAACTTCTCGTGACAGCGAGATAAAGGCTGAAGCGTCGAAGTCTGATGTATGAGCTACTGTAAAAAATTATGCGAGTGAATCCACAAGGGTAGACGAGGGTGCAGGACGACGTCCGTCCGTAATCGACTGTCATCGCTGCATTTGAAGTGAGATAAGGGGGTCTCAATGATATTGTGGATAATACTTATGGTATTCGAGTCGTTCAAGGCTTAATGCTCGCCGCTCGCGCACTCTGTCGTTGCAGGTCGTTGCCCGAGGCAAAACGGAAGAAACGCGGAAGGAGCTCCGTAATGTTCGGCTGCACCGGTCCGAAATCGGAGAAGACGGAAACCGTGATCAGTCTAGCCTCCCTATCGTCCTTTCCATGATGTTACGACTGCTAGAACGACGGGTCTCCCCAATACTACGGCGCTCAGCCCGCTGCTACGCGACTGGGAGCGAGCCTGTGCGCCTCTCTGTTCTCATACAACAAAGTCCTGCTAATAACATCTCTGGATTGCTAGCTAAAACGTACCGGGCTTTATGACTTCCATGTCCAAAATGGCGCTAAAATGGTCCCATTTGCGGGCTACGATATGCCACTCAGCTATGGCGCTGTCGGACAAGGTACTTTAACCTTTTGTTCTCCGATTTACGCTCATATCAGCCCAGTCGAAAGCCATAATCATGTACGAAAGAGCGTCGGTCTTTTCGATGTCGGACACATGGTGCAGTCCAAGTACGCTGCTATCAACTTTGTTTCTTGCCCCATAGCTTAAATGTCGCATACAGCTTCCATGGTCCCACCGCCACTTCCTTCCTGGAATGGTTGACACCATCATCGCTCACAACGTTACCCTCCTACACCTCTACGCTCAGTGTCCTCCTTAATGAACAGGGCGGCATCCTCGACGACACCATCATCACCAAACACTCCTCCACCGCCTTCTACGTTGTGACTAACGCCGGCCGCCGCACCGAAGACCTCGCCTGGTTCCGCGCCCGCCTCGCCGAATGGAATACAACAGATCTTGCCAAGAAGGAGGGTCCCGTTGAGATCGAGGTGCTGGAGGACTGGGGTCTTGTTGCTCTGCAAGGACCAGAAGCTGCCGGATATCTACAGACATTAACGAGCTTCGACCTCCGGGGGCTCACCTTCGGCAAAAGCGCGTTCATCCCCATTGATGGTGGGTATAACCTTCACATCGCGCGCGCTGGATACACTGGCGAGGACGGGTTCGAAATCTCCATTCCCCCAGCACAGACCGAAGAGGTCGTCAAGAACCTCTTGAGCAAGTCACCGGTGATGATGATTGGACTAGGGGCGCGTGATAGTTTGCGGTTGGAGGCGGGTATGTGTCTGTACGGCAGCGACCTCGATGAGCAGACTGGCCCGGTTGAGGCCGCGCTTGGCTGGGTTATCGGCAAGGACCGCAAAGAGGGGGAGAGGATGAACTTCATCGGAAAGGACGGTGTGGTGAAGCACTTGAAGGAAGGTCCGCCACGGAGGAGGGTGGGTATGGTCGTCGAAGGGGCCCCGGCACGCCGTAGGTACACTTCACTCTCACATCTGCAGTAGTTGACGTGTTTTGCAGATGGCGCAAAGATCTTCCTTCCCGGAGCAGAGGAAGAGCTCGGTGTGGTTACTTCTGGTATCCCTTCGCCCACCTTGGGTAAGAACATTGCGATGGGATATGTCAAGAATGGACACCACAAGAAGGGAACGGAGATTGAGGTTGAGGTTCGGGGCAAGAGGCGTGCGGCAAAGCTAACGCCCATGCCGTTTGTTCCAAGTAAGTACTGGAGGGGTTGAACTATGGGCAGTTATCTGGATGCTGTTCAACACAGTGCGAAATGTCATCATCATTGTTTGGTTTCTATACGATGAGCCTCTTGTTCTGTTCGAAGTCTTCCGACGTTCACATCGAAATCTTGTAGAGTCCTGATGACTTCTCATCTGGTATACAACATGGAGTAAACTCGATAATCATAACTGAAGGCAAAGAGACTCAACACAGGTGAGGCGGGAATCTACGCAATGGACTCAGCGACTGCAGGGGCTGGAGATTCGAGAATACTGACTCAAGTTTGACTCAAGTAAGCAGACACATTTTTGATTTGTTCAAGGTACTAGATACGAGCCATGGTATACAACAATCTCACCCCACTTTGCTCAGATATTGCATCACTCCGCCTCAGTTAGTGGTCGCAGTCGTGAAGGCAGTCTGTGCGAAGCCGACGCGAGAGTTGCCGGTATCATAAACCGAGTAGAACCTCTCCAGGAAAGTGTATCCGTTGATGAAGTCGAGGCCCTGGCCTGACGTGCTGCCAAGGTCACCCACGATCAAGTATACGTTGCTCGCGGTGCCGCCGATGTAGGTGTTCAGCGAGCGGGGCCAGATTTGGGCGTTGGCTGTCAACTCATATGATACCTATGCGGGGTTGAGTCAAAGGTATGCCCAAGAATGATTGGATTTGCACTCACGCCACCGACGTTGAAGAACAGGCTCTTCAAGTTCGCATATTGGGCAGACGTGATGCGGAGGAGACCAGTGGTATTATCCAGGACAGCCCCGGTGGCAGAAACGTAGCGCTTGTAGGCATCCGTCGCGATGAGGATCAAGGTAGTACCTGCTCAAGGTCAGTGGTGCTCGTTCAGTAGGATGCTGAAGTTCAGTTACCGGTGTCGACAATGCCGGCAGTGGAGCTAAGTATATTGGTACCAGAAGTCCCATAGGTGATGGACTGGTTGATACCCCAGTAGTATTTCGCGGGGGATGTCGTCGTCAGCGACCTGGAATTGAGATTGGTATCGAGATATCATTAGTTGAGATGTATCACGTACGTGTAGGAGACGCTGCTCGTCAGTTTGGAGCTGTCGACTCCGCCTGAAGACATTTAGTCATGCAGTTGTCAAAGACGACCGTCACACACCCCAGGTCAGTTCACCATTCTCAACTTCCTCAGAGGTAGTGGGCGCGAAGAAGACACCAATCTCGTTCGAGGTAATCGTTCCCTGGGAGAATAGGTTGTCGGTAACAGTCGGGATAGTCGCGCTGGAGGAGCTGCCGAGTGTTCCTATCCAGATAGCATGAGTCGAGAACCACAGCGAAGGGGAGAAAGTCTACCCTGTGTGAGGGCGACGGGCCCAATACTGTCAAGTTGTTTAGTATCAAAGCATCAATGATACATGGGTGGAAGCCTTACCCGAGAATGCCGTCAAAGCCCGTGAACCTAAGGTGACAAGATGAATCAGCTCCGCCTACTATCGAAAGTTGATGAGGTTTAACGAACCCAGAAGAGCGCGACGCGACGCCAATAGACTGTTTGGGGATAACCAATCCAGATGCAAGGGTGACTTGGTCGGTGTACTCAGTGCCTATCTTATGTCAGTACCAATCTACAAGCTCGGAAAATGAAGGAGCCTCACCTGAGAAGCTTCCTGAACGAGACATGCTTCTTTAGTACCAGTTTCCATTCACAGATTGAACCTAGTCGCACCAGATCCATAAGTCACCGACTATGCGGAAAACTCGGAGTCAACGACGGAAAAACTTGCTGTAGAAATAGAGAAGAACGTACGACAGAACTGCTCGTCTTGGTGCTCGTGGAGGTCACGACGTACTTCTTCGTAGCGCCGACCCAGGTGTTGGAACTGCCGGTATCAATGAGCAGGTCATCTGATGAGGTGAATCATCAGCCTTTGACCTCGAACACAAGCTATATTACAGTACACTGCGTAGCGGGGCTACCAACTCCCACCGATGCCTGGTAGACGACCGCGACATTGTCAACATCTTCGCTGATCACAGCACGCTTGGCCGGGTTCTCGAGGTTCTCTGCACGCGTGCGAAGTGCGGCAGCACGCGCTTGGTCGCGTTGGAGCAAAGTCGTCGTCCCATTACCGATGTTGAACTTCCTGGCCACAGGAAGCGTCACAAAGCTATGATCGACGACCACAGGCGAGGCAGTCACCACGTAGATGAGGGCGGCGAAGAAGGCTGCAGAGACGAGTTGCATGTCGAGTACTCAAGAGGAACGAGGAGTGTTGAGTGAAGTAATCGCACAGTCGTTCGAGCAATTTATACGAGTGAGCTATGGATCTGCGGCTGGACTCTGTTCCCACATGCATATCAAGATCCGGACTAATACCTTTGCTGATTTGGGCTTCGAAACGCGTGCTGCGACTTCATTCTAGGATGAGCTGTCGTTATTGAGCGTCCTCAGAATGGGAGATGGCGAAGTAGACACAAGATCAGTTGTCCTGATGGACCAGCGTGGTATTCTTGATACCAGCTTGAACCCCACATGGAGACGCATGAACGCTGTACTTCAATGCACTTCGATGAATGGCATCACTATCGCGAATATGAGAGTCGAGTAGCCTATCGCAAACGTACCGCGATTCATAGATGGCAAAGAGAAGAGAGCCTACAACTTCAATAACTTTCCGACGTTGACAGCACTTGCCCTAATCGACCGGTCGCCTTCAATTGACTCGCACCAACTCCACTGATAAGCCGTATGTTATCTGGGACCAACAAAGCGGCGGTCCTCTACCCCTCCTAGCGGTGTCGTCTGATAGAAGCAGTCCATGTTTCGCATTGAGGGCCTTGATGGATAATAATACATTAACGACAATGCACGCGATAATGGCGTTCTAATAATAATACTGTTCATTCGTACGAATCGTATCACATGTCAGCGTGAACTTCGTGTACGCAGAGAAAGGTAACAAACATCAATACCCACAACGATCATTCCATCCTGACATACGACGTCGATTAGACGGCCCAGTGGAGTACACCAGCGTTGACTACCTTTTGCAACGTCCTTCTCATGGACAGGTACAACTTGAGGAACCGACTCTAGTGGCATAGGCAGATGGGAGTGCTAGAAGGTATAAGATCGCTATAATTTGAGAAAGACAGGTTCTAGAACATAGTACAAGTGGCTCACTCAGGTTTCCGTTTCCATCATGTATATGACGCTCGCTTCCCCGCGCAACCCACTGTGACCACTGGCCCGCATGGGTTCAATCTCTAATCAATAACGATGACACGTCCAGCACTGTGAATCCTCGCGCAGATGCCCTAATGGCCGACGTTCTGGAACGATGGGGCGTTCGCCTTAGGCGATCTGTAGTGCGTGCTTGCTGAGCTTGTCTAATCACCAGTCTAGTTGCGAGCATAAGGACAGCGATTACGCGGCTTCCTGGGCGCCAATTATGGCCGTTCTAAGTGTAAAAATAGATTGCAGTCTGCGCTGTCACGGTGTGAACATCGTGGTGATGAACTCGACGTTGTTCTCAATCCAGCAAACGATAACGAGGTAGCCCTCATGTTACAGCGCCGCATGTAAGAGCGTGGCTTGTGCGGGCGGAGAAAAGTCGGGAGTTGAGCTGAGATCGCGTAGAGATGGAGGTGAAGTCCTTGATGAAGACTACTTACTGCTGCCAAGCACGACCAATTTGCGACACAGCCACGATCTTATCTTCCTGGTGAAAAATGTTGATGACGCATACTTCTACTCAAGTCGTACATCTTCATAGTATAGCAAAGGAGGGATGAAGGAAAGAAAAATTATATACATAAGATCAGAGACAATAGACTATTCCACACACATATAGATCATGTAGTCACTTTCCTCCTGATGATAGTCAAATCTAGCCAGTCGTGATGCGGCCCTAAATGTGAGTAATCATACTCCAGTGAGTAAGATGGAGTAGCAATCTAGGTCTAAAACGCAAATGTTCGGCTTTCGTACAACACATCGACTTCATTTGTTACTGGATAGTCATATTTGTCTACATTTAAATGTTCGTATACTCGGGTGAGATACAATGACATAACCAGTGGCAGACTACCGGGTATAGAGGGAAGGAACACAACATACATTCTCTTTCTACTATGTACATGAATCTAACAGTTGAAATCGAGAGTGGCAATCATCGGATTGCATTCACTGCATGATGGGCAAGAGGGTTTCCCACTGGATGCCTTTCTCAATACGGAACTGATGCATCTGTCATTCGTTCAATAAGGGATCGACACGAGTTACAGGAGGCACTTACGGTCCACAAAACACAGTGCCACAAGCATCCGAATGGTGCGTTTGGACTGGTTCACGGGCAAAGTCGTTGCAGATGCTACACTGGATTCCAACAGCCGGTACCGTCATGCGTTTGTACGTCGAATGCACCGGAAGAGATTGGTTGATGTAGGCATCCGCTGACATTCTTCGACTGAAGTCAGTGCCAATCGAAGGTCGTCCGGGAAATAGCAAGGACGTACGTTTTTCGATCCGGAACGATGGGAGTGGACTGCCGAGTGGCGGGCGCCGATGAGATGCTTGAAGCCTTTGTCTTGAATGGCACATGAGGACTTCCTTCGACAACCTCGTCAGTTAGATCCCCGAAGGGGACGTGGGGAGTCTTTGTACCGAAATCAACAAAAAAGCATCAATCAGGGCTTATGGCGTACCTCCGAGGCAATTATCGAAGTGTTCGCTGATGGTGTGAGAGGTGGCGTCCACACCATAAGCCCGAAGCTCCCCTCCGAAGTGGAGGAACTATCTTCTGCTCTGACGTCTTCGGCAGGGCTCCCATGCTGAGCGAGGGGTAGACTGGAAGTCGAGGCAGGCGATGGTAGGTAGACTTTCGCTCCATCGTTGAGGGCTGCCTTGAGATCCTGTGGAGATGGCTGTGCAGCCGGTCGCTTCTCTTTAGCTGATTTCGAAGGTTCGGACAAGAGCTATATCGAAGGACACTCAGCAGAAACAATGGCAATCAAAAAAATTATGCTTACCGTTGCAGCGTATGACTTGGTTTTCGCGACAGCGGGATCATGATGTCCTCCCCACGCGGGAGCACTGGGGTTGCCTGTCGTCTTCCGCAGTCCTTGTACCGTGCCAGATGGTTTGGACGTATCTGTCCGTGTCGAAGACAGTTCCTGTGACAAGTTCACGAGCGTTGAAAACGAATTTGGCAGCGAAAGCTGCTTTGTTGACGGTGGGCTTGGAGTCAGCTTGGCGGGGCGCGGTTGGTGGTCGGGACTGAGAGAGCAGGTCGACTTGTGACGAAACTGATTCCAGCGAGGTCAGAAATACTACCTACAGACTAGAAGATAGGCCTCACTGGTGTCTCAGATCTAGCACGCGTGCCACAGTGCGGACAGTTCGGTGCGTCACGATGCCAGTGTAGCAGGTGCTGCAGATATCGGTCAACCTGAAGGAGAAGCAAAGAAGCGATACTAACCTCTGCTAGTGCAATATCGTCGTGTGCAGCCCTCAAACAGTCTTGAAAGAAACAGGCAACGAAATTGGGATGGTCTGTCCTCTTGTGCTGAGAGAGTAGGCGTCAATCTCAAGGTCTGAGGACAGTGGAGAGAAATCTCACTTTATCCAGTTCGGATTTGTCGGCCATGCCGCTGCCACAGGCGGGACATTTGGGGTGTGTTGTTCCCCGGGCGCCGCGATAGTGTTCTCGAAGAGCTTTCTCGTTCTCGTAGCGGCGGTTGCACTGAACGCATAGGAAATTCTCAAAAGCGTAATGTTCTTCTCTTCTAGCGGCCATTTCCTGTCGATAGCACGTTTCATACGCGAAGATGAGAAGTGTGGCGCATCGTACCCTTCCAATTTCGTAGTGAGTCAGTCTGGTAGGTATTCGCCTGCGTATATCGTGGGAATAGAGTTGATGTAAATTCGTAAAAGACTCACGGTGGCTCGCGAGGAACGCCGGTTACGCCACGCTAGATGACTATGAGCGATGGACATGTTAATGATGAGGAAATGAACACGCACGTTGGGCTGGGCCTTATTCGAACGACGTCCTTTGTTGGGGAGCATGGTCGAGTTAAGATTTGTTGATATGTAGAGGATAGAAGACGCAGAGGAAAAAAAGCGACTGCTGAGTTCTCACGAGGGTTAGAGTGACGGAAGGGTAGTAGACGAGTAGACGAGTAGACGACCGACGGTGGCAGTGTGTGTGTTGGAAAGACAACAAAGGAGCAGCGCAAGGGAGGATAAACTGATGGCCAAGGAAATGAGGCGCGTTATAAATGAGCTGGAAACAACAAGGTCTTTTTGGTGCAATGTCCACTTCCGAGTCTTGATCAAGGATCAACGGATGATCACTGATCCCTGAATAAGGCGGCTTTTGTCTGGCGATGGGGGAGTCCATAATGGGTTGATTGGGCGCTTAATCGAAGGAACAAACAAGAGTGCTGATTTTGGAAGGGCTGTGTCCCGACCCCATCAGATTCGCCTTCATGGTGGTGATTTCATTCGGATCGGGATGGTAACTGCCTAATTATACTGGAATGGTAGTCTTGAGCGTTTGTACACAAAAGAATGTGGTGACTTACCTCTAAAAGGCAAAAGATTGTCGCAGAGCGCCCTGACGGTCCCAATTCTTTCGTCAAGTAACTTGTCGCGTACCGTTTGTCGCACATATATCCAGTCCTTGACCGTTGACGAGGACATCGATATCCCCATCAATTAACGAGTGATGACACCTCCACCTGCGATTCAATCAAGACCGAAATGATATACGCCACACACCACACACAAGACGACCCTTAGGAACTCTAGTCAAAGGCACCCGCGGCTCTCAAGCCATCCGCCATCCGTCGATACTCTTTCACCAGCTCCGCGACCTCGCTAATTCGCAAATCACTCCCGTCGGAAGCACACTCCATGAATCGCTTCATGGGAGGTGCCAATCTAGCCCGAGCAGTAGGCGGTGGCGAGGGACTCTCTACTCTAGGTAACGGCAATGTTCTTGACTTCTGTGGAGCTGAGGACTAGTACCAGACGAATGATTCAGCCTGCGTAGCGGAGACAAGCAAACGAACCGACCTTCTTCGTCGCCTTGCCTGTGATCCCCGATAACCGATCCGACAGACTCTTCCTGCCTCGATTCTTCTTCGTATTCTTCTTCATCATACTCTCGAAACTCCTTATACTCCGCGTGTCCCTCCCTCTACTCTGTTCATCGCTCTCGTACTCTTCCTCGTCCTCCCCCCCATCCTCCCCGTCCTCACTCTCCTCTTCCTCCTCGTCGTCATCCGTGCTGCCATAGCCCTCCTCGTCGCTCCCTCTCCCCGTCCGAGTCGTCGCTCGACTAACCGGTCGGAGCTCCTCACCATCCGCCGCTTCCGCCTTTGCGCCAGGCAATATGCTCTTGATCGAGAATACACTATCCCGTCTAAGCATGCCAAAAGCAGGTCGCGACTCAGCACCATCGGCTGGAGGGACACTACCGGGCGCTGTGGGAAGAAATGAACGAAGCATTCCGAAGGATCCGCTCAGGACCTTGTTCGCTGAGCCAGCTAATGCATCCACTTGATCCCGCAAAGCGGCGGCACTGACGGTAGACGAAATACTCGCCGCTCTTGATCGTGGCGGCGACGGTGACGACGATGTGATGTTGACAAGTGGCAGTGGAATTCCACTAGAATAGGAATTAGAGGTTAGCGTGTGATATCAGTTAGAAGCGAGAAAGAACGAACTTTGTTCCCAAACCCAATGTCCCCACATCAACATTCTCTAAAAACTCTACGACAGCCAGAAGGTTGACAAGGCAATAACGCGCCTCGCCGCCTTCATCGCCATCACCAATAACTGGTGGTAAGAATCGCTGTGTGAACAGTACATGACTGACAAGTCGTGGTGGGTTGGCGCGTACGACGGAAAAGATAAGTAACGGGAATAGGACATCGAGGGAGACTTCCGTGTTCCCCGCTGGCGGTGATGGCGATGTTGAACGTGAACTTTCTTCTGGCTCAGAGGTCGGCGTAGTGTCCGTGATTGTCGTGTCTGCTGGAGCATCCGATTTCCCTTCTGCCTCCGCCTCGGCTTCGCTCTTCTTCTTTCCACCAATCGGCTCGCCCTCCTTCCTCAGCCGTATTAGAGGAAGTTTCGCCAGACCATCTGAAATTCAATCATTGGTTGAATGGAGATAATAAGTCAGAGATAACTTACCGACGACAATCTTGTGACATTCTATCATCAGTTGGGCCTTGTCCGAAGGCGTGTAGACGGTCTGCAACCGTGAGAGGCATTCCCCGCAGCTCTTTACGATCCTTTCCAGCTCCACGTTATCTTTGCCCTGTTCCCCTTCGAACACCAGATCGAGGTGCTCCAATGTCAAATCGAGAACATTGAGAGCAGCAACGCGACTAGCTAGTGCTTCGTCGTGGTGGGCATCAGCACTCTCTGGAGGTCGAAACAATCTAAGAAACATGAGCAGATGGTAGTGTGTACGACCAAACACATACCTATCATAAAACAAAGCACAGAAACTCTTCTCAATCATGATCATAATCTTGGCATAATCGTAGTCCTCCCCGCTGGCATCGTCAGAACGCTCCTTCCTGCCGCGTATCCGCTCGTCCATCTCCTCTTCGATGCCAGCATAAAAGTCTTGCACCATCTCACCCAGAACATCCGCGCTGTACTCAATCTCCTGAACAGCCCACTTCCGCCTATCCCTGTCCTTCTTCTTCTCTGAGTTCTGTATCTCGACAAATGGCAAGAAACTCTCTGACGAAACTTGAACCTTCTCCACGACCCACGGTGGTGCTTCGATCAGATTTCCAGTCGAGTGTAGGGCGGAGAGAACAGTCGTCGCAATGTCATCAAAGACTAACCGCTTGTCTATTGTGAGCGCGCTTATCACCACCGGGGCCGTGGCCGCGACATCCTCGAGACTACTGATAGATGGAGCAGGAGAATGGGTCGGTGACGAAGAGGATTTGCTAAAGATCGACGCGAATGGATTAGAGATCCTCGATTGGGCCGTTGGGCGTGGTGGAAGAGGGGGTTTACGCGACGGGGAAGCCGGCGATGATGTAGATGAGACCGGCAGTGAAAGGGAGAGAGGAGATGATAGGGATTGGATGTGATACGAGGGAAATGCAGGTGATAAGGAAGTGGCTGGCGGAGGCGTATGTGAAGACGGCGAAGGAAGTGGTGAGGCCAATGTAGGTAGCGTGGAGAGAGGCGGAATCTCAGCGAGAGCTCCGCTGCGTATTGCGTGATTCAAGATGGCTTGGAAGTGCGGCGAAGAGTGGTGTAGGGATGATTGGATTGTTAACGTGGAACTGTTGTAACGGATTGACGACGCAAGAGTGAACTGAGTAAGAAAATGCTCACCTATCGTCTAATGTTCCTCTAAGTCCAGACAGTGTAATAATCGGAGTGTATTTCTTGATAGATGAGCACTCGCAAAGAATAATGTGATCCTTGACGAAATCTGGAGTGATCTTCTCCCTGTCGTCGTAAGAATCGATGGGTAGCAATATTGTTGACTGCGATGGGGTCAGAGAATGCCGTGTAAGCTGAAAGAACGCACCCTATTCTCTCCCAGCGCCAACCAAATGTCCTTCCACTCCTCGTCACCAGGTCCGACGTCCATCAGACGCTCAACCATCGCCCAGCCCACCGAACCCGCGTCGACGCCGGCATCCTGTAGCGCGGACTTCAAGTGCATCATCTGCAGCTTATCCGCCGCGCCATGCCCCTCCTGCTTGCCTTGATCGGCCGCCGCAGACGAGAGCGTCGTCCCTGTTGTCGCTACGCGCTGTCTGGGCGTATATGGCACATATGCTGCGGACGAAGCAGAGAGTAGCGGATGGGCCGAGTCCGAGTCGGGCGTTGAGGAGAGTTGGCGGCCGACGCCCCGCCCAATAGACGTCGCTGGGAATTTCGAGCTCATCGTCGTACCACGACGCGGCGGTGGTGATGGTCGTCGGGTAAGGGTTTCTCGGCTGATCGGACCGAGTGACTGTCCTTGTTCTTTCGTCATTCATCTAGTACTCGTATGCCGGTCGATTGAAGGCTTTGTAACGCTTAGACTCCAACCTCGAGCTCGCTCTCTGTACATTTCGGAGCTTCCTGACCCAGGAACAAGTTTCTGTCGACTCCGTGATGCAGTCGGCGCAGAACATCTGCCGCTGAATGTTATCCTGTGTGCTGGTTCCGGCACTTCAATATTTAGCGCCGGTTCTGTCGTGGACATGATGGCCCACAAGCTGAAACTTCGTCTCCCCCTCTTTCCCTTTTCCCTCTCGTTGAGTCACGAGCAGCCGACTCCCCTCAAGCTTAGAGCGTCCAAAAGCTACGACTGACAGGCCGTCATGGCACACGAGCCGACCAAATCAATCGGTGAGATCGCCTCAGATGCGAGCTGGACACCTCAGTGACCTAACGCCGGTTTATCAGACAGTGTAGTGACTGCGATACAGAGTCCGACGCTGAAAGTCATTCGAAGCGAGGGGCTTCCAGACAATGCTTTGGCCCTCGTCAAGGGCGGTGTATCGCACTTTGTTGAGAATAGCACGGCTCTCATGTCGGCGTTGGATCAGGTTGGGAAGCTGCACCCGTTCATTCTAGGTATGTCGGCCTTGACATGGGTCTTGACAAGGATTTAGATTGACTGACAACTCGTCGTAGTCGCTGTGTCCGCCTTCAAGGTAGCCATCAAATTGGAACTTGCACGCCGAGACAATGAAGACAAAATCATGGCTCTGAACTGTATTATGTGCGATATGATGGATACTTTGACTCTGTGGGCCTTTCTTCGCTCGCTTCTCAAAGATGTTCTGAAGAAGTCAACCAGGCTCGGAAAAATCTCCAGTTCAGAGACCAACAAGATCGGTCCGGATGGACTGAGTATTGAAGCTCGATTGAGCCGACGCATGTCAAGCATCAAAGGGTCTATCAAAACTTGCGCGAAGCTGTGCGATACATACAGGAAGAGACACCCCGCGGGTAAGTATAGCTTGTAGCTCCGTTGATACAACAACTGACGTCTCCCAAGCGAGATTTCTGACTGGTATCAAATGGCAAGCCCGATTCCAGGAAATCACGGCAGAATTTTCAGGTCACCAGAATGGAATCCAATTCGATCTCCACGTCCAAGCCAGTATTGGTATCACATCTGCGAACAGCATTCTCGCCAGCATACAAGGTGATATCAAGGCGTTCATGGCAATGGTCTTCGAGCGGATTCGGACGTCTGAAGAACGGGAACTAGCTGCATTCGTGTCAGACAAAGGCGGGCTCGCTGATGTTCTCGCGAAGGATGAACTCCTCGAAGCAACATTTGCAAGAACCAAACCACGCGATGGGAAGCGTCAGCTGGCGATGGGCCCGGATGGTGAATCGTCGATGTCTCGCCGGGACATGCGCAATATCCTCAAGCAAGAGGTGGACCAGATTGTCGCAGAAAACCGCGAGTTTGAGCAAAAATTCAATGCAATGCAGCGACAACTTGAGGAGGTGAAACAAACCGTCGTACATGAGAGCGATCGTGTGATAGAGGCGGTTCTTTCTGGTCCTCACGATCGAATCATAGATAAGGTGAGCCCCCTTACAATTCATTCACCTCCCTTCCTCGAACTCATCGCTTCTAGGACGTACACCACGTATGGAAAGAGATGGTGAGTCTCACCGCCTATCCTTGACATCATTCCAACTCCACTGAATTGCGATTAGGGCTGGAGGGGAAGCGTCAAAGCTCGGTACCTTGTTCTGCATTTGCATGATCATTTTCTCGAGGAGCCTAATACCGCCCTCAAAACCATCAGCGAGATCGCCTCGGACGAGACCAATTCGCAACCGGCTACAGACAAAGTGAAGGGTATGGGCGAGGTTGCAGACCGAGTGAAGCAGTCTCAATCCTCGGCGGACCGTTGGGCACTAGAACACATGAGTGTTTATCGCGTGCATGCACTCATTGAGGCGTTGGACAAGGACCTTTCTTCCTTCGTCACGATTTCTGAAGTCAATGACTTCACGGCCGGACGCCCTAAAGATTGGAGGTATGTACCAAGCGGTTTGCGGTCGAGATTGAGCTAACTTGACACGCGAAGCCTTCCGCACTGGATTGCGTACTGGACTATCGGTAAATCGGCCTAAAAGCCATGTCAGTCGTTAATTGTGAAGCTTACTCGAACACAGGACTCGAGATGGCAAATCAATGGTACTTCCGCCGCATCCGAAAGCTGTTCTCTGAAATGCAGGCCGTCGTCAAAGTCATTCTTCCTGCAAATAGGAGGATCGTCTCTGAGTTCCTCTACTCCCAAAGTGGTCTTTATTTCGTTGAGAATGTCTTGGCTGGACTGCGGGACATTGAATCCTTTGATGACGTGGATTGGGAGTATGATCCCCTGTTCTCTCGATTCAGGCAATACATTCTTGGGGAAGAGGAAAGGTTGGCGGAGAATCTTCACTCCGTGAAGTATTTCTTGGATGACGACAATACTCTCGGAATTGTCGTGGGGACCGAGCAGATCCAGAAGGTAGATCTGACCAAAATAGTTTGTTTATGTGTCAACTGATTGAAGATATGTAGTATCTGTTCCCAGTTCTGTATTTGATGCTTCGCCGGGCGCTGTGGATTATGCAGCAGGCAGAGTCCAAGGTGCTGGATGAACAAGAGCTGGCCATCGTGTCTCGTTCCCTGGGAGTGGTCCAAAACATAGTCTGGGACCGTGTCGGAGTCTTGGAGTGTAAGTGTGCTCAATCCCTGATAGCGCCTGCTCACGCATTGTCCTTAGCTATCATCAGTTTGCAAACAACAAATACCAAGGAAGGCCTTCAGAAATACTTCTATGGAATGGTGTGTTGTTGGCTCTTGTGGTAATAATGCCCAACTGAAGTGTGGGTAGTACACTTATGTTCGTGAATGGGCTACTATGAACACTACGTGGATGCGGACTGTGACAACTGATGCCTGCTTCTCCAATGACGTTATACGAGAGGCTGTCGAAACGTATCATCTCTTCTACCCGGAACCTCAGACGGAGGACCTCGACCGACTGGTGGCAAGAAGTCCTCAAGAAATAACCACTGAAGACGAGACAGGTTCCAAACCTGCGGTCTCTGCTGATGGCGGCAAAGATATCGATTCAGCGAGTCATTCCCCAGAGTCGGAAGTGTCAGAAGGATGTGGAACAATCTCTCCTCAAAGAAAGTCAATTGTGAACGTTCTCTGCCCGCCTTCCGATGAGGACGTCAACACCAACGAGGCATTGTTACGGATTCAACAGAGATGGGTTTCCGGAGAGAAGCCTTTTTCCGCCACTGAATCCGAGGAGATGATTCGACAACTGTATCATGGTACTACGCACCCACTGGCAGACGAACTATGGCAAACTATCAATAATTACAAGCGGCGAAGGGAGACTTATCAGTAAGCTTGTTCCCTGTCACCGTTGATTGAGATCACTTGTTTGATACCCCACAGTTCGTACCTGTGCGACAATTGTCATGAGGACATAGTGGATACACGAATCATATGTTTGAAGTGTTCGAAAGGCGAGGTTCACTTGACCGTTGATTTCTGTTCGCATTGTGGCATAGAGGGTGCACATCATGTCAGCCGAGACGACAAAGTGCATTCAACCGATCACAATCTTCTACAACTTCGCTCTATCGAGTTGCGCATCTACTGGACATCGCTCATCATGAATGCACAGAGTGTCTTAGACAAGATTCAGTCTGACACAATGATACATACAGCATCCTCTGCGGAATCAAAGATTGGTGTACCTGCGCCGGCATGCATGATCTGCGCAAAGGAAGTTTCCCGACCATTCTGGTGCTGTATGACCTGCGACGGTAAGCTTCACATAAAGACAGGGTGCCTTGCTAAACTTTGAGACATTTAGACCACGGTTTTGTATGCTGGGACTGCAATCGGCGCGTAGAAAGTGATCGTCCATGGCTCACTGAGCGCCATGCATCCAGTCGAGATTCGGTTCACAATTGGTCTCACACCCTGATTCTTCTGCCTCGACAGCAGAGGACAGATACAGACAAGCCGAGTTTGCTAGCCACTCTGGAGAAAAAATTGGATGAGCAGCGCACTGAACAACGCAGGGCAGAAGAGCGATTTGAGGCGTTTGCAAAAGACATGGGAGGGAGGATGGAAAAGCTTGAAAGGTTGCTTTTACGGCTGACAGGGGACCAGGGACCAGGGAATAATACATTGGGGTAGAGGTATGGTCCATGGACAGACACAATGTACAGTTATTGGTATATGTAGCAGCGTTTGAAAATGTACCTCCTGTGAATCATGCTACCGAACAAAGCTCAGTGGTTTCTTGCTTTTTTCTTGCTCCTCATGATAGTCAGGTCCAGCCAATCATTGTACGGCTCTAAATGAGAATAATCATAATCCAGGTTTTGCCATTTCTTGGGACTGTACAACGAGTGACAAATTTCTTCCATCGCCATAACATTGACCTTGCAATTGTCTGACAGCCTCGCGATGTGGTTCCCCTGATAGCGCGTCCGTCGTGTGTCTAGAATCTCCGCCAGGAGCGATGCATCCTTAGGGAAGATAGTGATACTTAGGGATTTGAGGGAGCGTAAAATTGTTCTATTGGAAAGCGCCTGTAAGCACGCAGTCGACACCGCGTTTAAAAGCTCTTTGTTCATCTCCGGGGACACCGCAAGACAGCGGAGAGAGTGTAGGTGCTTGAAGACCTTGATGCACAATTGTGTGATCCCCTCTTCGCCTCTGATCGTAAGATTGCAAAGGGCTAGCAGGTGCGAGAAGAATGTAACGTCATGGGATCTCGGCCAGATAGAGCCAATGAGTGATGGTCTAGGGCTGATGTCGAGACGCTCGAGTGCAGAAAAGCAGAATATGCCTAAGAGATTGTCGATGGGCACTGTATCTCCAATGAATAGGTCCTTGAGGTGATGGTGCGTGAGCGGGGGAAGGGAGTCAGAGAAATTGGGAGTATGCCACAAGCGGTGAACGCGGAGAGTTTCGAGGAGTGGTGCATTTTTGAGTGCATCTGCGAGGTGTAGAACATAGACATGAACGTTGTCCTCTATTTCTAGCTTCTGCAGATGGTCACTGCTCTGTGGGTATAGGAAGCTTGTTCCTCCATAGAGGTGCAAGAGCCAAACGGACAGCGTGAGTGAGAGGAGATTCTCTACCCAGCTACTTGGCTCCAGGACAGCCTGTAGCACAACGGAAGCGTATCTGACAACTATGTGTAGTTCCTCTAACCTATCACTGACAATGGAACTTGCTGGCAAGGCAAGAAACTGGGAATGGTTTTTGTTGTCCTCAAAACTGGCTGAATTGTATAGCACGTCTGTGCAAGGAAGGTGATCCACCACTTTTTGCTGCAGCAAAGCATAACATAGAAAGTCTTCTTTGTCCATTCTCAGACTACCATGATCAATGACGGTCAAAGACCGCTTTGTTCCTGCGCAAAGCATTTGTTTATTAAGGTAGGCCGCAAAGTCCGCGCAGGCTGCTTTATGCTTTTTGTCAGAGTGCTGGGCTGCTTTACGGATAAGGGATGGTGAGAAGAGAGCGAGGGTAGTTCAGAGGCAGGAATCTTTGATAGCAACCTCACGCCAGCGACGACAGACGTGTAGAGGCAGATTTTGACATTTTGGTATACGGCTGGGTTGTGACATGTTGCTGTCGTGGGATAGCCAAATACAAGAGATAGTGGGGGACAGGTGGAAGATGAAAACTTTGCTCAGAATTTCATCGGGTAGCGTGTCGAAGCGGTTGGGGTGTGTTCGACTGCGAACCTGTGATTTTTGTGTTGGCATTTGCTAGAAAGTGTGTGCGTAGACATACCAAGTTGCGCTGCCCATCTTCCCCAAGTTTCAAGAGGATATCACTCATGTCACAGATGACACAGCGAGTGGTGTGATGGTAAAGGACAAGCGGTTTCCGGTTTGAACAAGAAAGACCTTTGGTTTACCGTTCCGATTTCTGAGTCTAACCTGACCCTGACCCAGGCTAGGATTGCCTTCTGACGCAGAAGGCTTGCAGACGGCGTCCAATAATTGCTATTCGCAAATTAGCATGGCACCATGACCTATCTTACCGTGTCTAGTAACCTCTTGTTCACTGGTCTACCACAAGTCTGCAGCAACCCAATCTCCATTGACAGGCCCGGGCTCCGCGCCTAATTGCAAGACGGTGATATGGTATCAGAATATCCAAGGTGATTCTATCCTAGAACGACACACACCTTTGCCTTGTCAAATTGGCTATTGTTGTTGAATAACTGCTGCTCTATCAGGACTCTCACATAGACCACTGGCCGTGAGGCGTTGTCGCTGCGTCGAATACTTTGCAGACCATCCTGGACCGTCGAAATCAGGTCTGAGAGCAATTGCTTGTGCTTTGACCAACGACATGGCCTCCATTGGAGCTCTTGTACCAGCCTCAAAGGACACTATCTGTGCATTGTTCTCAGCCAAAGTTGGCAAATGGCCCAGCTCTCAAAGTATAAAGCAACGACTTAATCTACTTCTCCACCAAAACCCTCACTATTTGTCGGAGTATCCCATTGCACATCAGCAAACATGCCTGCCTTCCGCACTTGCATTCGCTCCCAGCCCGTGCCTCTCTTCCCCAAGATGCCCACCGAGCCACGCTCCTCCAGAAAATGTTGCACAGATATGACAGAGACGGAGAGGATGATGGACGACATCAAGAAGGAGAAGAACAAAGCTTGGCACAATGCCAAAAAGACGTGGGATGCAGAGCTCCCAGTAGTGTGGCAAGGTCCGAAGGACTTCAGGTGGGCACCGGGGACTATTGTAAGTTCCTTGTGTATGGTTGAGTATTCTGAACTGACAGACATGGCCGATTGCAGGGGATATACAAGAGTGATGGTATGTCAGATCAAGTCAACTTCTACACTTTGGGAGCCTGACCTGATACTCAGCTAAACACTCCTTCAGTCTCACCGAGCGCAAAGTTCCTACGCTCCCGCACGAGTCTATCGAAGGCTCACCCAAAACGTTCTTCAACCTCAAGGATGTCTCGGCCCTCTTTGCCAAGAAGGAAGTTGTGGGTCTTGGTAAAGATATGAACTACGTTCAGCAAATGATGCTTGAGGTGCGGTTGTGGGAGCGCATTGACAAGAACAAGAGACGTAGACATGAGCACGAATGTCGGATGTTTTTGGATATTTCAATTATATTCGTATCCAACATCCGAAGATATTCGGATGTCGGATGTCGGATGTCGGATACCCTTTGGATGTCGAATACCACTCGGATGTCGGATGTCCACTTTCTGAACAAACATCCGCTGCATGGAACTATTAACCATAGTAAAAGGGTGTTGTGTGGTTGCTGTATGAATTTAATTGACATTCACACATTGTTTACTGTCATAGCTTTATAGTATATATAGTTTTAGACTGTTATTGATGTGATAATAGCTTAATATATATGAATATTCAAATATATTCGAATATATTCGGATGAATATTCGAAAATATTCGGATGTCGCACATTTATCTCGGATGGAATGTCGGATATCCATCCGAATACGAATATCTGGGTTTGGGGTGCAGATATTTGTGGTTCGGATGTCGGATACATCCGAATAGACACTCGTGATCATGTCTAACTTAGAGACGCACAAGGACGAACTGGTATGACTTGGACTATGTCAGCGGGATACTCTACTAGATGTGTACATGGGTATTGATTGGAATGTGTTTGGTGGAGAAGATGAAGAGGGTATAGATCTGGAGAGCAGCAACAAGGAGGACAACGGGTTGGGCATTGATATGACAAAGGGTGATACATGAGATGTAGCATCACACGAGTGGCAAAGAATACATGACTCGTTGTACAATGACTGTACTCTACAACATTTCAAACATACTGGGCGAGGTGGCGGTGTAGGAAACCCTTTATCGGCAGAGTGGCTGAGTGGTCTATAGCGTGTGACTCAAGCGAAAGCTTACCTTGAAAACAGGTTTCTCATCCTCGTATGAGGGCCGGGGTTCGAATCCCCGCTCTGTCATTTTTGCATCTCCCTCTCTCTAGTGTGGCGTACGCCGTGGACAGTCGTAGCGTTGCCGCGGGCCAGGAGCTCTCGACGGTTTCAATTTCGGAAGTTAGCACGGTGGCATGTGACATGTGACCAGTGACAAATCGGGACTGGAAGTAATCTACCTCGATCAAGTTGAAAAATGCGCCCCGTCGTGCAAGCGAAATGCACCGTCATTAGTGCAGAATCGAACAAGTCGTAAAGTTATTCCTTTTCCAGAGGTCTACTCACTGCAGTTGTCGAACCTGTCATTCACAACTGTTTGCGCCACGAATGCCGTGTTTCACAGGGTTTCGGTTCGGAAAGCTCGATGCTGGATGCTCAAACGCCTCAGTCTTAGCGAGACACCGACATTCCAAAGCAAAGAACCAATTGATGATCTCACCGGGATCGGAGCGCAGCCAGATGCCTGACTACTGGCTATCTGTGAAGCTCCTTCGCTCACCTGGGCCCTCGAGTTTCGCTGGTAGTGTCATGCAAAGAGAGACCAGACGCTCGTTGGCGGTTGCTATCGCTCATCGCAGTGTACGACCCGCTTCACGTAGAGCGTAACTTCTGGCAGTGTGATTGAATTACACTCAAACGGTCCAACGCACGAAAGATACAGCCCCGGGGATGATAAAACAAGATATAGTCCTTACTACTTCTCACCGGGTTCGTCAGGTGGGCTATCCTCGACTGCCGCATCGACAGTGGCCTCCGGCGCCACAAGTGGAGGAACGCTGTCCTTAGTTGGAGTTTCTATGAGTGGCTCCGGTATGTCCTTCGTCGAAGCTTCTGTGAGTAGCTCCCGTATTTTTTCGCCAACCACCTCTGGCGTGCCATCTGTCTGGGAAGCAGATTCGACGTTAGCTTCCTCTTTAACTTCATTGACAGTGTCATCCTTGAGAGAAAGATCATTTGCGATCCTCTTCGACAACTCCTCGACAGTCTCATCCGCTGTCTTCTCCTCAGCGGCATCATCTTTCTCTCTCCCTTCCTCCTGCTCGGCTTGCGTCTCTGCCCAGAGTCCTTCCAATTCGTCCGACCAACCCAATTCCTTCGCCAACTCCCTTACTACGTCGTCACACTTTCCCAACAAAATCACGTCGTCTGGTCGACGTCCGAAGTCACCAACTTTCTCCAGGTTGATGAGGACGCGAGGGCAAGACGGGCTAGCCATGCCCGCAACGCTGGCGAACGGATGCACTGTTAGCGATGTACCCATTACGATCAGGAGATCGACCAGTTCGACATTGCGAACGCCATCAATGAACTCGTCGGGTAACTGTTGGAGCATAAGCATAACGACCTTACTGTCAACGAAATTGACCTGCGCTTTCACCAAAAAATACAATATCCGGTTTCACGAGGCCAGAACACACATCGCACATCGGGATCTCCTGCTTCATGATATGTTCCTTCATCCTCTCGTCGTCGTACGGCGTTTGACAATCGATGCATTTCTGCGTCGCAAAGCTCCCGTGAGCATGGATGACTTTGTACGCTGGTACTCCAGCACGCAGCTCGAGGGTGTCGATGTTCTGTGTGAAGCATCTATACAACAGATTGTGTTTGTACAGCAATTTCAAGAACGAATGGGTCGGAGTGGGACGAAATTTGCCTGGATAGAGTTCATGGGCGAGAGTGTAGACTGCGTGTTGAGCGTTAATTATGATGATGGGGGCACTGTGGAGAGACTGACATGGAACGGGATCTTTACGGAAGTAACTGGTGTCGAAGACAGCCTCTGCGTAGGGTAGGTTTAGTCGTTCCAGGTTGGCCTATCAACTATCAGTACATTCCTCTATGTGTAAAATAGGGCATACGTAGAGCCCTAGTCGTTGTCCCCTCAGCTGAGGTACAGTCATATGGCTAACATGGCTTACCGGTTTCCGGGGACCGAAAGTCGGGTATACCGGCGGACGTACTGACGCCTAGGGTGCCTCAGTATCCCATCCAAGTAGAGCCCAGGAGAGTAGACGGACCGGCGCCCAACTGAAAGTACAATTCGCACCCGTTTAGCCCAGCGACCGATAACGGCGTAGGATCCTTACCATCAGAGTGATATTTCTGCATTCCTTCGATTTTATATACTCTGCAACTCCGTGCAGAGTATTTTCACTGAGCACCTTGTAGCTGTCCTTTGGCGACGGCCGTGGTTGATAAGCTCGTGAACGCGACATGGTGGAGGGAAGTAAAGCGTTTTTGATCGCGTGACATCATAACCCGACACTTTCCCTCCAACAATCATGAGTCCTTCTACAGTTCCACCTTCTGCAACGGCAGTCTATTTACGCAAGTCCACGAGTTACAAACCGGTTTGAAACTGTGGCGCCCAGTACGGCTCATTGAAGAAGATCATGTGGCGGCGATGCAGTAGGTTCCGATCCATGAGAACTAATTTTCAGCTGACAGCTATCTCAACAGCCGTAATATCTTGTTCAGGTCCGAAAAGAGCTATCAGCAGGGAAGATTAATATCCATAACCCGAGAATTTGAAGCTCTCTCTCCCTCGTTCCCCACAAGACGGTCTGCCCTGCTCACACAGGAGTACTTGCAGACGGCTTGTACTTCTATGTACTTCTATGTAGGTGTTTGCATCGCTGTATTGCCAGGGCATGGCAACCCATACGCTCTACATATGTATACTCATGGTACTCTTGTTCCGCTTTAGTATAGGTAGTCTAGGATTTGTGTGTGGGGGTGGCTGAGAGGGTTGCCTCGGACTTTGAAAATCGTGATGGCCGCCCAGGCATCAGCGGACCAAAACTTATTGAGATCTCGATCCATCTGCTTTTGGACCGCCCATCATTTTGGCCTCGAGCTGACTTTTGTAACCAACGTTTGTTCAGACACAAGACCCCCAAAGTAGATATGTATACATTTATCACTTTGCGAAAGTTGTCAGCCTCAAGATCAGGCTTCCGGTCATTAAAAACTATCAAACAAGTCAAGCAGCATTCGAGATGCCGAACGGCCATCACTTTTTTAAACTCCGAGGCATCCCTACTAGGGGCCCGCTTAACAAATTCCAGACTCTACAGGTGTGAACGATCTTCTTCACACATCGTTGAGTTTGGTTTCGAGACTATAGTATAGGCTGCCCGCTCGATAAAATGTGTCCCGCCTCTCGTCCCCGCCGGTTTCCATGGCAGCAAATTACGGGTACGTACATGCCCTAATTTTCTATCCGGAGTCGTACAATCACATATCTCAATCTGGCACTAAGACGGGAGGCGGTGTTTCATGCCAGTGAACGACTTCCTTTTTGGTCACTGTTGTTCAGCATACGGACAATGCGCGCTTATATGTATGCCAACAGGACGATGATCATGAAGAACAAGACGCTTTCTCATTTCTCCATTTCTCTTTCATGGCGTTCCCGCCCAACTGGTTGTTTTCGACTTGCTCTTTTATCGGCTTCGTACTATGTATGATTCCCCTGGCGTGGCATCTTCAAGGTAGGCGCAATCCGTTCCCGATTCTTTTCTGATACTTACACACCGGTAGCGTGGAACATAGGAACTTGCGCGTTCATGTTGTGGACTGGGATCGCATGCCTCAACTTTTTCATCAACTCCATTCTTTGGAATGGTCGTTTCGACAACTTCGCACCGATCTGGTGCGATATCTGTGAGTTGATGGTTTATACAAACCGCCACAAATTCATGCTGAAGACCTTCCTAGCCACTCATTACATTCTTGCGTTAGGCGCCGGTATACCCGCAAGCTCGCTTTGCATTAACAGGCGACTCTATCACATTGCTACTGCGAGTACTATGAACATAAACGTGAGTCAGCGCCACTGCTCATTTGTAAGGGGTTTAGGGACTAAGTCTTGTCCCGGACAGCGTCGACGAGAGATTATTGGCGATCTCTTCATTTGCCTCGGCCTCCCGATAGCTTTAATGGTGATCGGTATGTTCGCATTTGTGGCGTGCGTCCTCATTTCTGATGCAACAGTCTAGCATACATTCCACAAGGCAACCGCTTCAATATCCTCGAAGATTACGGCTGCACAGTGTCGCTATATGGTACCTGGGTGGCTATCGTCCTGTACAACATACCCCCCATAATCATCGGCCTCATCTCTTCCGTCTACTGTGGTGCGTCCTACCTCCATATCGAGATTCTTCCCCAGGTCTGATGGTCCCCTCCCTCTGCCAGTCATGACCATCCATGCTTTCAAACAGCGCCAAGCTGAGTTCAGCACCATCCTCGCCTCGACAGTCTCCCAAGGCCTGGACCCACACCGCTACTTCCGCCTCATGGCCATCGCCGCAGTCGACATCCTTTTCATGGTCCCCATCTCCGTCTACCTCACCATCCTCGGTGCCCAACCAGGGGTCCTCAGGCCGTGGATCTCCTGGGAGGACACTCATTTCAACTTTGGCGCCGTGGGTGTCCTCCCTGCATCCGTGTGGCGCGCGTCGGGAAACTTTGGCGGGCTGATCGAGCTGAACAGGTGGCTGATGCCCTTCGCCGCTTTGGTGTTCTTCTCGCTGTTTGGGCTGACGGCGGAGGCGAGGAAGAAGTATCGCAGCGCGTGGGTGCTGCTGACGAACAAGATCATGGGCAGGTGGGGTATGAGAAGGGGTATGATTCGGATGAGGAGCAATACGAATCCAAAGTAGGTGTCAATTCTTGATCAGATAGAAAGGAAGCTGAACTGGTCATAGCGCTGCATCCGGGTTCGGCGGGACACTCCCTGTCTACATGAAGCATGAGCGGAAGATTTCGTTCGACACCATCTCGATATCAGCGTCGTACACAGATGACAGTCGCCCAGTCTCACAGCTCACTGAGGTGGGGCATCAGATTCCATCCCCAGCCCCGCCTCCGCCCGTCACAGTAGCCGTAACCCCGCCTGAGCCCACCTCCCGCTTTTCTTCTACGACTAGTATGATCTAGACCTCGGAAAGCATCAACGTATTCACGCACACATTACCTCGCCTGCTGGCAGACAGACTCTGGTTTCGACCCTCTTTGTATTCAGATTTGCACCATGTATCCATAGCGTCTCTCGTTTTCCTAGATATTGATGTTCAGTACCCGTAATAGTACATACTCGTTTAGTTCTTTGCACTCGGCGGCATCCAATCCTGCAGCCACTCCATCACGAACAAGATCATCTCTCCGTGAATCTTCCTAATTTCCTTCGGTTCATCTGCCAGTTGCAAGTACCCCCACTCATCGTAGTGGTGTACCCCGTTGGGTATGACCTTGAACGGACGCAATATAGTATCCTCGCGGTCGTTCGCGTAATCACTATGCGGAGTAGTCGGACGCCATGGGTCCACTAATCGTGGCATTAGATTCGGTTAGAAGCGATAAATGAGATACGCACCCTCTCCGTCAATTATCGCGAGCCTGTCCGCGGCGATATCAAAGTCACCGAGTGCGTTCACTGCGGTTACGTTGGGAAGGGCGGGAACCGCAAAGTGTTCACCAGGCGGGTAGGCCTGTTTACATATCTTGGACTCGTAAGCCAAAGTGATGAACTTCGACACAATCGAAGGGTGGTTTGGATCCGGAGGAGACGTCATAAAGTAGCCCCATTGCGTGCAGACTTGGAATAACCAGAGACGCCATTCCTGGTCCAGAGAGGTATCGGCAAACTTGCTGTCGTCGTGAGTCCCGAAGCACTATACACAATCAATGGGACGAAGAACAAGAAGAGAATGGTGCCCACATCTTCGTTTGTCATATCATCTGGGCATGAAGCAACGACGTTCTGATGTACCGTCAGCTAGGGGATGCTTAGAAAGGAATCACAGTACCTTCTTGATCCAAGTCGCGTAATTCACAACGGCGAAGTCGACGGTGAGGCCACCAGAGAAGGAGACGAGACGTAAGGGATGTTCGTACTCTAACGCCTCTACGCCGTCCACGAGCCCAAGTCCGAACGGAGGCTTGTTCAAAGTCGCACAAAAGTCGTCAAAGCCTGTGCTCCCGAACTTCGGGTCCCAGCATTTGGCTTGCCAGTATCCAAGAGGACTCTAAACCCAGATTGGATACGAGTTTGCTGTACCATCATGATAAAAACACACCTGAAGTAAGGAGGCGAAATCATCATCGTGTTCCAAATCCCCTAATCCGAAGAGAGACTTGAGCGGACGCGCTAGATGGCGATTGGAGAGCAGCCTGTCGACTGTTGCGATGGTCTTTTGGATATGGTGAGAGCATCTCTCCTCAGCTGCCTGCCGGATCAGGTCGAAGTATTCCCAGTATACTATCGTCGCGTGTGTTACAGCTAGATGGTGTGAGAAGATGGCGGTTATAGAGAGGCACAATCGTACCGCTTGAGGCAATGGCGCCATAAACTAGGTCGGGGTAGAGAATCCTCATGTGGGCAGCTCGCGCGCCGGCGTATGAGCCGCCGTAATAAATCCAAGGCGTATTGGGTGCTGTCAAGTCCTCATCGATGCCAGTAAAGTTGACGTTGGCCATGAAGTTGGCGCTGTCTGCGGCAGACTGTTCATTCGTCAGGAACCTTCGTAACTTGAGTTGGAGGCCATGTAGAGGCAGGGAGGCAGTTACCTCAATGAATCCGTTGTCAGATTCTGAACGCCAATAGATTCGCCTGTGATGCACTAATTGAGTGTGCGACGATAGATGGACCAAGGAGCGCACCGTAGTAGCGATGCTCGAGGACAACACCAACGCCCCCAGTAGCACGCGCCAGAATTTCGACGATGCCAGTGTCCAGAAAGGGTATACGATTCTGTAGTCAAATGAGCAGGCCAGCGTCACAATTAGCAGCATTGAACATCCACCTCCCCGCTCGTCTCGCCACCGTCGAGCACGATGACCGGACCTCCCATGCCTGGCTTGTAATGCCTGGTGTTGACCCAGTACCGTTGCTTGAATGTGTCCCCGATGCTGTCATTGAAGTGGTCCAGCGGCTGCTCAAACCATCGCGGTGGGAACTCGGCCTCCTTCGTTATCGCGAATTGGTCTGTCTCCCCCTGGACAACGATGGCGGGCGTGTCCTGCCGCGCTTTCTGTTCGAGTCTCCATAAATTCACGCCCTGCGGACCGAGGACGCGTAGTCTGTCGGCGGCCGACGCGACGGCGCCGCTGGCGTCGAGCAGCGCTATCGCTATCGCGGCTAGAGCGGGCAACATGGAAGTTGGGGTCGAGCTGTGCGAGACGCGTGGTACAGCGATGATTCCAGCTGGCTAGGGAACTGCACGACGGATAATGCCGGGGTTTACCCTAAGCATGGCCTTATGGTCTAGTAGCATGATACCTCTTTTGGGCGATTACGACTGATAGAGGTGGTCCTGGGTTCAATTCCCAGTGAGGCCCTTTTTGCTTCCTGTGGACTAGATTTTAGAATCTAGAAACATTCCAATTTCTAGGGTGGCGCAGTAAACCTCCGGGGGGTGTTACTAACGGTATCGATACCCACCCCCATTTTTGCCCAGGTTTCGAAACCGTTACTACAGGGTGTTGCATATCAAACTGGACAGACCTTCGGCGAAAATTCTGACACGTGATCCGGCCGCGTGATTCATTGCCACCGAGACCCGCCGTTGCAGGGCGCGAGGGCGCGATATCCCGTCCTGTAGGGTACTTGAAATATATTTTCTCATGGATTCTAGAGTAAATTGAGTCGAATGCAGGTGAATTCAGACACAAACTTGCAGCCCAACACGAATGGCACTCTATCAATCAAACTTGGATCAATTCAGAAAGTATATAAACGTCCGAAAACCAGACAGGCGAAGCTGTAAGACGGAAGCTAGAAATGTATAGTATGTATTAAAACTATTAGTGAGGGAGTGTGGGTAGCGGTGGCGGTGAAATAGGCAAAATGAATGTGGGGGTATCTGTGCGCGGGATTGGTCCGAATTGGGAAGTAGTGCGAGAAATCTATGCATTTCGGCTCTGGCGGCGACGTTTCAGCTCAATGCGCGTATTCCATGCATCACAGAAGTGCTGGAACTTCAGAATGCGACCATGAGGCTCCTTGATGATCGTAGCCAGTGCCGAAGGTGCAACAGCGGACATGATATCCGGAGTATAGTCCATATTGGCTAACCCAGACGCATATGTCGAGAAGTCCAGCTCTTTGGCAGCGCGGAAGGCTTCAATGCATGCCTGAAGGTCGTCCGAGAGCCTCATGGGGGGCGGAGAAGAGGGAGGTGCAGATGCGATGCGAGTGCGCTTTGATGGTGTGCGGAGAGGAGAGGAAAAAGATGCATCGTCCTGAGAGCGCTTGGCAGCTGGCGTAGACGGTCCGGCGTTTTGGGCAAGAGATGTGATGAGTGGGAGAATTGCAGTCATTAGCATCGTCGAAGCATCAACTGCCGATGACGACTGGGGGATTTGCTGCATAGAGTGTGGTCCACTGCGGCCACGAGGCTTGGTTGCAGTCAATCGACCGTCACGAATAGTGTCGAAGGCCATGTTGTTCGGTGGTTCAGAGACTGTGGCTTCATGCGCGGCCTTGAGGAAAGCGTAAGCTTGAGAACATCATACTAGGAGAAAATGGCATACACAAGCTATTGCCCATGACTTGAACATCCGGTTGTTCAGTCCAGTATGGTTCCCGAGCGAATCACGGTAGCAGTATCCCGGTGCACCGTTCTCACCGAGATGGGTTTCGCACTTCCATTTTCCCTTCAACTTGAGGATGATTTCGCCGTTTTGCTGCTCCTCTGGTGTAAAGCCGTCCACGGTAGGAATCTGGCATATACATTTGATTAGACACAAAGCCGGACACTGACAGTGAAAAGCATACATGAGTCCCGGAGACGATTTCCTCTCCATCACAAAAACTGTCAAAACCTAGCTAGGCATATGATGCCTAGCCAGTACGTGTCTTCGTAGGTAAGGCCTCAGTTATGCCTAACTAACTCGGCTTACATAGGTAAGCCCTAGCTTGATGCGAAATCGTAGGATACCTAGCTAGGGCCTAGCATGCTCTCGGAAACATAGGATAGGCCTAGAGTGGGCATAAATCATTATATCAAAGACACTGACAAGGGAGCTGCTTTGTATGGATATGTGTGTGTGTGAAACGTCAGCTCAAAGTACTAGTGTGGCTGGCTCGAGGGCTAGACACACAGCAAGAGCACAGACTTTCAAGTTGTAGCGAAACAAGGTGGATTTCAAACTCATGTGAGCCCTGAGAGATTTGAGAGACTAGTGAGATGTTCCTCGTGGTCACACACACAATGATGCGCATCGGGCAATGCAACAGACTCAGAGGCCGAGTGCAGCACGCGTTGTTCAATGGACTTGCTCGATCGCCGTGGTCGGCAATGGTCCGGTCACCTGCATGACACGATGGTCCGGGCGTGGGAATATGCGGAGTTTGAACTGCCAAATCGCGACGCGTCCCGACTCATGGACTTCGTCTCTTTCCACCATCTTGCCACCGACCCGCCTTGTCCTCCAACGCTGTCGCCGTCAATGCGCACTGCGTCGTGCACTGCTGCATTCGCTGCTGTCGGTGCGTTTCATCTGCTCTGACGTCGCCTTTGCCCCCCGTACAGGCACTGCCCTCATATCGCCCTTGTCGCCGTCACCCATATCGCCCTTGTCGCTGTCGCCCACATCGCCCTTATCGCTGTCGCTGTCGTGAAGTCCTAGGTCACATGGCATATCACATGTTTCTACTCGGGTCTTGTTCCGGACCGTACTCCGGTATCACATGTTGATGACTTCACCGATCACATGTTCACCAAGCATCTGACTCACTCATCGCACTCATATCGCATCGCTATTGCTCATTCTTGTTCATTGTCTTACTCATCCCCTGACTCATTACCTTACTCATCCTATCGCACCATTATCGACTCATTGTTGCTCATAGTTAGATCATTATGACTCATTAGGATAGCTGTAGCACAGTATATAAGGCTCAGTAGTTAGTCCTAGCTCCCCATCTCAACCTCTTGATCATTGGGGACTAGGTGTGTATCTGTATTCACTGTAGACTAATGCTAACTTGATCATTGGGGACTAGATTCCTTCTGTGTGACGACTGGCCCTGTGTGCCGTTGTACTGTTGTTGAGACCACTCACTTTCTCCCTTGTGCTTTGT
Source organism: Strobilurus orientalis (assembly GCA_019915145.1). Classification (NCBI taxonomy): domain Eukaryota; kingdom Fungi; phylum Basidiomycota; class Agaricomycetes; order Agaricales; family Physalacriaceae; genus Strobilurus; species Strobilurus orientalis. Next base: position 3,021,395 of record JAHLML010000008.1, on the reverse strand, counting down.
GCTTGTGCTTGTGCTTGTGCCTGTGCTCCGCTTCGGCATTTGGTTGTGTTTGTTCTAGGTGCTCTACTCGTGTCCGCGGTCCTCGCGACATTAGGTTGAGATCCCCTACTCGTGCCGTCAGCCTAGCTGATCCCACGAGGAACTTGTGACTTGTCCGTTCGACGTGCTTCTACCGGCTGTTCACTCTTGTTTACTCGCTCCCTTGTCAACTGTTGATCCGTGGTACGATCCAACTCGTGCTTGCAGTTTTCCCAAACTGTACAACGTGTGCCTGACTCCTGCAAACCGGAGTGTAAATCAGGGCGTTGACTGTGACGCAGCGCACTCCTAGAGTGTTGGACAGGCAAGGTTAAGAGGTACTCAAGTTTGTTCAGTGGCCCTTAAGCTTCGGCTTGACTGGTCAAAAGGCAGCAATAGGGCGAGGAGCCTGAGCAGACAGCCTTCGGTGCACATTTGTCGATATAGTTCCTGAACAGGGAGCGGACCTCTTTTGACTCCCACACCCATTATCCAACATCACGCCTTCATACAACGCCAGCAGTATCAACTGCACCAACTTTGTTCATTGTTGGGATACCAAAGACCGCCTCCACTATCATCGTGATCCCGACGACGATTCCTGGGACAAGTGTACTACACAACCCTGTCCCAATCGTCACAGCAACCCTACTCGGATTCAATCTGAGGAAGGTGGAGCTCGCTACATCCCCGTTCCTACTACTCCTGAACCTGAACCAGAGCTTCGACCCATTACTCCTGAACCAGAACCTGAACACCGTTCTGTAACTCCCGAGCCTCCCCATACCGCTACCGCACCAGACTTGTCATCTGAAGACGACGAAAGCGAAGACTCAGCATCTGAGCACTCTGAGCATTCCACACATTCTGTGCACTCCTATCACGAGCCTGCTGCACAGCACGTTGAACCTGATTCCAACCCCGAGCCTATCTCTATTCCCGAGCCCACACCAGAGCTAAATATGTCGATCCCCGCCGACCTGGCACAAGCGCTTGCTACCCTCGCGCAGAACCAGACAGGTCTACAGAACGCCGTCACCACCCTCTTGAGCCAAAGCAGCAATGCTAAGGGTGTCGCCAAACCCTCCAACTATGATGGAAAACGCGGAGATGATGCCCGTCGCTTCCTAGCCGCTTTCAACCTTTACGCCGATAACATTCCGAGCCTTGCCGATTACAAAAAGCGCATCACCTCAGCTATCTCATTCCTTGAAGGGGATGCTGCCATTTGGGCTACCCCTTTCTCGGAAGCCATCCATGCCTCCTCCGCACAGAATTCCAATGTTGCTTACCCATTTGCTGCTTGGGCAGACTTTGAGGCGGCCTTCAAAAATCGCTTTGAGACTACCGACGCTACTACCGATGCCAAGGAGACATTGCGTCGCCTTTACCAGGGCAAGAGCACTGTTGGTCAATATGCTGCCACGTTCAAGCAGTATAGCACTCGCACTGGATACTCTCCAGAAGACCTGCGAGACCGCTTCTATGACCATATGGCAGATCGCATCAAGGATGCCTTGGTTCTCACTGACAAACCCACTGCCACCCTTGAAGAACTCATCAAGGTCTCCATTGACATCGACAATCGTCAGATCCAGCGAGAGCAGGAAAAGCACAAGTCCCGCACCCCATTCACTCCAGCCACGGCCCGTTCTTCCGGCCCAGCTGCTGCTCCATACGCACCCCCAGCTAGAGACCCCATGGCCATGGACATTGATGCTACCCGTTCGGCAGAAGACTATCGTCGGGCTATGGTGGGGCGTTGCTATGGTTGTGGTTCCAAGGAACATCGCAAAGCTGATGGTAACCACGAGCGAGACATCTGTTCCCACTGCGGACTTGCTGGACACCAGGGTCAGGTGTGCCGCGGCAAGTACCTCGGACGACCTCCTCAGGCGAGACGTGCTGCTGCTACAACTGTTGCTGCCACCTCCGATGCTCCTGCTGTCTCTGATGGCGTTGCTGCAATGTTAACCAAGCTCATGGCTGACCAGAAAGCCCTGGCAGACCAGATCTCCAGTCTTCAATCGCATTTTTAGATAGGGGGCACGCCACAGCTGCTGCGGCGCCTCCTAAATTGCACTCTGAAATTTCTTCTACCTATGATTCCGTCTCCAAATGTACTATTAACGCGTTGAAATATGATGATCCTTCTCATTTTCGCGTACCGATTGAACTTAAAGGACGATTCAGAAGTGCAAAAAGTGCAGCTATGATTGATTCTGGAGCAACGGGACTATTTTTGTCCCAAGGCTTTGTTGACAAGCACAAAGTGTATACCCATCCTCTGCGCCACCCCATCGAGCTCTTCAACATAGACGGTAGCAATAACTCTGCTGGATATATCACCCACCGAGCCCGCCTCCGTCTTGTTGTTAGTGGTCGAGAGGAATGGACTGAGTTCCTGGTTACTAATATTGGTTCGGAAGACGTCATCCTTGGACTGCCTTGGTTACGGAAAGTTAACCCCAACATCGACTGGTCGATTGGACGTCTACAATATCGACCAGGAGGTACAAGGCATAACATTGAAGACGTTGAAGAACCACAGGAACCAGACCCAGGGGGAACACTCCCACTCCGAGATGCAGACGGAAAACTCCACTCCTTGCTTGAATCTGTACTCCCTGAAGAGCCCGAATCTGATGATGAATCTGACGATGAGACAGAGTCCATCTTTGATGAACCTGTTGAACCGGAGGAACCACCTGTCTATCGTGTCAATGCCAATCGCAGGATGCGACGTGCATGGCTTAGGGCAGGGGTACTACAGCATGTTGGTGAAGAACTCTGGTGTGCTGCAGGCTATACGTACTCTCAGCAACTAGCTGAGGAAGCAAATAAGTCTAAGCCCCAGAGAACCTTCGAAGAAATGGTGCCTGAGCACTACCATCAACATGCTGGAGTATTCTCGGAAAAGCAATCAGAACGTCTACCGGAGCATAAGCCATGGGACCATGCCATTGATCTAACACCGAATGCTCCTCCGACTATGCGAACCAAGATCTACCCCATGTCCGCTAACGAACAAGAGGAGCTTGACCGCTTCCTCAGTGACAACTTGCGCAAAGGGTACATTCGTCCCTCTAAGTCACCCATCGCATCACCAGTCTTCTTTGTCAAGAAGAAGGATGGTAAACTGCGCTTTGTTCAGGACTACCGCCGCTTAAACGAGTACACTGTCAAAAATCGTTACCCACTCCCGCTAGTAGCTGACATCATTAACGGACTGCGCAATGCTAAGTACTTCACAAAGCTTGACGTTCGATGGGGCTACAATAACATACGCGTCAAAGAGGGACACGAGTGGAAAGGGGCATTTGCAACAAATCGGGGGCTCTTCGAGCCCTTAGTCATGTTCTTTGGACTCACCAACTCGCCCGCTACGTTCCAGGCACTGATGAATGCCATATTCTCAGATCTGATTGCTGCAGGAAAGGTCGCTGTGTACCTCGATGACATTCTCATCTTCACCAAAACCCTGGAGGAACACCGTCAAATAGTCAATGAAGTTCTTAAACGACTAGCTGATAACGACCTTTACCTGCGCCCTGAGAAGTGCGAGTTTGAACAAGAGAGCATTGAATACTTGGGATTGATCATCAGCGAAGGCGAGGTCTGCATGGACCCTGTTAAAGTGCTTGCTGTCAAGGAATGGCCTACACCTACCTGTCTCCGTGACGTTCGAGGTTTTCTTGGATTTGCAAACTTCTACCGACGCTTTATCAAGGACTTTGCCAAAATGGCACGTCCCTTGAATGATCTTACCAAGAAGAACGTCCCTTGGACCTGGGATACTGAACAGCAAGAAGCCTTTGACGCTCTGAAACAAGCATTCATCACGGCACCAATACTGAGACTCTGGGACCCAACTAGGCCCACCCGAGTTGAAGTCGATGCATCTGGTTTTGCAACAGGGGGAGTCCTACTCCAGCAACAGGAAGACACACTCTGGCACCCAGTAGCCTTTCGATCAGCATCTATGGACCCCGCAGAGCGGAACTACGAGATCTATGATCGGGAGATGCTTGGCATCATTGAAGCACTCAAAGATTGGCGCAACTTCCTTGAGGGACTTCCACAGCCCTTTGAGATTATCACAGATCATCGCAACTTGGAATACTGGCGTTCGGCACAAGACCTCAGCCGACGACAGGCACGATGGTCTCTCTGGCTTTCGCGTTTCCACTTCCTCTTGACTCACCGGCCTGGCAAAACCAACACTCAAGCTGATGCACTTTCACGTATGCCTAATCTGGCAGTCTCTGATGCTGAAGACAATAAGCAGCAGACCGTCCTACGACCAGAGCATTTCCTTCGGGCTGCAAAGATGGTTCTGTTCCAGAACCCCCTTGAAGATCGCATTCGCCAAGCTAGTGCACGTGAAGCTGAAGTACTGGAAGGACTTCAAAAGCTTAAAAAGCATGGCCCTCGGAAACTGGTCAATGGTCTAGTCGAATGGGAAGAAGACAATGGTCTGGTCTACTACAAGGGCCGAGTCTATGTGCCTCCGGATAAGGAGCTTCGAAGAGATGTCGTCAAGCAGTGCCATGACGCTCAGACTGCTGGACACCCAGGGATGCACAGCACTCTAGAACTCCTAAGTCGTCACTTCTGGTGGCCAACTATGCGCTCTTACGTTGAACGCTATGTGGAAGGATGTGACGCATGTCAACGTCGAAAACTCCCTTCGCAACCACGTGCTACTTTGGAACCTCTCCCAGTACCTAAAGGTCCCTGGCAGGACATAGGAGTGGACCTTATTGGCGAACTCTCTAAGACCCAGGATGGACACAATGCAGTCATCACATTCACGGATCATTATACTAAAGCGGTTCACTGCTTCCCTACTACCACCGAGATCACAGCAGAAGGGGTTGCAGACTTCTACTATCGAGAGATCTTCCGCCTTCATGGCCTCCCTCGTCGCTTTATCTCTGATCGGGGTCCCCAGTTTGCAGCGCAGGTTATGAAAGCGCTACTTAAACGTCTGGGAATCCAGTCATCCTTGACCACTGCCTATCACCCTGAGACCAACGGTCAGACGGAACGCGCCAACCAAGAAGTAATCCGCTATATCCGCATGTACGTCAGTCGTCGTCAAGATGACTGGGATAAGTTCCTCCCAACGGCTGAATTTGTAATCAACTCCCGTGTCAACACCACTCATCATCGAGCCCCCTTTGAAGTCATGTATGGCTATGTCCCTGAATTCAATATCCCCGTTGGTGTTGAAAAGCGTTTCCCATCCATTACTCAGCGACTTGAAGCATTGCAACATGCTCGAACCGATGCTGAAGCTGCATTACGCATGAGCAAATACCGCATTGAAGAGAGTGCAGGGATAGACGCAGCAGCCAAGGAAAACATCTTTAAAGTGGGACAGCCTGTATGGCTAAGCGCGAAGAAACTGAAGATTCGCCAAAAGAGTGCCAAGTTGGGAAGCAAACGTCTTGGGCCCTTTGAGGTGCTTGAAAAGACAGGAGCGCATACATATAGGCTTGACCTACCTCATTGGATGAAGATCCATGATAACATTCATGCCGATCGGTTGTCACCATGGAGGGGCAATGACATCAATGGTGTCACCCCGCCACCACCGGAACCAGTGCAGATAGAGGGCGAGGAGCACTATGAAGTCGAGAAAATCCTTGATAGTAAAATTGAAAGGAGAAAACTCAAGTATCTTGTCAAATGGGTTGGATACCACGAAGGCCATAATTCCTGGGAGCCTGTCGACAACCTAGACTGTCCAGAGCTGGTTGACGAGTTTCACCAAACCAACCCAAATGCGCCGCGAAAAATCTCAGCCTCCATCTTTGCCAACCTCCCGTGGAAGCCTATCGAGAACTTTACTGATGCTTCACCCTTGGACTTCACATGGACGACTGGCCGTCGAGCTATTGTCACAGTCGTCGAGGACAACGACTTTAAGGAGGGGAGTAATGTCGTGAAGTCCTAGGTCACATGGCATATCACATGTTTCTACTCGGGTCTTGTTCCGGACCGTACTCCGGTATCACATGTTGATGACTTCACCGATCACATGTTCACCAAGCATCTGACTCACTCATCGCACTCATATCGCATCGCTATTGCTCATTCTTGTTCATTGTCTTACTCATCCCCTGACTCATTACCTTACTCATCCTATCGCACCATTATCGACTCATTGTTGCTCATAGTTAGATCATTATGACTCATTAGGATAGCTGTAGCACAGTATATAAGGCTCAGTAGTTAGTCCTAGCTCCCCATCTCAACCTCTTGATCATTGGGGACTAGGTGTGTATCTGTATTCACTGTAGACTAATGCTAACTTGATCATTGGGGACTAGATTCCTTCTGTGTGACGACTGGCCCTGTGTGCCGTTGTACTGTTGTTGAGACCACTCACTTTCTCCCTTGTGCTTTGTGCTTGTGCTTGTGCTTGTGCCTGTGCTCCGCTTCGGCATTTGGTTGTGTTTGTTCTAGGTGCTCTACTCGTGTCCGCGGTCCTCGCGACAGTCGCTCATATCGCCCTTGCACATATCGCCCATATCGCCATGCTGTCGTCGTCCATATCGCCCTTGTCTCTATCGCCCATATCGCCCTTGTTGTCGTCGCTAATATTGCCCCTGTCGTCACCGCATATATCGCCCTTGTCGTTGCTGAACAATGCGACATCGTCATCGCTGCCCCCCGAGGCCATCATTAGGGCCGACATCGCCATAGCCAAGATGCATCTCCTCACTACCACACAACGCTTTGACCGCATTGCCACTCATCATCGAGCCCGCTTCTGCAAATGTCGGCATTTGTGCATCGTCGTCGTTCCAGCGGCTCGTCGTGCCGCATCATGTTCTGGGGCATCGCATCTTGGAGTCGCGTCATCCGGTTTCTCTTTTTTCGCATCCGGCGTGGGCGGCCGCGAAATCTCCGAGTTTCTTGTGGGATGGCCCGGATGGCTGCCTAGGCTTCTATATGACCGACCTCGGTAAGTCTTGTATTAAGCCCGTTCGTTGTTCTGTCCGTCACTCTTGCTAATTCTCACCCTTGCCCTGTCTCATGGTCACTGGCGGTCTTTCATGGAGGCTATGGCTTCGTTCGGTATGACATTCCTATTCTCAGTCGCATTGCTCTCTAACTTTGTCACCTTACAGATCCCGCATACTACATAGTCAGAGTTTCGGCTGTAGGTAGCACTCGTAAATGACGGTTGTTGTTGTAATTCCAGCGATAATTCTATCATTTATCTCCATATTGATTCGACTACCTGTGAAAGCGACCATTTTGACAATCACCGCGGTCCGTAGGCATTAGGATAACTGTAGAATGGGACTAGCTTGAGCATAGGATGTACATAGGATAACCATAGGATAGCGGTAGCAAGAACTTAGGTAGGCCGTACCTTAGAGTTGCCGAAAGCCAAGCTTAGTGAGGGGACTTCGAAACTATGCATAGTTACGAAACCCTAGGTTTTCCGACCTAGCTAGGTCTTAGCGCGAGGTAGCAGGCCAAGGTAGCGAGTAGCGGAGGTTCGACAGTTTTTGTGATGTCCTCGATCCTGTCCTTCGTAGGTTCCATCAGAGGGTCGCTTTATATAGGATTAGTACAGTGATGTCTAGCAGCAACAAAGCTCACATACAGGGCGTTGGTTCCGGTAATGGTAGAGTTTATCGATGTCGATTTCGATATTGACTTGCGCCTTGATACCCTTGGCACAAAGAGCGTGCACCATACTCGAAAACTCAGCATCAGTGTCAATGACTGGAGCATTTGACTTTCCACCTCTAGTAGGCGCGAGCTCAGCCTCGAATATGAGATTAGATAATGAGAACATACGCTGAACCAGTCCATGAAATAGTAAACGGCGGTCCTGCCTTTTCACCGGGCGAATACTCGTCCTGAAGACCAACAGCGGTAAGCATACAGATGACAGTAGCCTTCCTGGTGTCGAACTCCATAGATGTAAGCTTTGAGAGTGGCTGTTTGCGCCGAATCGTTGAGGGAGGTCGGCCTCCACGAGCTGGAACAGAAACATTCACATAGCGTTGGAGAGTAACATTGCATGACCATACACGAGGCGCTATCATAACCAAATTAGTCGGCTATTGCCGTGTATTAACATTCAGAAAGATGTGCACGTACCTTCCGTACGATCCTTCAAGCCAGTAGGAGTGGAAGAAGTTGGAGGTACGGATGTCAATGGCAGTTCCGCAGGGAAAAGACGGGTATTCACAGACGCGCTTGGGGAGGGACTCGAAGGGCGACTGAGTGGACGTACGGAGCCGAACTGCAGTGGAGGAAGTGCGTCGTATGCTTGGCGGAGTTGAGCAGTCGCCTCAATTTCACGCTCCAGATGCAAAATATGCGGGGACGAGGGTGCGTATATCTGGAGCGTGTAGAGCATCTCCTCCTTCGAATAGAAACAGAGAGGAGGATTCGAGTAACCGTCTGAATAGGGCAATATTAATATGGCCGCCCAATACAAGACTAAGACTCACCCATCCACGAAGGATTCTGGAGCCACATCTCGGAAGGGCGGAGTGGCATCTCTCCACTGCTAATGCTCCCAAGTCCACGCAGAGACTGCGACATGACAGTTGATGGAGTAGCAGACACAGAAATACAGAGTATGCGACGATTATAAGGGAGCAGAAAAGACGTGTGAGTCTAGAAGCCGAAGGACCATATGAACAGGAACACCTCAAGAACAGGTAGGCAAGGCAGGAGCTTCGTAATTCATATTCTCATATCAAAGCAAACTATTGGAATTCAAGTGAAACGAAGAACTGATTAGAGAAGGTCATTATGAGTAGCCACAGTTCCGTATCCATCCCTCAGCATCCTCTGGTGTCACTGCCATTACTGCCTGGTCAATGAGCCATGCACGCGATGCATCATCTACAGCCAATGCTTCATGTCTGCGAAGCCAAGCTTTGATTGCAGAAAACGCCTGCTCAATCGGGTTAAAGTCCGGAGAATAGGGTGGAAGGTAGATAAGCCGGGCCCCACACTCATCGACGATGATTTTGCGCACATATTCATCGTGATGTATAGCACAGTTGTCTAGAACAACAACACTGCGTGGGCCAGGATAAGGAGTAAGCTTTGGCGCCTACATGTCGTGAGATATAGTAGATACAAGACAAATATCAAGACTTACCAACTCGTCTCGAAGAAAGCCGATGAATCTCTCCTTTGTGACTGACCCCTCGAAAACCTCTAGGGCTATCATTCCATCACAAGAGAGTGCCGGTAAGACCGAGAACCGGCGACCACACAGAAATGTTGCCCGTCGCACACAGGCGACCCCCAACGGCGCCCATCCAGCACGACGATGATAGGTGTCATTGTCAACACTGGACTCGTCAAGCCAGACAAAGTATTCCAGTGGTATATCACCGTAAGCAGCCTGCCAAGTGGCACGAAGTAGCTCATTGCGTTCAGCGGCAGCGGGAGCTGTGATTTTATGCGAGAGGGAAAGGTGATGGATAGCACGGCTGATTGTCGAGATACAGACGTCGATGTCAAGTTTTTCTAGCAATAGACTTTGGAGTTCGTCGAGGAAAAGTGATGGATTGGCTGCAAGTTCCGAGAGAATGAACGATATAGCTTGCTGAGTGAGAGCGCGAGGTCTACCATTTGGGCGAGCAAAAGGATTGTTGGGAGAGTCGTAGAGGAAATGATAATGGAGGATACTGTAGACCGTAGAGCGCGAACAAGGTACAAGAAGTGCGATGTCATCAACTGATTTGCCATCAGTGTGGAACCAGCGGACAACGTCGTTACGCTTTTCCTGTGATAAGTGTGGTGCCATACCGGCACTGTAGAGTATAGATGTCAGACGGAGTCGTATCGTGCAGCTGGGAGCATACCAGTGGGCGCGCGCGACGGAGATGATGGTATCCGATCAAGTGTAACCGGATAGTGACATTGTGACTTACAGCTGAAAACAGTGCCATTCGTGTTGGGCTGCAAGTTTGTGTCTGAATTCACCTGCATTCGACTCAATTTACTCTAGAATCCATGAGAAAATATATTTCAAGTACCCTACAGGACGGGATATCGCGCCCTCGCGCCCTGCAACGGCGGGTCTCGGTGGCAATGAATCACGCGGCCGGATCACGTGTCAGAATTTTCGCCGAAGGTCTGTCCAGTTTGATATGCAACACCCTGTAACGGTTTCGATACCGGCACGTGACCATTTCACGTGATGTACGCGCCGCCCCCGCCGCTTTCCCGCCCAGCTCCCGCCGCCTTGTCTCCTTTTCAGCACCCCAGGGCTGTCACGTGGGCTAAACACGTGCCTGGTATCGATACCTCCCGCTGGGGGTTTCGATACCGTATTGATACCGTTAAAATCTGCAGTAAACCCTAGGTGTATCAAAACCTAGGGTTTACTGCGCCACCCTACCAATTTCACAATTTTTGAATTTGAATTTTGCTTGAAGCTACACTGGGTGAGCATTTCAAAATTTCTGGGTGAAAATCTTGGTTGAAAAACCTCACGATTTCTTAGCCACTTTTTTACCAAAAGTTTTATTCGGAATATTTAGAGCTTTTTCGTCTCAATAAAGAATTTCTTGAATATTTTCACTATATTTTTGGATTTCTTTGCACTTTCTCAGCAAAAATCATGCTGAAACTTTGATGAGAAATCGTGAAGTTTTTCAATTGGATTTTTCACTCGAAAAATCCAAAATGTTCCCCCAGTGCTAAGAGCTTCTCAGAAAGACTAAAGTTGACACTGGGCGCTGAGCAGTGGGTAGTGAGTACTGAGCAGTGGTCAGCTGTGTGGCGTTTCGGTGCTCGACCGGACGCTCGTCGTCGCTCGACGCTCGAGAACTGAGACTCAAGACAAGAGTCAGGACTTGTAACTTGCCACCAACTCGATGGTGGACGTCCGTTGCTGACACAATTCTTACTGCGTAGACTATTCCTCACTGAAGCATCGCATACATACAAACAATGCAGCCCATACCCTAATCGTAGTTACTTACTAAATCATGGAAAATGCCATATAAGTTCCCCTTGATATCTTGGTTGAGGGCGTCCAACACCTCGAGGGCACTGGAAAGACAACCATCCCCGATAACCTCCAGGTACACTGCTCGCTCAAGCCCCGAGCGAATAGCGACTATCCTTCCAAGTACGTCTGCCTGGTCGATCTGGAGGAGGTTGCGGGCCGTGTCGGGCGAGATCCACAGCTGGGACCACACGGATGGCGAACACTCCCCTTGACATTTGCATGCACATGCAAAAGCAAGGGGAAGATCTTCTAGTTCCATAGACATCCTCCTCAGTCGGTGGGCTCCTCTTAACAGCATGCCATAGTGAAATTCGCGCAGAAGAAGGCGGCCACGCTCATCAACGTCGCCTTGGCAGAGCCCAAGGCCTTGTGCCAGAACAGTCCTCTGTCTTGCCAACATATACCATGCAGCGGATGTTTCAAGTTGGTGACGTCGAAGGAACTGGTAAATTGAGACGGCGCAGAAAGCGTACTTCACCGAGACGCTACTTGCTTTCCACTGCGTTGCTGTCGTCCAGTGGATGGAAATGATCTCGTTCAACATGCCACAGATGTTGCCAGAATATTGCAAAGCCAGTCGCCCTAGTCGTCGAAGAAACAGAATATTCTCCTCGGTCGACCAGCATAGAATCCCTGCTTTATTACAGGCGGGAGTGTTCTCATCGGCGTCTGTGCTGCGCGTGTAACCGACAGGTTGAGCCTCAAGCCAATTGAGACGCTGCTCTATCCCGCCGAGGGCCCATTTTACGATAGTCTCGAAGTCGTACTCATTGGCTGCGTAAGCGATGTCCAAGAGCTTGCGAGCATCAGAGGAGGAGGGGTTGGCAATTTCTGCGAGCTCCGCTAGACTATTGACGGTTGAGCCGTGATCCTCACTACAAACCGGGAGACTTACGGCGCGTATAGCGTCGAACATAAGATCCGAAATTTTGCGGCTGATTTGCCGTGAAGTACGATAGGGTTGGAGGAGTTGGATTCGGAAGTAGGACGTTGAAGCACTTCGACGAAGGATGGCTTTTCTCGGATGAATGCAAACGGGTCGATCTACAGAATTTGGTACTATGGTCAGGGTTCGGAGCTTTGTGCAATGAGACGAGCGACGCTAGCTCACCTTGAAAAGTGTATCCTCGACTTGGATGAGGCAGCTTCCCTCTTCGAAGTAGTATGCCTCGTCTCGGCGCAAAGCACCGGTTTGGGACGCGTCGGATGTAGAGGCGGACGACATGGGATCTGCGCAGCTTCAACTTTGGCTCAAGCTCGTCTTGAGAGCCGCGAAGGAGTTGGGGTTATGAAGCACTCTGGTTGAGAAGGATACGCTTGAAAAGAGGACGGAGACTCAGGGCCGATAACAATGAACGATTCTCGGGTGTGTCGCGGCTCGTCAAAGAAGACAAAGGAGATCGCATTTCGTGAAAGGGAGATAGTCCTTGGGTCAAATCGTGAACAATGACCTGAAGGCAATGAAAGCAATCCAGAATGGAACTCATGACGCCTGTGCTGACGGCGGAGGTTGTACATATGTGACTGTCAACTATCAGTGGAATAAAATTCAATCACGATACGCACCTACCCTATGTAAAGTAGATAGAGTGGTGACGGTGTAGGCCTGCCATCAGCTGAGGTGACGGACATGCAGACGAGTTCGTATAGGGAATTAGCTTTGGGCACGCCAGAATGGAATGATCGGTACAGGAAGGACGCTAGACAGGCAGGAAGTGACGAAGATGGCAACCCTCAGAGGGTGGCAGCGAGTTTTTATCTTCCGCATCCTCAAAGACAAGCGTAGGACTTCGGAAGAATGGACACTATCGCTTCCATTATTCGGTCCGCAAGAATACTTCCACTGTCTTTTTCCAGACTGTCAGATTGATGTCAGCTCAGTCAAACAGATACGACAGTAGTGAGGAGGCAGTAGAAATGAACCAACTTCAACATCCCGGTGGCTGGAGTCAATTGAGTGTCATCGGAGTACAGCAAGCCTGGAGGCTGGGACAATTCCGACTGTTCGGAAAACGCCGACACTAATTAATCTCCGCCCCGCTTTTCACCCTGACTGAGGTCCCTCTGGACATCCATCATGGCGTTTTGTTAGGGCGAACCGAAGCCATCGACGCGTATTTTTATCCTCAAGTCAAAATCCATACGTCACTGTGGACGAGCCGCGTATGGACACCTGTCTCCAGCTTGCACCGCTGCATACTTCTGATCTGCCAGCGATTTGGATTCTCTGTATCGGGGTTTGCTATGATACATGCACAGCCAGATAAGCCACTCTCTCGCGCAGGGCCCGGTCTGGCGCTTTCTCGCAGTGAAGAGGGCTCATTGGAGCATATAAGACCTCCGCCACACTTACGACCGCTCCGAACAGCTCTCGATCGATGCCTGCACGTGGCCCCCAGCGTATAAGAAGGATGTTCGCGCGAATTCTTTCTTGCTCTCCGTCCACCATCTTCCCCCGCTTCAGACACTCAACCATGTCCGCCCCCGCTGTCGCCAACTCGTTCCCCGCCGTCGCGCGCTTGCATCCCGACTCCAAGCACGCGAAGGACATCCTCGCTCGCGATATGGCGCGCGCCAAGAAGGTCGCCGCCGGCATTCAGCCTCATGGACCGCGCGCCTTTCACGAAGCGGCCGCTTTCAGGCGCCACCACCACCACGGCAGCGATCCCTCCCAGCCATCCGAGCCGACTCAACCCAGTGGTGGATCTGGAGGCTCTGACGGCAAGCTCTCCATTGACGTCACCGACGCTGGTACGATGGTTATGTGGCGCATATATGCGTGTTTTCTGATCATATGGCTTCTAGGCGTTACTTACACCCTGCCCTGTAAGGTTGGCGAGGAGAGTTACACTCTTCTCATCGACACCGGCAAGTTTTGCATTTGAGCTCTAGATGATACATGCTCACCGTCTTCCAGGTAGCTCCAACACCTGGATCGGCGCTGATAAGAAGTACACTCCGTCGCCTGCCGCGCAAGAGTACGTTGACCCACCTTTGTATCCCGTTTCTCGCTGATAAATTGCCACAGTACGCGTAACAAAGTCGTCAGTAGTGCCAATGCATCATTCCCCTTTCACGGCTCACGCTTTGATTAGAACGTCAGCTACGGCTCGGGCAGCTTCACCGGAACTGAGTGTACGTCTCGTTCCCCCGTTTCCGCTACGACGTTTTCTCCCATGCGAGTCCAGATATCGAGACCTGTCAACTCGGCCCCGACCTCGTCATCAAGGATCAATCCATTGGCGTTGCCTCGTCTGCCCAAGGATTCAATGATGTCGATGGCATCCTTGGGTATGATTATAGCTCATCATCTCTGACCTCTCCGCTCACCATTTGCTAGTATTGGCCCTGTTGGTCTGACTGCCGGTATGAGTGACATTTGAACCTTGGCGACCTGTTTTTGAAAGTTCTGCAGGCACCGTCTCCAACACCAGCACGGTTCCAACCGTCACAGATAACCTCCACACCCAGGGTACGATTGACGTCGAATCCATCGGTTGCTACTATGATCCCACTACCGACGACACCCTGGGCAAGGGCGAACTCACCTTCGGTGGCTCTGACTCGTCCAAGTATGCTTTCTATTCCCTTCAACTACCGTACAGACTGATACGGGCGTCCTAGATATACCGGCACCATGACCTATGTTCCCATCACCAAGACTAGCCCTGCCTCGCACTACTGGGGCGTCGACCAGGAAATCACTTACGACTCCGCTACCATTATGTCCAAGGCGGCTGGCATCGTCGACACAGGTACCACCCTTTGCCTCCTCCCTCCCGACGCCTTTGCTGCCTACCAGAAGCAGACTGGAGCCGTTATGGACGAGTGGGTCACATTTTCCGACCGTCGAGTGATATCTCACACTTCTCAGAATCACCGGTCTCCTCAAGCTCACTGAGGCCCAGTACAAGAAACTGAAGAACTTGGACTTCAAGATCGGCAACGTACGTGCCCCTGGAATCTGTAAATGGTCGTCTGTAACTGAAGATCACCATAGATGACTTGCGCGATGGTCCCCAACGCCCAAATCTGGCCGAGGAGCATGAACACGATGCTCGGTGGCGATGCTAAAGGCATCTACTGCGTCTTTGCTGATATCGGCGACATTGGCGATGGCGGTCTTTCCTTCATCAGTTCGTGCTTTGATTACCACTGCCAATTGCTGGCTGATTTCCCTCCTAGACGGATTCACGTTCCTTCAACGTTTCTATTGCGAGTACGATACGACTAACTCTCGAGTCGGCTTTGCTCAGACTGCCCACACCATGGACACTTCCAACTGAATGACCGAACGAATGGATGGACTGTTGTAACTGTAGAGGACTGGATCACTGGGAAGGACTTCGCATCATCATGTAGATAGTGGAATTGAACTATGTATTGTACTCTTGAACGCGCCCTCTATTTCGATATTTTGTGAACTGTCGAGAACTCAATTCTGACTCAATTCGTTGAATGATGGATTTGCTACTCATTGAGAATTTCTGGGCATGTACACCGGTAAGAGTGAGTTGACTTACGAGTCGTGACACAAGGCATTGATGAGTCAACGTCAATGTCGTCAAAGCTTCTGGGAAGATGTGGGTTCGAGTTCGACAATCTGATCGAAGCCCGGATACGGAGGAAGATTCAGCGAGTACTTCTCCTCCATGATCCTGCAAGATAAAGCATAAAGTCAGATGGAAGAAACGCGTTGGAAGTGAGGCACATACTTTGGCACGAATCGCCCTCCAAGAAAGTGTGTTCCCGTAAACGAACGAACGCCTTCCTTTGGCGCTGTCAAGCTGATGAGGACGTCAGGATTCAGCCCCACCCCGGCCTCGTTCCCGAGCTCCACGTCCCAGCCCGAAGGGATATCGACAGAGACGATCGGGAGACGGGAATCTGAGAGAAGCGGCAAGACGGCGTCGAACGGAGCACGGACGGGGCCTTTGAAGGAGAATCCAAAGATCGCATCGAGAACAACATCTGAAGAAGAGAGCGCCGTTCGAAGGCTGTCAATTTCTAAAGAAGGCGGAAGAGTCTCGATCTTCATATTATCGCATTGCTGCTTGAGCCGCTGAAAAAGGAATGTCAGTCATGCCGGCGCCACATTGAAATGATCACTGGAATTCAACCTGATAGATGTCTTTGGAGCCGGGCTGGATTTGTGAATCAATCTCATGTTCAGGAATACACCGTCAATATCAATGTCACCTTGGGCATATAGATCGTAGGTCGGTAGCCAAACATGCCTATGATTTAGACTCGGTCGTCAACCCATGAAATCGCGTAACATTACGCCACTTACTAAGATGTCGGGCGGCAACAAGACCGTCCCCGCCTCAAGGTTGTTCAATTCCAAAGGACCATCGCGAAGGAAGTCCGAAGCGCTACTCACCCTGATTGCCTGGACCACAGCAAACAAGAACGCGGTTGTACTTGTCCTTATCATAAACTTTGGCGAGCGTTTGCGCGCACGCTAACCCAGCGAGTTCCATGAGCTAAAGGCATGCCAATAAGACGTCAACGAGTTTGTTTGGAACGACCCGCCGCGGTGATTACCTGGTCAAGACTGAACGCCCCAGCAGCGCCCATGAGCTCCTCGTCAATCTATCACCGCAATGGTCAACCAGATTACCAGTGGCGTGAAACAATCACCCACTTGCTGGGCAAGCTTTGCAGTGAGATATCGGATTGACATGATCGCAGGAAAGGAACTGAAGGTTGGTGATGTCATTTGCCTGCCGGGGGGCCTTAACGCGGTGTAGCGACCGAATGCGGATTTCGCTGTTCACATCGAACCTTCATGGCGGCCTCAAATCCCGTTTCTATGGTATCCTATAGTATCCGCCTCCGTCTGCAAACAATACCCCCCATGCATGGACCCTTACTATTAACCTTGTCCTTTACTCCGTCGCGACATTTTGCTCGCCACAATAGCTCTGGGAGCAGGCTCCCAAATTGCTCCCTCTCCGCTCTTTACTAACTCAATGAATTCTGCAGTCGTAATAAGAAGTGAGCGGATTTGTCTTCTGCAGCGCAGAGACTGACTGACGCGCGCCTCAAGTTACGGCCACTGTTTTGCATGGCGTGGCCCAGATCTGTACTTTTATAAGACTAGCCTACCAGACGCGGAAGAATCGTCTCTGGTTGGATGATGCCTTCGCCTCTGTCGCAGCCATATGCTCGATAACATGGCTCGTGTGTTTCTGGATCCGTACGGACGTACAAGGTCGGACCTTCCCTGGACCTACGGGTTCACTCTCTGAACGATTTTCAGGTGTAGGGCCCTTTGTACAATCTCATCTGTACAGACTACGCGCATATTGGACCGACAGTATAACATCTCTTACCGTTGTATGGCGAGTGGCGTCAACTTCTCGACGCTGCGCACTTATTGACTCCGTACCAGGCTGACGCGCACCAGCGTCCTGCTCTCGATGGTCCGATGGGCACCGTCCGGATTAGCTCCACGCCGGTTATCCTTATTCGCTTCCATCTTTTCTGTCATGCTATGGGCCTCTCTCTTGGCCCAGCGTGTATATCTGTGCCATCACGACCGCTCTTGGGAAACCGCAGACGTCCCTCAATGTATCAGTGCGTAATTATTCCCAAATCTTCATTGCGCATAGTTGACGTGTCCTTGACAGATGCGACTATGAAGATTACTGGGCTTGCTTGTGAGTAACAATAGACGGAAACTCGCATCGATTCTAAAGGCAACACCGTCCAGTCGAATTCTTCTCCAACATCGTTCTCTTGGCCTCACCCATTGTGGCGCTCACTCGGGGCACACCTAGTCGCAATCAGCGTCTACTTTTGCTCGCTACCTTTTTTGTTGCCTTTGTGTTCACTGCCGTCAGTGTCGCCCATGCTGTATACACTATCCTTGGCAACGGAGATTATTTGGATGAATTAACCGCCATCGTCCAGGTCGGCCTTTCCTCGAAGATTCTGCGCTTGACATGACCTTCTTACCTATGCGCAGTCGGGCACTTCGCTTCTCTTCTCGAATCTCGTTGTGTGTGTCATGTTCATCCACCAGCGCATGAACGCCGATGTCAATTACTCGGATGAGATCAACCAGGGCTTCCACGCGAGTTCACGACGCAAAGGAGGCAGTCTGCTCAGGTACCGCATCGGCCCACCAAAAGCTCTGGATGCCGTCCACATCAAAATCGACGGACACGAATCCTTCGGCAACTTCTCGCCACAACGATATGTCGACAGCGAGGTCTCCAGCGTCACCGTCATCTCCCCTTTCAACTTCAACGACTCTGAAAAGAAGAGTGCTATGTACGAGATGGCCTATGTTCCTGACATGAATAAGCCCTATGGGGTCGTCCCCTCGCCAGGGTTCCTCGATGCGCACAAGCACGAGTTATACGGGCAGGACAACGGCAAGCTGTCTCGCCCTACATCCTACCAGTCGTCGGCATCGTGTTACTCCCACGACGACGACGGCAGGCACAGCACCCTCTCGACGTACCCCATTTTGCAGGACGACCCATCTCCGCCTACTGCGGTTTCCAACCACCATAACCACAATGCTGCGGTCAAGAACGTGAGGTTCCTTAGCCCGCTACCGCATGTGACAAAGCGCTTTACGATTGATACGGATGGGGATTCGTCCATGTTCGACAAGTACATCTCGGATGAGCATACCAGTGCCGTTGTTGATCCGTTCTCTGGGTCGACGGCCTCGTCGTACTTTGCGTCTTCGCCGCCTTCTAGGCCGCCGTTTGCGCCTCCTCCTTCGCAAATTCCCACTCCCTTTTGAACCGGTTTTCACTACTTTCTTTGACGTATCTATCCTTCGCCTTCTTGTCTATCGTTTACTCTCTTGGTGTATACTCGCTTGTATTTGGTCGTGCGGAATGTATTCATCTATGTCTTGTCTCCATTCAGCTTTGATGTCCATCCCACTTGGGTTTCTTCACTACTGCTATACTAGAGGCAGGCAGTTGCATTGGATGCCGCTTATCAAGAAAGCCGGCGAAGGTCCTTGGGAGAGTCAATTCCTACAAGGCAAGAGGATGATTCTGAAAGACAAGGTTCTGGTATCGAGATTGTTTACAATTTACCGAGTATGGATGTGAAGATGAACCGTAGGGCTAAGGGCGTACGGCTGTTGGCGTCAGGTGATTCAAGTCAGCGTAACTTTGAATTTTGAAAAGAATATTTGCGCCACACTAGGGTGGCGAAGTAAACTATAGGTATCGGTACCGGACCGGTTTGTGACGGTTTGTTACCGGTAACTTACTGGTAAGATACCTCGGCCGCTGGAGGGTAGGTAACTTACCTCCACGTGACCAATTCACGTGATAGGCGCGCGGGGTGCGGCGGGAAGTGGCGGGATGGCCTGGGGAGATTCAGCAGTGCTCCATAGATATCAATAGAACAGCTTACAGGTGGTGTCATTCAACAGCAGCAATCAGAGCCAGAATTTTTGTGATTTTGGCTGGTAGAAACAAAATTCAGTAAGTTGGGGAGTTGGGCGAAAATTGCGCCACGGCCATCACGTGAAGCAGTCATGTGACTATCGGACGGTAACTTACCGTATCGATACCTCGGGGGTCCGGAGGGGGCGGTAAAATACTGGTAACATACCGAGGGGGAGGTTTACTTCGCCACCCTACGCCACACTAGTCCTCGATGACAGCAAAAGCTGATGAGAGTGGGATTCGAACCCACGCCCTTTCGGACCAGATGTAGTGCTTGAATGTCAAGCTGATCCTTAGTCTGGCGCCTTAGACCGCTCGGCCATCTCACCATGCCACTGTGAGGCTGTACCCTGCCACAGCCCGTGAGCAAGGCAGTACAGTAGAGAGTCGGTTGCCCCAATATCAATGATTACTCTACGATCCCGAGTTCGTTGTAACAACGAAGTTCGCAACTATTGGGAGGAATCAGTGTTGTAGGGGCTGATCATCAGTGACATGATTCGCGTGCCAGGGCCGGATGAGGCGATACCGAACAATCATGATGTTGGCTTTTGTTCTTTGAGTCAATTGTTACTGTTGCACAATCAAAGGCTTGCTTGCCTTTGACTGGATGAAAGAGTAAAGAAGAAAGGCACTGACTGATGCGTCATGGTGTTTGTTGCATTGTTTGGTCCCTGAAAGTGTTTTCCATCTCTGCTTCGTACCATCATCATGCCGCGCCCGCAATATTATTCCATTTTCTCGCCGCCGAGCCTGGCGATGACGGAGCTCGTCAAGACGACGCTCGACCACGACTCGACCGACATGCTGATCGATAAGTGGCTTGAGCACCGCGGCTCGACACACGACGCCTATCACGAATGGTTCCGCGACGTCCGCGAGCGCAAACACGCCCACAACCACGACAAGCAGGTCATCATCTGGAACAAGGGCGAATTCGTGCCCGAAAACATCTTCTGCCGCACCGTCGACACGGGCCGCCTCATACCTCTCGACCGCACATGGACCACCCACGTTTACCACCACCGCTCCATCCAGGAGCGCAAGCTGCCCATGGTCCCCGTCGTGTTCACTATGGTCCGTGCTCTTTTGCTGCGCGCGTATCCCGCCTTATTCCCACCCTGCAGCTCCCCGAACTCATGATACTGCGCGGCATGCACGACGCCGGCTGCGACGAGATCTTCATCATCGTCACCGATCTCAAGCGGCAGGAAATGGACGACGTTACCGAGTACTTCAAGCTCGTGTGCAGGCAGACCTTTGGCCGGACATGCAAGCCGTCCATGGAACGCAAGATACAATACGAACGTACAGCTCAATCTCTTTCTCTTCAACGGCTGTGCCTAACAGCCATCAGATATGCGGATATCCCACATGCTCGTCAGACAGCGCCGCAATCCATGTTTTCCCCAGATCGACCTCACACTTCGTGCCATTCTCTACGAAAAGCGACCGCGCTTCATCGTCCTCTTCTCCCACCAGACAACCTCCTACTCCCAGATCCTCTTCACCCACCCCTCCTTTGTTCCGGACGAAGACATCTTTTACGACTACCCCACCGGCTGCCCCAATCCCTGCTGCACCGAAGACTGCGAGATGATCCGCTTCCCCAGACGCGGCCTCGATACCGCCTCCGTCCTCGATATCAAGCGCGGTGGCAAGTTTGGCAGGCGTATACGGCAGAGGCAGATGTGCAACTGGATCGAGTGCCAGGCGTGCTTTGACGAGGAGAGCGCAGGCAGCGAGGGCTCGGAAAACAGCATGGAGTCCAATCGCGTCGTCGGGCAGACCTGTAGCAAGTGCAAGCTCGTCAGGTACTGCTCGCCGGAGCATCAGCGCAGCGACTGGGAGGAGCATAGGCGCGTCTGCATGCGCATGTCATGATCACCAATTCATCGACTGGTACCCCTCTGTGATCAACTTTTGTGTGTAAT